>PVLD010001822.1:0-98279 GCA_004027595.1 Dinomys branickii
CCATTATAGTTGAACTTTTCTTAAATTACTATTTAAATTTTGCTTTGGTCCCAGATGTAATATTTACTGTGGTAAAATACACATAACTCTGAACTTACCTTTTCAGCCATTTGAAAATGTGCACTTTGGTGACATTCAGTGCATTCCCAGTATTACGCACCCAGCAGCATGGTAGTCAGAACACCCCGAGCCCTCCAGAAGGAAACCCTGTCCCTGCTGCGAGGCCTGTGCGCCACATGCCTTCCCTCTGCCAGACCCTGCAGCCACCGGCCTGCCTTTGTCTCTGGATTGGCCTGTTCTAGATTTCAGAGAGAGGGATGCTTGCCTTTTTTGTTTGGCATCTTTCACTGAGTATCGTTCATGTTGTCATGCACCAGGGTCTCATCCCTGCTATGGTGGAATGGTATTCTGGTGTGTAAATATGCCACGTTTTTTAGTCCATTTGCTCAGGTGATGGACTTTAGGGTTGTTCCCACCTTTTGAGTATTATGAATGATGCAGTTACGAGCATTCGTACAAATTTTTGTTTGGACACCTGTTCTCAGTACTACTGTTTTGTATATTCTAAGAATTGGGGTTGCTGGGTTGTTTTTGTTTTTTTGAGACAGTGTCTTGTTACATAATTCCAGCTGGTCTTGAACTCACAATGAAGCCCAAGCTGGCCTCGAACTCACAGCCATCCTCCTGCCTCAGCCTCTCAGGTTCTGTGATCAAAGATATGTGCCACCATGCTTGATACTTTTTCACAGTGGCTACGTCATTTTATATTCCCACTAGAAACGTTAAGTGTTCATTTCTCCACATTCTCACCAGTATTCCTTATTTTCCATTTTTTTCCTTTTTTTTAGTAACGTGGGTATGAAGTATTGTATCATTGTGGTTTTGCTGTGCCTTCCCTACTGCCTAGTATAATATGGGGCATCTTCAGGTGGGGATGCAGCTCAGTGGTGGAGTGCCTGCCCAGCACACAGGAGGCCCTGGGCTTGACTGGAGGAGGGCACAAGGGCGCATCTTTTCATGCACTTGCTGGCTGTCTGTGTGTCTTTAGAGATCTGTCTCAAGCCCTGCGTCCACTGTTTCACTGGGGTCTTTTCATTGAGATTTGCATGTACTCAGAATAGCAGACCCTCAGAAAGAAATGACTTGTAAACATTCTCTCCCCTTCTGTGGGTTTTCTTTTCACACGTTTTCTCCTTCCTGTGGCATTAGGAGATTGAACCTCAGGCTTTGCGTATGCAAGGCAGGTGCTCTACTACTGAGCTACCCTCTAGCCCTCTTTTCACACCCTTGGTAGTGTTCTTTGAGATACTAGAGTTTGTAGGGGTTTTTGAGGCAGGGTCTCTCTGTGGTCCAAGTTAGCCATGAATTCACCATCTTCCTGCCACAGGCTTGTTCCACCACTCCTGGCTTTCAATTTTTAGTTTTGAGCAAATCAGGCATGGTTGCACACGCCTGTAATTCCAGCACGTGTGAGGCTGAGGCAGAAGGATCGCTGCAAGGTCGAGGCCAGCATGGGCTACATAGTGAGTTCAAGACCAGTCTGAACTGCATAGAGACCCTGTCTCAAAAAAAAAAAAATACTTTTAATTTTGACTGAGTAAAATATTTCTATTTTTTGCTTTTGTTGCTTGTGCTTTTTTGTATTTTAACTAAGAGATCATTGCCAAATCCAAGGTGGTAAAGAATTTACCCATTTCCTGTAGAAGTTTTTCAGATTTTATGTTTAGGTGTCTGATCCATTGTGAGTCTTTTTTATATTTGAGGTAAAGGTCCAGTTCTTTTGCATGTGGTTCTCCACTTGTCCAACTGCAGTTGTTGACATTTTTTCTCCATAGAATGGCCTTGGCAGCATTATAAAAAAGCAACTGTCCCAAGATTTATTGATTTCCTGGGTATATGTTTGTGAGAATGATTATCATCTAGCTTTTTAAAGGAGGGAAGTACATGTTTTTCAGTACTGGGGACTGAACCTAAGGCCATTCTAGCACGGAGGTGTATGCCCACCTCTTTTAAAATCTGTTACCCAAGCTAGACTTAAATTTGTAATCCTCTTGCCTCAGCCTCCAGGGGAGCGGGATCACTCTGCTTTGTCAGTGTTGGCAGGACCCTGAGGTGACTCGGAAGGGACCTTCCCCTCCGCCCACTGAGCGTAGCTCTGTTGCCCTTCTTCTTTCAACATTCCGAGCCGTCCTCTAGGGTTCTTTCCTTGCTTTTTACCACAGAATTCTAATGCCAAATTCTTCCATTCTTTTACCCTTAACAGACAGATGTACAGAAAATTTTGAGAAATGCACGGAAACTACCGGAAAAGACACAGACATTCTATAAGGTGAGCCCGGCAGAATGGCGGCGGAGAGGGGTGCCGGGGGCTGTGCACAGAGAAGGGGGCCAGGCCAGGGCAGGAGAACGGCAAGGCTGAGTGCTGTGCCGCCCCTGCCTCGGTGTCTCATCAGGAAAGTCAGTGCGAGCAACGGGTCAGCTCCTGCCTTCCAGCCCTAAAAGGGGCGGTGCTGGAAAGGCCTGCTTCTGCACAGCAGGAGGGCGTCTCCCTGTGGCCACCGCCCTGAGCACCCCTCTCACGAATGGCCAGTGCAGCCCGCGCAAGCGGTGTGTGTGACAAACCAGGCGTGGAACTGCCTGCAGCAATCCCACTGCGCCAGAGAAGCTCCTTTCAGGACAAATTCTAAAATCCCACGTGTGAGTCGTGAAGTGGGTGGCCCTCCCTGGTGGTGCCTGGCTGACCCACAGCCACTGGTAGGGACTGCAGCCCCAGGGCTGGCTGGGGGACGCTTAGGCTCCCTCCTCTTCTCTCCGTCCTGGCATTTGGCTGGAGTTCAATGAAGCATAGTGCAAGGTGCACCCAGATCCGCTTGTCCCAAAACACAGCACTACAGCAGGCCTGGGCCGCACTCTCCTAGAGCACACACACTGCTCCTTGTCTACGTTACCGCATTGCCTTGACTCGCTGTTGTCTTCAAACCTAACTGTGTAGCAGGCTGGTGAAATCAGAATTTGCAGCTGTCCAGCAGAGCTGCTTAGCCAGCCAGGCCCCTTCTCACCTGAAGCTGTAATCCCGACAGGCCTCAGCTACAGCCCGTCTCCCCGCAGGTTCTGCATGGCACACCTGTGCCGTGGCGTTCCTCTCAACTGTCCACCTTTACTGGATGCATAGGGGTGGCCTGACAGCCTGTTTCTCCTTCCTGGCTTTCTGTAACCCTGGCACAAGAGCCAGGAGAGGAAGGGTGCTCCTCACTTTGTGACAGGGCCTCTGGACCCAAGAGGCTCCCATCTTGCCCGGTCACACCAGGAACCAGGCAGGGCCCCTCCCACTTCCGTACTTCTGTCCCATCCCCTGCCAAGCCTGGCTTCTCTAAACATGTTCCCTGCCATTCACCACAAGCCCACTCTGTAGGGGCACACAGGGTAGGTGGCCTCTGGGGTTCGGAGAAGCCTCTTCCAGCCCCAAACACCACGGGGAGGTGTGAGCACCTGCTGTACGCAGAGCGCTGACCACCCTGCCTGCGTACTTACTACTGTGCGGACAGAGCGCACAGGCTTCCTCACGTAGCTGCTGGCTGCCTGTGGAGGAAGCACACATTCGCTATGTCCTTATGCTCAGTACTGGCTTCCCTGCATAAGAACTGGCTCTTACAAAAATGCTCCCTGAAAGTTGAGGGTCAAAGAGAATGGACTGTCAGCTGTGCCCTCATGAAGTACTGGAGGAAGAGAGCACATTTCAGGAACACTGGTCTTCATTGTGTTTCAGGAGCTGAACCGCCTGCGAAAGGCCGCACTGGCCTTCGGCTTCCTGGACCTACTCAAGGGCGTGGCCGATATGTTGGAGCGGGAGTGCACACTGCTGCCAGACACGGCGCACCCCGATGCTGCCTTCCAGCTCACCCACGCCGCCCAGCAGCTCAAGCTGGCCGGCACTGGCACCTCCGAGTACGCTGCATATGACCATAACATCACCCCTTTGCACACAGACTTCTCTGGGAGCAGCACAGAGAGAATGTGAACTGACACAGGGAGCTAACCTCAACTGAAACAGACTTCGAGTGCATTCATCTCTGGCCCAGCCACCCGGGGGCCTCTCTCACTTTGCCCCAGAAACACCCCTCGCAGGCCAGAATGGCTGCTCCAGTGTGAGGGGCCGCAGCGGCTCAGCCTCCTGGCTTCGTATCTCTTAAGCTGTTGTTTCATCTTGGGAAGCTTGGGAGGCTGAGCACAGAGCTCCTGGCCTTCCCTTCCCCCGAAACGCTGGCGAGGGCTCCCCGCTGCCGCAAATACTCCTCCAGGCTGTGCTCAGCTGTAAGGACCTTTTCAAGCTTCTTCGGAGAAGCAGCCCAGTTTGCTTGGGACTTGCTGAGGACAAACCAAATACCACTGAGTTCAGAACTTTACTTAGAACTTGGTAAAATATGATAGTAATGCTTGGGTGCTTTTGCTGTATCTTGAGTACAAACTTTTAAAACAGCAACAACATACATGTAAAATGATTCCTGTATTTTTAATGAAAATAAAATACTTGATTTTCTATAGCACACTTGCACTGAGAAACGAATGGTCCTTTGTTCCTTCGTCTGTCCTATCACCTGACTATCGTGACAGATTCATAAATCCTAAGTTCTCTGAGCATCCATACTGACTGCTTCACCCGATCCCGATTAGACTGCTGCCTGCAGCGGGTCCCGCGGACCATGGCTCCCAGTCACCCGCTAGCTCCTGACCTCACGCAGACTGCGCCACTTCTGCAGCTTTTATTTACATCAGCAATGCCTCCAGCCACACTGTGCCTTCAGAAGAACTCCCTCAGGCTGCAACCAGAACTTTTTGTTTTAGTATGTTGAAACACTAGAAGACACTTTGCCTAAACAAGTTTGAAAACCATTAAATAATTCTAAAGCACAAGTTCTTAGGATTTTGATTGCAAATGTTTTAATATAAATACACAGTCTTCCTCAGACAGCAAGAAAGGGGTTCTTAACAATCACTAAGAATACAGAGCTTTGCCACGAGGACGCAGCATCTACTGCAAAGCCGATCTGCCCGGTTAGAGTTGGGGAGGGTACAGCAGAAGTCAGTACAAACAGCTGTTGACAGAAGTTACACACATGCAAAACGCCCCCCAGTGCAATGAGTTTTTACAAGAGTCAGCTTCTGCTGGTCGGAAACTAGGTCAAAGCTGACCAATCCCCTCCCTCCGGGAACACTGGGAAGGGTGGGACAGAAAGCGTGACTATGCCTTAAATTCTTTTAGTGCGAGTGTCACTTCTAACACTTTACCTGGTTTACGTGGAATGTACTGGAGGAAACTGATGTGTTTTTACAGCAGCCAACCACAATGGCTACACTTGCTTCAGTTTCTCTTTGTGCGTTTCTTACCAGGGGTCCCTGGTAAAGAACCAGCAGGGCGTTTCCCAGCCAAAATTCCTGCTGTTTTCAGTGTCCTACTGCAGACGGGTAAAAAAGCCAACCCAACAACAGCACAAAAGACATGTCTTTGAGGGTCAAAACGTACAGCCTCCCCACTCTCTCAGCGAAGTATGCAGGAAACGGGCTCAGCTCGCACAAGGGAACGGAGGCTGCCTTTCAGCCTGCACCCACATTAGACAGTAGGTGGGCAGGGCCTGCCCAGGCTGGCCTGTGTTCACTTTGCAGCGTGCCACATGCTACCTTTTGGGTTTGGCCAGCGTGGTTTGCATTCTTTCCTGATTTTTCAGCCACCTGTTTGGAACTAATAATTTTTTCTTAACAAAGTCTCCTCTTTCTTTAGAGTTGAAAACAGTCCCGATTTACCTAGCAGTGAAGTGACCGTGGTGTTCCAAGGTCCTGCCTGGATTCTCTCAATCACCTTTGCCTCTTCAGTGCCCACACTGGTAAGCACTATAGTAATGACAGCTGCGCTGACAGACAGGTTAGGCTAAAAGATGTCAGGTGCAAAACTGTTCTCCAGCCCACTGTGACTCAGACTTCTCAATGACCAAGTGCACTTGATTTTCAAAAAGTCTGTGCCCTCCCTGCCACTATTTAAGTAGTCCCTTGGGTATAGAATATGAGGTCCTGCCTGAGTCACTTTAATAGCGTCCTACACAGCAACAGAGTCTTGCTTTTTTTCACTACTAATAGGAAAAAAACAAACCCCAACTGTAAGAGGGCTCGGTCCCTGCAGGGACAGAGCACTGGCACCAAGTCTCTGGCATGTAAAGAACAGAATGGGCCTGGGCGGAGCCTTGTGCTGTCGTTAACTGCACACACAAGAATGCACCTGGTGTCAGATGTCGGGAATCCGTGTCATGCAAGTACTACACTAAAATAACACAGCAAATTCAGGAATGTTACTGCGGAAAGGGAGATAGCCTCACCGAGAATCTGTTTAACTTTAAAAAACTTACATCAGTATAAGAAGGTAAAACTGTAAGAATCATAGATTAGGCTCAAACTGGCAAGAAGCCTTCTAAATCTCTCTGATTAGTGCACCTTTTTCTTTTTCTGCCCAAACCGCCGCCTGCGCTGTTTATAAAGATGACGAAAATTTATATATAACCCTGCAAAAGAAAAGAGATGGATTAGAAGTGACAGTCTTTCTGTTGTAACCAGAAGCCCTTGCGGGCGGGGTAGACACTGCTATGTTTTCACAATCCCAGCACCGTGCGTTGCGGGGGCTCAGAAGTACAACTTACAACAAATCAGCAGTGTGCACCAGCAATGGGCTGATTCCTTCCTCGGGATTATAATTTTGTCCCCTATTTTATTATAAAAATTTCAAACGAACAAAATCTTCTGCCCTTTTGCTTCTTTCCTTCATCACATCCCTATCGCCTGTTCATCTGTCTACCTCATTGCTGAGGCATTTCATAGAGGCAGACACTCTACCCCTGCACACTTAAGTACAGTTGGTCTTCCTTCCCCTTGGGCTTACAATGAAACGTACACATCTGCAGTGCAAAAATACCCTAATTCTTAATCAGGGCTCCCTCAAGAACACATGTTGAACAACAGTCTGAAAGGGATGACACAAGCCAGCCCTACAACATAGTCCCAGATACTTAAGAGCCTGAGGCAGGAGGATCCCTGAAGATCAGGAGTTCAAGACCTGCTTGGCAGTGAGACCTCGTTTCAAAAGCGAAGCCAATAAGAGGTTTGAGACACTTCTGTAGGAAGTCCAGTTCAGTAAATTAGGAACCACAGGATTTCAGGGTCAGAAATTTTAATCCTGCTTTACCACTGAGTAGGTTCTGAGCCTCCTCATTTTTATGGTAGTATCAGAAACATTTATTTACAAGCTTATTGGGAAAGACTCAATGTATGTACAGAAGTACTGTGATGTATATAGAAATGGTACCTGGATGGCATATGGCTTCAAAGTTGTAAGTGTGAATTTAGGCTTAAAGAGATTTTGAAGAATAAGAAAACAACTATTTACTTTCTATGGCTTGTGTCTGCATGTCCCCGAAAGCCTCACGCGGTCATCGCTGGGGCCTTTCCAGAGATGGCGGGATCCACAGTGTAGGACAGTGTGTGATGCTGGGACTCGGGCTGGGTGATTACTGGTTTGGCCCCGCCCCAATGCTGGCAGCCCGGGTACAACGTGAGAGACAGGAAGAGGCTGTCAGGTCCCTGGCATGCTGCTTTAGCCACCTTCTTTGCCTGCCGTGAACGGTTTCTCCTCTGCGATGCCCTCTGCTGCGCCACCATGCCTTGGAGCCGAAACCTCCACGAACTGTGAGCTAAATAAACCTTTCTTCCCGTAACTTGTGAGTGTTGAGTATTTTGTCTCAGCAACAAGGGAAAAGTGACTAAAACATTATTCATTATAAGCAAACTACACACAAGATCTTGCAAGTTAAGGTGTACAGGACAAAGAAAAGACATTAATATTAGAGCGTGTTAAAATACTTCTCCCTCTCTAACTTTGCAGTAAAATTTAGTTATTTTTTTTATTTTTTGGTACTGGGAATCAAACTCAGGACCTTGTGCTTGCCAGGCAGGTGCTTGTGCCGCTGAGCTGTCCCCGGCCCTTGTAGTAAACTATTTTAAATGTCCTTCCAATGCTTATTCCACTTCAGTACTTTCCTTATGCCCATGCACAGAGCCTAACTAGGCAAGAAGCTCTTTTAGCTTACTCCCTTAAAAGTCCTTCTGAAATAAGTCATATGCTTTGCTGAAATAGAAAACAAGTACAGTTAACCTTCTGTACTTGACCCAGGTTTGTAATATGTGTTATTTGCTGTACCTCCGCCGTGTGCTGATACCTGTGGAGCTCCTAAAGGTTTGGCCCCTTCTCCTCGATACCAAAGGTGCCAGGGAACAGGGCCTTCTAGCTTCTCAGGCTGCTCTCCACTGGGGTAGCTGGCCTCTAAGAGTCGCAAGACTCCCTGCACTCTTCAATCTCCCCCACTGTGTAACAACTTAGGCTTACTTCTTTTTCCCTGCAGTTCTTAGTTTTATGACTTAACGCAAGACTTTTTATTTTATGTAAACGTAAACTAATAAGCAAGCAGGTCGTGTGTGACCAGCAGGGCACTTTGCTACCATTACAGGGCAAGTTCTAGGACGGCCGCTGGTCCTCCCCTTCCTTGCTGCCAGCAGCGCCGCTTGCCGCCTCTCTGACGTCTGACTGAGGGACGTGCCACTGATGCTTGTCAAAGACGAGCTTCCTACTACACTTCATTTATTTACTTTTAGGTTTTTAATTATGAGAGATCTTGTTGTGTTGCCCAGACTAGCCTGAAACCCTGAATTCAAGTGGTCCTGTCTCAGCTGATAGGACAGGCATGTGCCAGGCCTGGCTCCTACTCTATTTTAAAAGAGCTCTTTACCCTGTCTTCAGCAAGAAATGTCACACAGTAGGCTGAGGCAGGAGCACTGTAAGTTCGAGCTCAGCCTGGGCAACTCTGCAAGACTGCCTCAAAATAAAATAAAAAATAAAAGGAGCCAGCCATGGTGGCCAATGCCTACAGTCCCAACACTCCAGAGGCTGAGGCAGGAAGACTGCTGCAAGTTTGAGACCAATCTGAACTGCACTATGAAACCCATCTCAAAAAGAATGGATGGATGGACGGACGGACGGACGGACGGACTGGAGATATAACTTAGTGTGAAGGCTCTTAAGTTTGATCCTCAGTACCAGGGGTTGGGGTGGGGTGTCTAATGGGATATTCCTAATTACCAAGAACACTTCAAGAACATGATTCAACCACTGGATTCTTAGGAAGAAGTATTTCCATACCATGACATATTCTCCTAGTGGGTTTGTTTTTGCAAAATAAATTTTCTCTGCCTCTATGTTACTCTTTTAGAAAGAATTCTTTTTTTTTTTGGTAGGGTTTCTTTTTGTTTGTTTGGTTTGGTTTGGTTTTTGAGACAGGGTTTCACCACATTATTGTAGGCTGGCTTTGAACACACTAGGTAATCCTGGTTGGCCTTGAATTCAGAGTGATCCTCCTGCTTCAACCTGCCAAGTGCTGGGATTACAGGCATACACCACATACCCTACTAAAAAGATGAGTTTAACTTTGAATCATTTAGCTCTACCCTCTAAGAAGTGACAAGGCAAAGACTAGCACAGAGCCAATACTCACCCAAAAACAACATTATAAGATAAATCTGAAGAAAAAAGGAAAATCTAACTTTGACTTTCATTGGATATGGCAAGGTAAAGCTGAATCTTCCGGTTTCACTGAACACTGGGATGGACTGGATCACTGAGACAGCTGAAACGCAGAAAGAGCTTGTAAGAGCAAAGAAAGCGGCGTGCGTGTGCTGACAGGCCGTCCAGCCCCAGTGCCCGTGAGCTCAGTCGGGGTGTGCTGGACGCACCTCTCCGCCCTTTGCGCAGAAAGCTCCTGTGGCTCTTTCTCCCCTTGAGTTCCTAAGAGGCCTTGCAGCCACCAACAGGAAGATGGAGGAGGACACTCGTGGCACCAGGCTTCTGTTTCCTGGTCCCCCAAACCAGGAAAATCCCTACCGACTCATTCACTAGGTTTCCGAATAAAATGAAGTTCTTTAATAAGAATGAACCCTAGAAATCCAAAATATGTAACGGAAGCATGCAGTACATGACTACCAGCCACTTCCAAACGTTACACAGTGACTTCCAGCATTTCCCTGGAATACCGTGGCTACCAGGAACACTAAGGAAGGTGGCCGCAGGAATGTAGTCCCGTGGAAGTCCGACACCCCATCTACCAGACTGAGGCCGGCAAAGGTGGGAAGAAGGGACTGGTTGCTTAGGTACCAGGCACCCTTGGAGTGAAGCTATGGGACCTGGGATTCCCAAAAATACCTTCTGCTAAGCATCCCAGGGGGTACACAGGAATCCACACCGTGTAACGCAGCCACGTGAGCACCTTCCAGTCCATGTCCATGCAGCAAAGCATGTAGAAGGGATACCTGTGGAAGAAAGGACATAGTGTCAGCACTGGGTTCTGAATGCAGCCTAGAATACCACTCGGCAACACAGAGGCCTCCACTCTTCTTAGCAACATATAGCTTCTTCTGAAGAGGAGAGTCCGGGCTGTCCACCCAAAGCCCCGTCAGGTGACTCTCGGCCCAGGGCCCCCAGCCAGAGTCTCACAGGAAGCTCCCTGCCCAGCACATATGCTGGGCGCTGACAGCGTCTCTGGCTCTATTCCTGTCTCTGATCTATGTTCCCGGGAGTGAAGATGGCAGACTCTGTCTCCAGATAAATGAACTGTTATCCCAATTAAAATACATTACAGGCCTCTAATCTAGAATCAGACATACTGTATCATAATAAATGTTTCTTCCCAAAAAGCCGAAGTCCACAGTAAGGACCCGTATCTGTTCACCTCGGCGTGAAGCGTATCAGAGGGACGGGAGGGCCCTGGCATACAGAGTACGGTCAGGACTCGGCTCAGGCCGCTGCTCTGCTCCTTCAAGCCAGTACCTATCAGAATAACAGCAGACGCAGCAGAGCCAGAGCCGCTCGCGCAGCCTCTGCGCCACCTGAGTGGACAGTGAGAAGCAGGGACGCATGCAGCAGGCACGGAAAAGCACTACCCACACTGCACCAGTTTCTTAAACAGCCTTTCTTCCACTGACAACTGGGAATGGAAAACTGGTGAGAAGCCAGCCCAAAACCTCAGACAACCTGTGAAAGATTCGACCGGTCATCCCTGCTAGAAGGCCATCCTGACTCATCTGTCCAACCTGGACTGCTCCTTCCATCTTGGGCTAGGCCAGGCCTCTCCAGAATTGTCCTTGTGGACGGACCCTCAGGTCTTAGCCACACAAAAGCAACATCCTGAAAGGAAGAGATAGTTCTTCCCTTTCTCTGTTCACCCCCACTCCCTAGTGTGCAGGCTGCTGTGACTCCGTCGCGGCTTTAAAAAAAAATTTGCCTCCACTTTGCAGAGCACTTTGGTGAAGCCAGGATTCTCCACATACATGATCTGAGTCCCAAACCGAATGAGACTCTGGCCATGAAAGCCACTCTGTCAGGAGAGCCCCTCCTGAGAGGGACAGGCGTTCACACATCGAGCGTTTCTACCCACCTGAAAATCTCAACTGTGCTCCACGAATAAAACACAAAGAAAACCACAGCCTTGTTTTGCATTTCTTCCATGGTGCCAAAGATGATAAACAGAATGAAATTTCTTCCAAGGAGCTATTAAAAAGACCCAAAAGAGAAAAAAGTTAAAATATATACAAGGTGTAACTGAGATATGTTTAAATTTTTAAAAATTATTACTGTAAAAGACACACTGCCACCAATCCCGCGCCTCCCCTCGCTCCCCACACACCAGCCCCACCGTCCCTGCCACTGTCTGGAGCACCTCTGGAAGGCCTCTTTCGTTGTGCTGCTGGTGCTGCCTCGATGTCCTAAATTAATTCAAAATGTTGACCTTTCATGTCATTTTGATTTGGGGAAAGAGCCCAACATCGCAAGGTGCCTGACTGAGTGAATAAGGTGGGTGAGGACAGGCCACGCTGTCACCAGCCTGCCTTTCTATGGGATGATATTGGCTAGATACTGGGCCTCTGATCTTCCCTCAAAGGACAATAAAAAGAAAATGTTCCCTCTGGTTTTCTGGGCCCTTGTTCTACACCCTGTCTTCTCCATACTCCTCTGAGGCAGGAAGCGGCATTCCGGCTGCTCCTGCCTTGGGGACTGAGACTGCTTCTCATCCTGTGTACACAGCCAGCCCTGCGGCGCAGGCTAAATGACCCGCTCGGCCTCCTATGGCCACCTCGGCTCTTGGCCACTGTGTTCTGCCTATAGGATTCCCCACCCCACAGGCGATGGGAAGGCACTAAGCCTGTCCCTTCCATTTTGCCCAAAAAAGTCTACTGTAATGCTTATTTGTAATAACCCTTGATATGTTAAGTACATTATTCCACATTAGCAGATTGCTTACAATCCCCTTTTATTTGTTTTAAACTAAGTGGCCTTTTGCCAAGGGCAGAAACCCTAGAAATAATAAGGCGATAGCGCAGTAGTAAGCTACTGTAACTTGCACCTGATACTCTCAGAACACAACAGCTGGCAGACCAGCCAGCAGGCACCTGGTGCCCCTGCGTCTTGGCAGACAGCACCCGATGGCATGTGCTCACACAGCAAAGGACAGGGCAGAAAGGAAAAGCCTCTGGGGCCCCATTCCTGACAGCAGTCACCACAGGAACAACACAACTCACGGGGAGAGGGGATCCCTATTCTCCAGCCAGAACAGCCGCCTGTGTACACAAAACGAAGTCCAAAAGGACGACTTTCTAGATTTTTTATTTTCTTTTTGGGGGGTTTTCTGAGATAGCGTTTTTCTATGTAGTTTAGGTTGGCCTTGAATTCATTTTGTAGGTTGGGCTGGCCTTGACTGCAGGTGATCCTCCTGCCTCAGCCTCCTCTCAGTGCTAGGATTACAGATAAGCACCACCACACCTGGCTTAGGTTTTTGACTGCCTTTGTCTATACAAGGCATTGCCAACCAAAGAGACCGAGGGGAGGTTTTCCTGCACCTCCCCACATTTGAAGCTCATTTTATTCTTTTGTGGCTTCATGAGGATATTATAAACAATATAATAAGGCCCAAAAAGTCTACTTTGAAAAGTATCCCGGACAAGCCATCATCTGTATAAATGCGAAGATAACATTATGTAATACAGTATCCAGCATTAATTCCCTACTATCTTCTTTATAATTTTGTATTGCCTTTATTGTTTTTGTGTTAACAAATGCAAAGATAATATTATGTAATACAGCATCCTGTGCTAATTCCCTACTATCTTCTCTATAATTTTGTATTTCCTTTATTGTTTTTGTGTTATTCTGGTTTATAGATCTCCATTTTTTTGTCTTTAAAATAAAAAAAAGAATATCCCTGAAGTTTAAATTTTTTCTTCCCATTCAAGTAAAACGGTGCTATTCCCATGCAAACAAGTTTTTTATAACTCAGACCAACAAATTCTTACACGCCGACTAGACAAATCCTGAACTCTCCCATTCCCACCCTTGAGCTCGGCCACTCAATACCTGTAAGAGAGAAGGTATCACTGGTGAACTGGTGACTCCAATGGCTGCGTTGATGGTCTCCACAGCTGCCAGCATCTGGCAGAAATACATCATGTCAGCCACACTGTGAAACGTGTCGTAGAAGGACTCTGTGGCACAAACACACAGTAAGGTTGAATCAACTGACGGATGTCAACAGAACCACTTTCCTGAGGGCTTTGGAGAAGACAGCACACGTCCGCGCCTACTCATATGCCTGACCTAACCAAGCTGGGGATGAGCATGTTTCTGATTTAGCAAAGTTAATGCACTAACTCAAAATTCAGGATTCCTGACTCGCTGCCTTAGTGAACAGAAGCAATGCCTCCAAGTCAGTGTGACAACCAACACATACCCCCAAACTGGGCACTTCAAAATGCCCTCAAAGAAGGCAAAACTGGCACAAATAAAAGAAGATCATTATCCACATATTTGTAATCTAAATCCTTAGCGTTAAGAGGTGCCAGCGAAAACTAGAGCTGAAAAATGATCACTAATGAATCAACAATTTATAAAATTAGCCTTCATTCAAAATCCGTTCCCACTTAAGATGAGGCCTGTTTGTCACATCCGACTCTTGGTCCAGCATTCCTGCCCACTGACAGCCAGCAAATCTCTGAAGGAGTCGGACACTCCTACAGTGAACAGCATGAGTGGCAGGGAACTTCTCCAACTGCACAGACACCGAGGGGCGGGGCTCTGACAGAGTTAGGGCAGGTACCGACCAAGATGTCCCTACAGGAGCCTCACAAGAAACAGTATAAATAACAAATGAATAAAAGAAGAAACTTGTTAATATTTTTTGCAAAAATTATCCAATTCACAATCATACTACAAAGTCAAATATAAGGTCAAGAAAAGTATATACTGCTGTTTGACTAATTCTTTTCTTCAAGGAATCAATGGAAAGGTTACAACTTAAAACTGCTATATATAAGATAAAAATTTTGTTTTTGTAATTTTAAATCTGACTTTTTAAGGCAAAATCCCAATCAAAATCTTTCGCTATTTACAAAGAAATGTTGGAAACGTTCCAAAGAGGTTCACTTTAAGTGGCAACTTCCTAGACCTTACCTTAGAAAACTGAGGATCTCTGATACTTTGTTGTTTTTGTTTTTTTGAGACAGGGTCTCACTGTGTAGTACAGGCTGGCCTTTAACTCACTATGTAGCCCAGGCTGGCCTCAAACTGACAGCAATTCTCCTGCCTCAGCCTACTGAGTACTGGCATTACAGGTGTGCGCCGCCACTCCAGGGACTTTAAAGTTGAAACTGTGACCTAAACTTTGGTACAAGATAGATAAAAATAAGATCTTGTCATGCTGTCTCTGACTTCACAAGAAATTCATCCTTGTGTCCATTAAAGAATATACATATATCCAGCTTCTAAAATAATAAAGGATATTAATAGCATTAAAATGTTTATAATAGTACATTTAAAAATAAGATGTGTTGGGTATGGTGGCGCACACCTGTAATCCCGGCACTCATGAGGCTGAGGCAGGAGGATCATTGTGAGTTCAAGACCAGCCTGGGCTACAAAGTGAGCTCAAGGCCAGCCTGAACTGCATAGTGAGACCCTGTCTCAAAAAGACAAAAATAAATAAATAAAATAAAACTAAGATGCGTAACTGTATATACACTATACTTACCTGCAAGAGAAAAAAGACTGGAAGGAAATACATGGAAACAGTAACAGTAATGGGGCAAATGCTTCTTCACTTCTTCCCACATAGCCTTCTCCACACTTTTGTAAGAAAGAACATCACTTCTAAACTACAAAAAGGTTTTTAAGGTACCTGTCTGACTTTCCTGTAATTATCACTTACTTTATAATTACAAAAACCATTAATAATGTCATAATGTGTGCTTTCAAAAACACTTTCCCTACAGTCCCGATTCTTTCCTCAGAACACATGTGCAGAAGTGAACTTTCTAGGCCCATTTCCTTACTTGCTGCTTAGTCTGCCTCAGAAGGCTCAGGAAGCAAGAGCTGGGCCAGCACCTGACAGCCAGGCAGCGTAACACAGACGCGGGACACTACTAACTTCAATGGCACAGGGCGCTACTCTGGGAGAGCAGATGACCAAACCACTGAGAAAGACAACACTAGCCCCGAAATTCTGTACTTGCCTTTTCCCAGGATAAAGAACCGCACTGTCAGGTTAACAAAGATCCAGGAGAATCCCAAGAACTGCACAAGATTATACATGAACAGGTAGCCTTTCTTCAAGCTTGTAAGCGCTGAAAAGCAAACAAGACAGTAAGCTGTTAGCCCAGCTGTCCCAAAGGAAAGGTGCCTGGGGCAGATCTGCAGCACTGCAGGCCCTTGTCCTACCTGGTGCTTCTAAAACCTCACCAGGTATCTGACCTAGGGCTTCCAAGCCTGAGTTTCTACTCCCATAAAGAAACATGAGGAAAATCTATGAGGAATGCTGTTCCCTCGGTATGTTTTCAGCGGCCTTTGCTTCCATAGTCTGAGTCATAATATAGACTCAAGAAACCAAGAAAAAATATCACTGACAAAGAATGACTGTCTTCAATGGTATTACAGTAAAGTTCTCAGCTCCCACTCTAGTTACCTTAATATAATGTAGTTTCTTCCTTTTTTGTCTTTTTGACATAGAGTCTCACTATGCAGTGCAGGGTAGCCTTGAGCTCACTATGTAGCCCAGGCAGCCTCACACTTGAAGCCTCCCAAGTGCTGGGATTACAAGTGTGCACCACCATGCTGGGCCTACAGTTTCTTATTTTCTGGATTTTTTTAGGGCCAGGAGTAAATGAGACAGCTTGAAGAGACAGAAACAGTAAGTGAAAAACAATAACCCTGCTATCAGGTTGTACAGTATATTCAATTACTTGATCATTAAGAACACCTTTCCAGCTGGACGTGGTGGCACACGCCTGTAATTCCAGCACTCGGGAGGCTGAGGCAGGTGGATCCTTGAGTTCGAGACCAGCCTGGGCTACAAAGTGAGCTCAAGGCCAGCCTGAACTGCATAGTGAGACCCTGTCTCAAAAAGACAAAAGAAGAAGAAAAAAAAAAAAAAAACACCTGTGATGTGCCAGGTCATGGGAGGGCACAAAGTCAGTGAGAACATAATGCTACTCTTCAGGAGCCCATACCCCAAAAGCCACATGACAGCTGGAGGTGATGACCAATATTTTGAGGTTTTCAAGGTGAAAACACCTGACTTTAGGCTGGGGACGTTAGCAGCAGACAGGTCTGTGTGGATACAGTGGCATCTGACCCAGGCCTTGATGGGCAGGCAGGACGAAGACAGAACCACAGCAGGACAGTGTCACGCTACCGCGCGGGAAACTAAGGGTATGGATTTTGTGTGAAGTGGAGGGTTCACAGAGGGTCAGTTAATTACAGAGTTAGAGAAGAAGTAAGAAGCTTAGAGACCAGTGAGGCCAAAGGAGGGTAAAGGAAAGGACGGACGACAGGAGAAGGGCCGAGGTGTCCAGGCCGTGGGGCTGCAAGTTTGTTCTGTCTGCAGATATGGTGCGTGACACCTGCTCGGCGCTGATACCCTCACCATAGTGTAGCGCGCTCAATCAAAGACAGCTTGTTCCTAAAAATGTCAGACTTCCAGCAATTTCAACCACACTTTTTTTCTTCAGAGTTACAGAAATGTACGTGTTCTCTTTCATCAAGGAACTTCTGAGCTGGGTGAGGTGGCACACACCTGTAACCCTAGCACTTGGGAGGCTTCAAGTGTGGGGCCAGCCTGGGCTGTGTAGTGAGTTCAAGGCTGGTCTGAACTACATGGTGAGACCTTGTCTCAAAAAAACAAAAAAGAAACTATGAATTTCAGTAAAATAGCTAAAGCTTTCTCTAATGTCCTAAAAATCTATACATAATCATTTGTATGTTTCTAAAGTTTATTCCTTTAAAAATTCATTTTTAAAAAATTGGGTCTCTAGGTGGCCTTTTTATGTTGTTAATCTTTGTCCCACTGATCTTCTCCCTTCTGCTTTTCTAAAAGAGTATTTCTCTAAGTTAGTGGCTGTAAAAAAAAAAATGTTTAAAAACTCTTTCAAAACAAACTTCCTCAGAACCTTAATGCATACAATACAAAAATAGAGCTGCTATGATTGCAGCCACCTTGTCGGGGTGACCTGCCCCTCAAAAGCACCTCCGGGAACCCCTGGGGTGCCACAGTACATAGTTTGCAAACTACTGCTCTAAAATGTTCTCCTTCCTTACGTATGACATGCCAGACGTGTGCTAATAGAACTTGAAAATAAGGCTCATCTCAGGACATATAAAGAACCTTTGTTTCATTCTGCTCATCAGAGTCAGTGCTTCACAGACCTTTGTAATCTTCCCGCTGGAGGGAAGCAGTTCTGAGAAAGGCTCACCTGGCTCTGCACCAAGGGCCTGCGGCCACACTTTCCCTACAGCAAACACTGAACAGACAGCGCCTGGATTTAATCTTGCTAGGCCAACAAAAGGCAATACACTTACATTGAGTGTCTGCCTACAAGTGGCTGGACAGATAGAAACACAATTGGGTTTTTAAAAAGGTAATGAATAGCCGGACTCTACAGAATCCTCTCCATCTGGGAGTCTGACAACCACACCGATCTCCGGCCTAAGGAAAACCCCTGGAGGAAGGAGTGCAGCCTCAAGCCTGTGCGCACTTCCACGAGCCTGGGCGGGGTCTGGCGCCCACTGGCCAGGAGGCCAGACCGCAAGGCTCAGGTGCTTCCAGGTATCCTGCCGCCCCTAGTGAGGTACACCCACGTGACACCAGGTCCCAAACTGAACAGATACAGCTTTTGATGTGGCTGCACGTACCTAAAGGAGAGGACACAAAGGATTTCTTGTGAAGTCACCCACCTAGCTCGCTGTGTGAAGTCACTCACTCTCCTGCCACACACATGTGTCCACACCCCGCCTCCATCACAGAACCGGCAATCAGCAGCAGCAGCAACTTACTTTCAGGAGAGCCTTGGCTTTCTAGTCTTAATTTATTCAGGCGTTCTTCTTCCTAGAATTTAGATAAATTTTCCATTAGAATCACCATGCCTGCAAAGGCCCATGTGCTGGATCAGTGATCTGACTCCCTTGAAGCCACCCCTCCGCTGTGACCAGAGCTCCGAGGGGAGAACATCCCAGCTCACGGTACTAACGAGCCTCACTCTTCCTTGCTGGCTGCTCATCCCACATGCACATGATAAAACCACTCAGCTGGCTTCCAAACTGCCTGCTTCCAAGTAGGCACTCTTGTGATGTGAGAGCTAGCAAACCCACAGATTTGTCACAGCCACAGAAATGAGAGAGAAGTTTAAGGCAGGAAGCACATAGCTGTTTTATTTTTTAAGACTTCTACATTTTTTGGTATGTCGCCAGAAGCTAAGACTACGTTTCCAACTCATATTTAGTTTAAGATAGATACAGATGGGCACATACAGAAATATTTGTAAATATACATAACACTATACAATAAAAAAAAAAAAGAGCTCCTTGGAGAAATGGCTATTTTAGCACTAGAGCAAGAAATATATGAGACATGCCCAGGGCAGTTTATATATGGTAGTGCCAAAAGGAAGGGCTTCAAAAAATAAAAAAGGGCTGAGCGTGGTGGTGCACACCTGTAATCCCAGCACTCAAGAGGCTGAGGCAGGAGGATCCCCTCTAATTCAAGGCTAGCCTGGGCTACCTGGTGAGTTCAAGCCTGAATCACACAGCATGACCCCATGTCAATTGATCAACCAATCAATCAGTGCCCTACGATAATGGAACTTTTTCCAAGAAGACCAAGAGCCAAGTAAAAGGGCTCTCCATGGCCAAAATTGGAACAATTTTGACTAAGAAAGATTATAATTCAGAGTACAAAATAAATATTCATGATCTAAATAAACAAGTGGACAAATACAGGGGAGTGGACACATCTCCCAGGCAGACAGGTTCCAAACAAATCATGCAGCTCCTTTGCAACAAAGGACAGCAGCCCAACTCACTCCCAGCTGCTTCAATGTGAGCTGCGCGGGGCGACTTCCTTCCAAAGAGTACAATAGGAAAAAGGTGAGGGCTGTGGGCGAAGCTTAACAAACATTACTTCAGCCAGCTAATCCCAGCGTAACATCCACAGCGGTACGTCAGGCAGGCTGTACATCATGCGGGCTGTACACGGCTTGCCCGGAAGTGGTGAGAACAGCGCTTCACCTTGGGGGTGTCTTCCTCCCCACAGCCCTTTCCCTTCAGTCTAAGCGGAAGAAGAGAATCAGGCAAATCCCAAATGAGACAAAAACCCTCATCAGGGCCTCTCTAAAATGATGTTACAGGGCCTCGCAGTGAATCTGTCACTCTGCCCCTACTCTACCTCAAAGTTAGAGGACCCTAAAGCGGCCCGAGTAACTTGGGGCCCTCAGGGTTCCTGCCCGCAGTGGCTGTGCCCTCACTAACCTTGGCTCTGAGTTCCATTTCTGCATCAGATTCATCCAGCCAGCGATCAAAGTCAGGAGCCAAGAACAGCGGGCGCTTCTCCTGCTTGGTAAGTCGTTCCCACCAGAGACTCGCCTTCTTCTGGACAGTAATGTTCACCTGCCGCTGGGTCAGTTTGTAAACCGGCTAGGAGAGAAAGAACGTGAGAGCCGCCCGCATTCCCCACAAGTCCCCCGCACGGCGCGCTCGCTCCCTTCCTGCTCTGGCCCTGCCAGCCTGACGCAGACGTGGCATCTAGATCAAGGGCTGCACGGAGAAGCAGCAGTGAGGACAGCGGCATCCTTCTGCGACGCTCCGCAGCTTTGTTTCTCTCCGGGCCCCTCCTGTGGCCGCCAAGCCAAGCCCCGTGAGGTTCTCTGCCCCTCATGCCGCCATTGACTATTAACACTCTAAACAGGAACCCTGCACGAGGAGGCCAATGAGCTCAAGGCCCCAGGGCTGAGAAACTGACTGCACCATCTGCGGTTTCCATGCCTTCGTGTTAGAGACGCTCCCCCAGGTTCTGAGAGAGAGGAGACTTCAACTACGTGCTCATCACTCCTCCTAAGGCCCAGCGGTCTGCTTCCTGCTCGTCGTGTGAAGGCAGCCCTGGGTGGGCTTCAAGCACCCCGGCAGCTCTGCTCTCAGTGGGTGTCACGCCCTCAGTCCGCACTGAGATCAGAGGACACAGCCTCCCGGGCTCACTTCCTTTAACAGGGAATGAAGCAGAACTCAGAGAAGCAATTCACTCCAGTTCTCAGTGCTAACAGGCAGATCCTAGGTGCAACTCAGGCTCCTGACGTTCCCCTTCCTCTGCACCCCGTAGCCAAAACTGGAGCTCGCATCCCTAGGAAGTATCGTATTATTCCCCTTTGCTTTTCATCTTCTCTGCAGTGACCGCAGCTCCTCAGTCCACCAGCCACTAGTATTTGTTCCCAAAATGGAAGAGGAAGGTTGGAAGGAAAAGAACATACCTCCGGCTTCACAAAGTCTAAGAACTCCAAGTGAAACTCATAGACATTGTCTCCCTTGGCACCATGTCCCTGAGCTGTAAAGAAAGAAACGTTGGTTACCGTGAACTCGAACGGCGTGAGGCCACCCAGAAGGTTCAGTCTTTCGAAAGTATGCCACTGTGAATGGTCCCTGCTAAAATGCACGGGAACGTGTGAGCACAGAGCTGGATAAGCCAAAGCTCCGCGTGTCCTCTGACGCTAAGCTGCAGACCGTATTTAATCTTCCAATGCTGCCTCATGATACCCAGTACAATGAACAGGCAAGAAAAAGACTGTAAAAGGCAAGGCCAAGGGCACCACACAGATATAAACGTTCTGGTCCTAAATCCAGATTAGAGGAAAGCAGGCGGGCACAGCCTCTTGGTTGTGGTGAGGGACACTGAAGGCTGCCTGGACTGCTGGCCTTTCGCAAAGACTGCCTGACTCTGGCACCTCCCGACCAGGGCAAAGTGAAAGCAGAGGCTGACTTCTCCGGCACATCTGAAAGGAGCAAGGAAAAAGAAACACAGACTCGGTCCGGGGACAGGTAGAACCAGGAGGACAGTCCCTGGCCTGGCCGTCCCCCACCTCATGCCTTGACAAGGCTCCTTTCCCAAACCAACCAGGGGCACCCCAGTGCCAGTGACCACCTGGCCCAGGAGCTGCCCCTGGGCCTCCCTTCTCCCTGCCCGCTGCTTGGTATAGCACTTGGTTCCGCCCTGGGACTCTCCTCCCCCGTCTGATGCTATGTAGTAAAACCTGCCTAGTACGTGCTATGGGTGGCTATTCTGTAAGATCACAAACTCCTTAAAGCAGGTCAGTCTATAAGCTCTAAGTGGCAAAATACACCTTGGTCACTTAAACTTCCTTTCAAACACATATACAGTGGTTCAGCGCATATACAATTCGGTTGCAACCAGAATCACAGAATGAAGTTCACGAACCAAGGTACCACTGTATCTCTCAAAAAGCCTGAGCTGCTGCCACCACTACTCTCATCTGGAACAACAGACGCAAACGCCAGACCGTACTTCCTTGGCAATCATTTAGGACAGCAGCGTGCCATGTAAAAAAGCAACTTTACTCTCCAAGGAGCCCAGGAACAGGAGTGGCCAGGGCAGGGCGAAAGCACTCCACGGGATGACAGTGAATCAGAGCCACCCATGGAGCAAGGCAGTGGCCTGCCACGAGCTGAGAAGAGCAGAGATGCAGGGAAGTCTGACAGCCAGAGCCTGTCACAGACAGAAAGACGTGGGCCACAGCGTTGCTCAAACTGGTCTGCAGATGCGTGATCAGGCAGCTACGGTCTCACCCAGACAATTTCTGTTCCTTGTGTCTATTATAATCTTTTTTAGCAGCAGCATATCCTGGACTCTAGTCCTGCCACACAAGCTGCGTATACCACTGCAGTCACAGGTGCCGCACAGACAAGAGTCACTCAAAAGGACCATATTTAATGCTTCGTGTTTCTCCATCTGGGTCCGTGAACCTCCGAAAGCCCCGTGAACGTATCTCAGGTGACCACGGGTCCAAGAGACAGACTGTAACCCAGCACTTTCTTTTTACTTTATAGGGTCAGAAAAGTCACTAACTTGTCTAATTCAAGCTAAGAGATAGAGCTCCAGATTCCAAGCCCAGCATTCTACCTGCTGGCTCCTACGTCCTTTCCAAGGGGAGAGCAGGGCTTTAAATGAGTTCTTTGATTTTCTACTCATATTTTCAAAGCAATTAAGCTTATCCCAAGAGTCTCAATGGGTGAACATCAATAAAAGTGAGTTAAATAAAAATAAAAGGGAAACCACCACGCCTTCTTAACTGTGGAGAGCTGGAGAGCCGAGCCGAGCACGTGCCTGGGTACTAACCTTTGAAGTGCAGTACATTTTCATTGATGCTGATAGCTGGGTTCTGTGACAAGAGACAAGGACAGAAGAAGGCACTTTAATGAGCAGAAGGTGAAATTAAACCAGGAGTGTCTTCTCCCCACCCTGCCCTGGGGGACGCACCCTTCCACTGGGGTCTCCCATAGAAAATACACGTGCTTTATTCACAGCTCTGCAGAAGGTCTTTTTGTACCCGTCTGCACCTATGAGACTGCAGGCCCTGGGCACTGAGTCAGTCCATTCTGAAAATCCCAAATCAGGCCCAGGCTGGTGAGGAACTATGGGGAAATAAACACACAGGTCTCTAGGACTCATTCCATGAGATGCCCTACAGAAAAATCTAGTGGAATCGGTGAGGCACTTTCTGTGAGACAATTTTACAGTGATTAAGGTGCAGACACTCAAGACCAAAAGACTGCACTGCAACATGAAGGCCACGCAAATTCCAACAAGCTGCAGGTTACATCTGGCTCAACAGAACTGCAGTACGCTGTGGTCCTCGGCCTCCAATGCCATATTCTCTTAAAGCCCTGACCAAACCCAAGCTAGAAGAAATCAGAATTCGCCAAGTTGTTCATTTATTCCTAGAAAATGCTACAGATCTTTAGCAGCATAATGTAGAGTGAAATTACTCAACACCTTTTTTTCAGCGTATGAGAAACAGTGAATCAAAAACAAGCCTTTTCTCTTTAAGGGCTCACTACTCCCGGTGTCCTGTCACAGTAAGGAAACGCTGATGCACGGCTTCTGAGGCTCCATCAGCGATGGTGAAACATTCAGAGCTTTCAATGATAACACACCCGACTGCGTCACATGTGCCCATGGGTTTGCCACCACCGGCCTACATGACAGAGGCACGGCAGCCTGCAACAAGCCTCCCTCATGCTCACCTGGGGAAGGCAAACACCACATCATGAGAACATTCAAGGAACTCACGCAGAACCTGACATGAAGAGTTCACATGCAAGCCTGGAACTGTCGGCAAAGCAAGGCATTCTTGATGGCCAGGCCATCCTACAACCTCAGCCACAGCTACCATCTGCCTACACCCTCAGGAGAGAGCCCAAGCAGAACAAGACCCACAGCTCTTGCTAAAGTCCTGACCCAATGACAATATTGTTGTTTTAAAGCAATATATATGAGGTGACTTGTTACGGAGCAATACTTGCTTCCTTGAGGTTTGGCAGGACTCCTCAGTGAAGTAAACTGAAACTCAAATCTTTCTTATGCAAAGATTTTGGACTACAGGTTAAATCTGAGGGCTATCGGATATCAGGTTTTCTATCTCTTTGATTAAAAATTACCTTTATCTTCTCAAACTTTATCTCTTGTAAATGAAATGAAATCTATCCATCTACAAACTTATTTAATATTAATATTCTTTTAATTTTTTTGAGATGGACCTCACTGTTACCCAGATTAGCCTTGAACTCCTGGGCTCAAGCAATTCTCCTGCCTCAGCCTCTAAAATATTGAGATACAGTATAATCTCATGCCACTGCTCCCAGCTAGTCTCTTAACTTTTTAATATTTGTAACTTATATGGTTATGTCTTCTGTTTCATTAAAGGTATGTTTTGTGTCTTATATGGTTATGTCTTCTGTTTCATTACAGGTATGTTTTGTGTCTTATATGGTTATGTCGGCTGGGGATATAGCTCAGTGCAATAAGCGCCTGCCTAGCAAGTGCAGGGTCCTGAGTTCGATCCTCAGTACCACCCAAAAAAAAAAAAAAAAAAAAAATATATATATATATATATATATATATATATATATGGTTATGTCTTCTGTTTCATTACAGGTATGTTTTGTGTCTTAATTTTATCAAGAGATCATTCAGACTATCTTTCAAAAACTTCAGTTTTATTCTCCCTACTTCTACTTTCTATGCCTGTTCTTCATTATTTTCTACCTTAAAATTTGAGGAAAATTTGAGGATTTTTTTTCCCCTGAATTTCATGAAATAGAGATTCAGGGGTCATTAATCTTTGGCTTTTATTCTACTATAATCACTTAAGAGTATAAATTCCTTGCCAAACCCTCCTCTGGCCATCTCTCTTGAGCTCTGTGAACGTAGCATCTGCATTTAGGGTACAGTACTCTCCAATTCCCATTCTTACCTTTTCTTTGAAACATGGGTTGAGAAGTGTTTCTTCATTTTCAAACATATGGTTTTTCTAGCTGTCATCATGTTAGCACAGTGGTACCTTGGTTCATGAACGCTTTTGTTTGTAAACAATCTGGTTTGCAAACAGAAGCATTTGGCAAAATTTTGCTTTTGTTTGCATACTTTGCATCTGGTGACATTCACAACTGGGGCCACCTTTGCCACACAGACACAAACGTGGCCACCTTTTCCAAAATCACAGAACAAATGAAGTTCATGAGCCAAGGTACCACTGTAACTACCTTAACTGCAGAGAACATTCTCTATGACTTAAGTCCCTTCCAATTCATGGAGCTTTGCTCTAGGAAGCAATATTTAGCCAACTTTAGTAAATGTTCTGTGTAAACTTAAAAAGAATGTCTGAGTGGTTGGGTACAGTATTCTACATACGTACCCTGGGTTTGCTGTTAATTACTTTACGTGATCTCTATCCTTATTGAACTTTTATCTTCTTATTCTATTTATTTTTGAGAAATCACACTATTTTACATTTGTCCACTTCTCCTAGTACTTTTGTTAATTTAAATATTATCAAGGCTTTGTTACTAGGTGCCTATAACTTTAATATGGTTATATCCACCTGCTGGGTGTGGAATGCACACCTGTAATTCCAGCACTTGGGAGGCTGAGGCAGGAGGATCACTGTGAGTTCCAGGTCAGCACGGGCTACTTAGCAGGCTCAAGGCCAGTTTAAACTTCCTGGTACATTGAAACCTTTATCATTATGAATTGAGCTTTTAGTTTCTAAAAAGGCATTTTGCTAAAATTCTATTTTACCTGCTACAATAATATCTATACCAGGAGAGTCTGCATTTGCTTCTAAAAGGCATCAAGGGGTCCTACTAGATGTGACCATTTTAAAAAATATTCATGGCTTGAGAGGTTTGGATTTCCTAAACTGTGTAGATTGGAGCTGCACAACCTTTTACAAACCAACTCACCATTTTAACTTCTTAAGGGCTTTTTCTTCTATTTTATCAGCAACTGAGGATAGGGGATAGGATGGGTCTGTGTCTTCTTATCCCTAATGCTGTAGTCTCCTGAAGTACAATTTATAGAGGAGACAATTTTGTAATATATGTAAATTTTTAAAATTTTATTTCTAATTTCCTGCACCTTACAGGCTGCCAGAACCAAAATTCAAGTTCACTTAATCAAGCGAATGCTCTAAGGCAAAAACAGCTGCAGAGTTAGTATATCTGAATTCTTTCATTTCTACCTGTTGATTTTTCAATGTTTTTGTTCAACATTCTTAGTCGTTAACAGAAAGGCTGACATTTTACTCAAACGAGCATTTGGCTCGGCAGCACTTATACTAAGAAGACAGATGGGTATGCGGAAGGGAAAGAGATGGCTCCAGAGTCAGCCAGTGTTAGGTTCACATTCTAGTTACATCACTGACTTTCAGATCTATAGCTGTTACATTTTAAGATAAAACCACTTACTTTAAAGACTGTTCTGAGAAATTATAATAATATATGAAGAGGGTGGAAACTTGTCAGCAGTCTTAATGCATGTTACTGTTGTTCCTCCAGCTAAGTTCTTCTAAGCTCCCGTGCCTGTTGGACACTGTCTTTCCAAGTCCAGGAAATGTTAATTCTTCTTCCCTCCTCCTCACCTCCATCATCAGAATAACAGCTTCCTTACACTCTGCATTCACCTTTATTATAGCACATATTACACTGTAATTATTGTTTATTGGTGGGCTGTTCTCAGTAGAGGTCTGCCACAGTGGGGACTATCTCTTCATCTCTATCCTTGTCTTACTAACTGCTTAGGGAGTGGAGTTAAATCAATTAACTCCATTTTTCATAAGCTCTGACATCACTGCAAAGAATTCAATGAATTATCTGCTACTTAAACTTTGAGTCCTAGGGTTCCTTTTCTCATCCCGATCCTTAGTATTCGCCCTTGTGTGTGGTTATTACACGTGCAGCAGTGTCACTGCAGCAGACCTATTGCCAGGAGTGGTGGTACACACCTGTAATCCCAACACTGTAGCAGACTGAGGCAGGAGGATGGCAAGTTCAAGCCCAGCCTGGGCAACTTAGGGGCTGAGCGAAACCCTATCTCGACATAAAAAAATTTAAAAAGTGGTGAGACTCAAAAAGTCCTGGGTTCAATCCCTAATACCATCAATCAATCAATCAATCAATGTATCAGCAGACCTAGGGGTGCAATCTTCAAAAGGGCCTGCTCCCAAGATGAGCCTTTGGTTGGCGAATGAAAACTTGGCTGTCCTCCATTTCCTAACCAATCAAGCGGTGCATGTGTCTAGACTGTGCAAGGTGAGTGGTGGTGAGTATCACCTTCCTTCCAAGGAGTCTGGAATTCTGGTACATAGTAGGCAGAGGTTACCCCTCCTTCATAAACCACAGAGCCACCACAATCATCTTAGTTTTAAAACACAAATCCTAAGAAGTCACCCTCCTGGTTAAAACTCTAAGTTTCCCATTGCTCATGCAATGAAATCTAAGCTACCTCGCATAGCAACAAGACTGTCCATGACCTACATCTCACGGCCCCCACCCCCGCTGCTCTTCCTGCCCTCTCACTACGTGCCAAACGTCCTGGTGCACCTTCCCTGGGAGCCCCGCAGCCCTGGCCTGCCTTTTAAATCTGTGGGCTTGTCAGAACCGTCTACCCTTGCTTGCTTTCCTCTTCTGTGACCCAGGGAGAGGAAATCCAGGGCCTTGTGCGTGCTAAGCACGCGCTCTCCCAGCAGGCTCGGCTCCACCCCAGCCCGACTCCCAGCTTCCCACTTAACTCATTTTTTCCTTCCAGTTGCACCTCACCCTAACCTCACTTCCTCACTGAAGCCTCCTCTGGCTTCCCTGTTTATTTTTATTTTTATTTACTTATTTATTTATTTTTGGTACCAGGAATCAAACTCAGGACCTTGCACTTGCCAGCCAGGTGCTTATGCTGCTGAGCTGTGTCCCCAGCCCCGGCCTCTCTACAGCCTCTACCAATGACTGTCTACGTCACTGCCATCAGTTCCCGCATAGCACTTACTTAGGTAATTGCGTGACTTACTTGCTTACCTACTGTCTGTCCCCTCAACCTGACTGCAGTCTCCCTCCATGTGCTGCGCACCCTGCGTATACAGCACTCTGCCTGGGCCTGAATCCCTTGTTGCAAGTGCTCCACAGGTATTATTCAGTTTACTCCCTTTGCGAGTGTTTCTGTACTGTGGTAATAAACAGTTTAGACTTAGTGACTTTTTCTCATCAAATATTCCAAGCAATCTGCCGGACATCAAAAAAGCACAGAGAACACCGCCACAGGGACCTCCTGTGTACGTGTGGTTCACTTCGTTCACCTCTTTTTAAAGAAATGAAATAAATTAAAAAATAAAAAAAAAAAGAAATGAAATAGATATGCGTGTAATTACACAGTGACTCCGTCTGCCCCCTTCACCATACCCTTCAGCCTCGCAGCCGGCCGCTATTGCAGTTACTTGGATCGGGCCCACTGGACATCTCTGTTCACTTACAGCACAGACCGTGTTATTTCACATGCTACAGAAATAGCCTCAGTGCTTATATCTGCTTCTTATTTTTATTTGAGATGCAGTGTTTCTAAGGTTTAACTCTATGGAGGGGTCCTGTCTGTGTCAGTGTGCCAGTACAAACACGCCACAATGTACCCATTCTGTTGATGAAAATGAAAGGCCAGAGATTTTGTGTTGTGATGAACAAGTACAACATCCCCCAAGTCACTGGCTATGTACATCTTCAACTGGACTAGGAAGGGCTTCCGCTAAGAGTCAGTGTCCCCATTAACACTCCCGCCAACCACACAACCAAGTCTCATCGCCAAAAGTCCTCGCCAACCACTGGCGATGTCAGACTTTCTCATCCCTCCCAATCTACACTGTGTCCTATAATTATAACTGAAATTAAGCATCTTTTCAGGTTCACTAGCCATTTTTGTTTCCTTTCACTCTGACCTGTTCATGTTTCTGCCCTTTTCCCACCAGCTGATATACCTGTTAAAAATTTATTCTTAAATTTTTAAAATAGTCAAGATAATACCAGATGTAGTGGTGCACACCTGTAATCCCACTACTTTGGCAGGCTGAGGCAGAAGGATTGCAAGTTCAAATCCAGCCTGGGCAATTCAGCACCATAGCAAGACCATCTCTCAAAATAAAATATGAGAAGGGCTGGAGATGTAGTTCAGCACAAAGGCCTTGGGTTTAACTCTCAGTACGGAAAAAAAAAAAAAAATCAAGATGCTTGCCATTTGTTGGTGATACACACTGCAAATATACGCTTTTCAAGTTTGTCTTGCTTGTTGATCTTTTTCTTTCTTTAGGGTTTGTGTTTAGTGTTTTAAGACATTCTTTCCTGTGCCAATATCATAAAGACAGCCTCCTGTATTTCCTTTTAGTCGCTGTACCTTATGCATTCAGGTCATGAAGCCTCCTGAAATTGATTTTCGTGAATGGTATAAGGCCACGTCTCATTTTCTCTTTTTGCCTTTGGATTACCACGTGCTCCAGTCCAATTTCCTGCCTGGTTCATCCTCTCCCTATTAATGTGTAAGGCGCCTTGGTCACAGAATAAATTCTCATCTACGGAAGATCTGCCAACACACTCTCTGTCCCACTGTTTTTTGTGTCTGTCCCTCTCATATAAGTTTAGTATTATAATCATAATAACCCCCACTCTTAAAAAGCATGGTACAATTTACAAAGCACTTTCAAATCCATTACCAAACTCAAACTTCAAAACAGTTCTGTGAATTAAGTGTTATTACTCACATTTATTTGAATGCACACACAGAGGCCCATAAAGTTAAGTGAATTATCCCTGCTCATAAGACAGCAAGAGAAAGAACAAAGACCCCATCACACATCCTCAGTGCCCACACTACCCGCCAGACCCTGTCAGGTAAGGACAAGAACAGTACCTCTCAAACGGCTCCCAAGCCAAGCTATTAACTTTGTCCACATACAACTCAAACATAAAAACCTCCATAAATGAGCAAATGCTCTAACAAGTATGGTTGTTGGGACAAAGCTATGCGTGGTGGTAGCCTAGAATATAAATTCTACACAGAAAGAAACCCTGCCCTGACCGCCTCTTTGCTACTGGGCATCTCAAGTACTGACCAGGCCAGCACTCAAAGCTGGACTATGCTGTTCTTCTCCTATCAGATAAAAACTATCTCACAGAACACCAATCGCAGACAAGATGATTCTGAAACCTCGACAGATTACAAAACCCATTTTGTAATTTTGCGCACACACAAACACACACCAAACACTACGCCATCCACAGATACCAAACTCTGTCTTGGCCAAACTACAGTTTCTCTGCCATTTAGTTTTATTGCTCTGCCAGTCTCTCTTCCTTACAGATAAAACTGTCAAAATGGGGGGGCATGGTGGTGAAGTCCTGTAATCCTGGCATCCTGGCAGGCTGAGGCAGGGTAACTTCAAGAATAGCCTGGGCAACTTAGTAACTTGGTGAGACCCTATCTCAGAATTAAAAAAAAAAAATTAGAAAGGGTTGGCATGAGCTGGATGTAGCGGCACATGCCTCTAATCCCAGTACTCAGGAGGCTGAGGCAGGAGGATTGCCACAAATTTGAGGCCAGCCTGGGTTACATAGTGAGTCCAGGCCACCTGACCCTGTCTTTAAAAAAAAAAAAAAAAAAAAGTTGGTGTACTTCTAGCTCAGTGCAAAGGCCCTGAGTTCAATCTCCAGGACCACCATTTCCCCAAAAAATTATCAGACAGCCAGTTAGCAGAATTGCCCTGCTTTCTGACAGCATCTAATCTGTAGGGCACGCCTACTTTCTTAAATCTTGCCCCAATCACCAGTGCCCAAATCTTATAATCCATTCCAACACCCTCATAACAAGGCACCCCTCAGCTCCCCAAGCAGTGTGCTCTCCTAGCTGCAGAGAATCCTGCTGCGCCCAGCCTGTTTAACTATCGCTGTGTTCCTGACATTCGTCAGTTGTAGTACATTAGCACTGTATGAGTCATACATTACAAATATCAGTATCTAACAGTCCATGCCTTTCTCTTTCTAGAAAGTTCTCTTACTATGTGAAGGGCAAAAAATACTTTTCATTTCTGGAAGTCATATCTAAATGAAAGCAAGGCTAACAAATTCCTTTAACACCAGAGACCTGGTTCAACATCCAACTCCATGTTCAGTAATATGCACATTCTTGAAACATCTTTCTGTCTTTATGTGATATCTTTCCTTCTAGATAGTAAGCCCGGGGCTTGGTAAATTTGTGGTATCTTACACACCTTAGTAGTTCTTTTGTGAATGGTATTGATACGTCATTTTTTTTAAACTAATGGTTGTTGAAATGAATGCCTCAGAATCATAGATGACTACCTCAAAGACAATCAAACCTCACCGAGGACAGACTTACCGTATTTCTGCAAAAATCTTAAATCTCTCCCCAAAAGAAAATTTCATTTTTCCTCCACCTTAAGATTTTTTTCACTGTTACAGACTTCAAACATGTAGCTCCATATTTCTATGTATACCAATATGATTAATACATATGTTCATGTTTAACTAAGAGGTTTAGAACTTTCAAGACTATAGAGTGCATTTTTCATTTGCTCAACCAATTTCCATTTCCATTTATCATTGCTTTTCCCCTGAAAACATCTTTTCTGCTTGCAGCTTCAAAGATATGCTAGAATATTCTATCCTTATTGCATGATACACGTTTAGAGAAGGCAGAGCAGGCTTAGCAAAAACTTAGAGATGGTTACTAACACATATTCTGTTCTTCTTTATTTATCTACGGAAGACCTCTCTCTAGATGGGGACTTTGATCCTCGGCCACAGAAGATTTTGTTTTGTTTTTCTATTTTAGTAAAGCACCCTGGAGCAGAGTAGAAGAGGGCCCAGAAAATGTTCTTCAGGTTGCTTTAACATATTAAATGCCATAGCCTCTTAAAGACCTTCTGGCTTTTTTTTGGGGGGGGGACACTGGGGAACGCAGGGTCCTCACATTGAGCTACATTCCCAGCCCTTTTTCTGTTCTTTATTTTACACACATTATTTTAGGCCAGAATCTTGCAAAGTTGCCCAGGCTGGGCCCAAACCTGCGATCCTCCGGCCTCAGCTTCCCTGAGTTCTCAACACCACTCAGTCCAGCTATCTTCATCTTTCAAGACAAAAACAGGTTTCTGTTCCGTAAGCAAAGATTAGATTAACTTCAAATTCAAATCAACACTGAAAGCGCCTCCATTTGCAAAGCAATATCCCAGGCAGACTGACAGAATGCAATGCCGGATTCAGAGAATGTGATAGTCCACGGGAGTGAACCGGGTTACAAAGTACCAGTGATTACGCGTAGGAGACCAGGGAGTAAAGATGACGGTAGAAAGACCATTCCAGACTAAAAACCTGCATTTCTTCGGAACGGAACCCGGGATGATTTGAATAAAGACATGGCGTTCACAGGTCTTGAATCTCCACTATTTGGGGGTTTCATCTGCTCACATTACGGGGCTGGTGAAATCAAACATAGATACGTCATATGACTTAAAATGAATTTTAAGTTCTCAATGAAACTCAGCAAAGCTGATCTCACAGTCCTCAAAGGGCGGGGGTGCTTCCTTGTGGGCTTGTGAATTTTAAAATTAAGAGTAACGAGGATCTCCATCAAAGAACAGCCGAGAAGGGGTGTGCGCCACCACCCCCCCAGGGCAACCGAGGACCCCGCGGGAGCTGTGGACGTCCAGCAGCCACTGCCACACTGCGGCTCAGACCACGGAGCTCGTCCCACTGCCCGAGGTGCTCCCAGGCCGGCTCGGGCTCCTCCCCAGGCCCGGACTGCGAACAAAAGGCGGCGCAGTGCAGTGTCGGAGGCCGCGAGGACTCGTAGGGCACTCAGGACACCTGCGGCGCTCCGGGGTCGGGCCGGGGGCACCTGCGGCCGGCGGCCAGGCGCGACCCGCGGGCATGGTGACGCAGTGCAGGCGCCCAGCGCACACCCGGGCTAAATGGGCTGCGGTCCCGGCGGGCACCGGAGCCACCGTCCCCGCGCTCCCGCCGCGGCCTTTACCTGCACGTCGCTCAGCTCCACGCGCAGATACAGCTCGCGATGCCTCTGAGCCCAGTAGACGTGTGGCGTCAGCACCTGATTCTCCATGGTCCCGGTGCCCAGGGAGCGGGACGCTCGGCTCGCAACACCTCGCTGCCTTAGGTCGTGCACGGCTGGAGCTGCGCGAACGCAGGCCGCAAACCCCAGCGCATCCAAGCACCCGCAGTCCGGTAGCCGCCAGACGCCTCACGTTCGCCGGGTGCGCCTGCGCAATGAAGGCGGGGGGGGGGGCGCGGGGCGGGAGTCAAACCCGGGCGTGGGCGGACCCGGTGGCGCGCGAGACGGGCGTGGGCGGAGCATGGGGCGGGGCGACGGAAAGGGGTGGGGCACGGTGACGGCACCACTCGCGGCGGCCGCCTAGGAATCTGCCCTTCCCGCGCTTGGTAAGGCGACATTTTTAGAGCAGCTCAGCCTAAAAACGTTCACAGAGGACAGACGGCGTGGGACTGGTGTCTCGGGCCCTTCCCATTGTATCCCTCATTAATTTGCCTTTTACTGAGCGCCTCAGGCGAGCCTAGGCCTCAAAGCCAAGTACTAGACACCTGCCCAAGCCTGGCTCAAACTTATACTCCTGCTTCAGCCTCCCAAAGTGCTGGGATTACAGACCCAGACTCAAAGGACTTTTTTGAACACTTGGTATGTGACTAGGGAGACTGAGGAACTGATTTTTTAATTTAAAAGTTAAATAACCAGGGCTTATAGGTATAGCGGTTGTCTGGCACGTGCAAGGTCCTGGGTTCCATCCCCAGCACGACCAAAATTAATAATAATAATAAGGGCCTCTGTGTCTAGAGGCCATTCTGTTGGACAGCATGAAGGCACAAATTACTATCTTATTTAACTGTCTCGTTTGTGTCCACTTTTATCCCCAAGTTCTTCCACAGTATAGAATTTAGTGAGAAGCAACATTTCTGTTAAAACTAGAACTCTGAGACAAAAAAAAAAACGGAATGTGGGTCCTTTAACTCCCATTTATTTATGAGCACAGGGCTATAGCGGTAAACAGAAATCATGCCAGCTCCCAGGAAACATTTAGTGGGTGAGTCATACAAAATTTAGAGGATGTATTATTACTAATAAAAGTATTTTAAATAAATACAGGTAGAGAGGGTCTAATGTGGTGGATGTGCTGAGTTCACACCATGGTCAGATACTGAAGAGCGAATGAATCCTTAAGGGCTGGAGGGGGAAAAAGAGGGACCGTTGATAGCAGTAGTAACACAGGTCGGACATGGGGACCAAGGCCTGGGTCTGAAGGTTAAGGGATGTGGAGATTATGTGAACCAAGAAATAAGGGCATGGGGATGAGAGGTTGCCCTGGATCGGGACAGCTAGATAGCCATGGGTTGGGAAACCCTGTGTTCCAGCCACGGGCACAGGGGAGCCAGAGAAGTTTGTTCAAGAGGAGATTACCGATGGGCCTATCTGTGTGGAGGAGCTAGAAGCAGGCAAGCCAGGTGCAGGCTTATGCCATCTGCCGGATTCGAGTGTAGGAAAGCAGCAATCTTGTCAGCCTCAAATTTTAACAATTAAGATGTTATTTGAAATGATAAAAGTCTCTTTATTCTCATATCTATACTCCAAAGTATCCAAAGTACATACACTTCAAGGCATTTTTTAAAGAACTGAAATATAACTTACAGGAAATGGGCAAATCTTTTTTTTTTTTTACTCTTTTTTTTTTTTTTGCGGTACTGGGGATCGAACTCAGGACCCTGTGCTTGCTAGGCAAGCGCTTATTCCACTGAGCTATATCCCCAGCCCCTGGGCAAATCTTAAGTGTTCAGCTTACAGTGAGTTTTTACATACACTTCAGAATGTGTGATTATCACTCAAATCAGGACCCTGGAGATTAGCTCGTGTCAGTGTATCTTGGCCTCACATCCCTCCCTCTGTTATTTGCTTTCTGCTATAGAACCTGCAGGCTCATGGTGAGTACTGTCAGACCAGACCATCCTAGAATGGGATTCATCTGTTCTTGAGTTTCATACAAATGGAGTCTACAGCATGCACTTTTCTGTCTGCCTCTTTTCACTCAACACAACGTGTATGAGATTTATCCATGTTATATTAGTCAGTGGTTGAGTTTTTCCAATTTGTTTTTGCGGTATGGCACTTAATTGTACTATACCACACAAAATTCTTTACCCATTCTGTTGATGGGCATTTGTGTTGTTTTTAGTTTTTAGCTAAAAATAAAGCTATGGAGTGAAGTGACACCTGATCGTATTCCCAGTCCTGAGAAGGCTGAGGCAGGAAGACTGCCATGAGTTCAAGGGCAGTTTCATCTATGTAGTGAGACCTTGTCTCAAAAACATAAAGTTTCTGTGAATATTTGTAGGCCTGTCTTTGGTGGATATATGCTCTTAATTCTCTAGGGTAAATAATTAGAACTGGAACTGCTAGGCTATAAGGTAGGTGTGTGTTTAGCTTTAGTGGATAGTGCTAAGCAGTTTTACAGAATGTTTCCATCAGTTTCCACTGTTATCAGTGGGGTTTGAAAGTTCTAATTGCAGGCTGGGGATATAGCTTAGCAGCACAAGCACCTGCCCAAGGTCCTGAGTTCTACCCCCAGTAAAAAAAAAAAAAAAAATTCTAATTGCTCTATACCTTTGGTATTTTCAGTCTTTTCCATTTTAGCCATGCGGATAAATATAAAGTGAAACATAAAATAATTTTAATCCAATATATCTGAAACCTGAGATTTATCTGCTGTTATGTCATATGTTAGACATCCTCCCCAAGCCTCATTCAGGCATAGGTAAGGCTTTTCAGAGGTGGCTGGATCTAGAGTGTGGGATGCTGGGACCAAGGATAGGTGATTACTAAATTAGTCCACTGATGGGTGTGACATAGGTTTTTTTTTTGGTCTTTTTGAGGCAGAGTCTCACTATGCAGTTCGGGGTGGCCTTGAGCTCACTTTGTAGCCCAGGCTGGCCTGGAACTCACAACGATCCTTCTATGTGTGGTGTGTGGCATAGTTCTGAGTATGGGTAATGGGAAGGCCCACCCTGGGTGTATGCTGTCACCCTATGGGTGTGTAGCCTGGATAGAATATGAAGGACAGAAAGAGGGCTGCTACCATCATGCTGCCCGCTGCTTTGCTGCCTTCCTGCCTTCTGCCTACCATGGACTGTTTCTCCTGTGTGATGCCCTCTGTTACGCCACCCTGCCTTGGAGCCAGCCAACTATTGAACTGAAACCTCTACAAACTGTGAGCTACAATAAACCTTTCTTCCTTTAACTTTGGGTGTCGGGTATGTTGTCTCAGCAGTGAAAAAAGTAACTAAGACATCTGCTGACCTGTGTACGAGATGAGTTACTGATACATAAGGAGATTGCACCTTGGCATTTTGCCTCAGTCACTCTGTAAGACAGGGCCAGAGGACGGTAGCTGTCCCACTGGGTCAACTGCCACTCATGTGCTGTACTACAGCTTCCCTGGGCCTGAGTTCCCACGTCCATCAGTGAGAGAGAGATATGCTCACTTCCAGTGTTTTTATCAGCCATTTCCAAATTTTCCTGCAAAAAAGGTCCAGCCTCTCTTGAGGGTAACTCAATAAGAAAAACAGTTGAAACTGGGCTTGGTGGTGTACACGTGTAAGCCCAGTACTTTGGGAGGCTGAGGCAGGAAAATTGCAAGTTCAAGAGCAGCCTGGGCAATTTAAAGAGATTATGTCTCAAAAATAAAAAATTTTAAAAAGGGCTAGAGGTATAGCTCAGTGTGAAGGCCCCGGCTTGAACCCCTGGCAGGGGGTGGGAGGAGTACAAAGGCAGAGTTAAGTGCTAAGCACAAGGGTAGGGCTGATGCTTTTGTGATGGGGCCACAGGAAGTACTGTCTGTGTTTCTTCTGGCTCAGGCCATCCCAGGCCCATTCAACCTGGGGCTACCTTGACATGCCCTTGATCAGCCATCACTACCATAGGAGACATTTGCTGCTTAATGGCCCTTGCTGAAGCCGTACCATTTCCTAAGCCTCGTTTCCTGCCCTCGGCCAGCAATCACACACATCCTTGTTGCTCACCTTTATACAGAATCCTCTATTCCTGGGAATGTTTTTTGTTTTTTAAATGAGCTGTTGAGGGTCCGGGATATAGCTCAGCAGCATAGCACCCGCCTGGCAAGAGCAAGATCCTCAGTTCTATTCCTGGTACCCCTCCCTCCCCCCAAAAAAGGTTTAAATAAATAAATAAATAAATGAGCTGTTGAATCTGGCTATTTCACACCTCACTGAGGCATGGACCGCGAGGCCAATTATATAGCAAGATCAGGCTCCTCTGTCCAGACAGCATGGAGCTGAGAGTGGGTAGAGAAACACACTGGACCAGCACAGACGTCTAGTGCGAAAACCCGCACAGTGAGACCTTGTATCTGTAGCCTCCTAGCTGCGTGGGGAGCATGGGTGTTGCAGCCATGCTTAACTGGAAAGACTTTCCCTCCAGGAGTTGTCCAAGGCTCAGGGGAAGATTCCGAGATGCCTCAGGACCAGGCTCCTCCCATGACAGCTGCCTTGGGTGGGAGGAGCAGGCTTTCCGCTGTGGTCACCAGGCCCCGCCTGCTGATTCCTAGTTCTCCAGTGGCCTACTGGTTGCCAAGTGCAGAAGTGGTCAGTGTGCTACCTTTGTGTAACAGCAGTGGAGGTGCGAAACTGATGGCTTTTGCCTATGCTGATAGTCACCATTTGCAGTTTCTCTGGGGCGAGGGGTCGGAAACAGACAAGAAGACCAGGATGGGAGAGGATTTTGTACTATAACAAGAGTCTTCCCGATTTTCTTTTTCTTAGTTAAGTGTTTGAATAGGCAATATTGTCACATGATTCAAAAAATTTAAAATATAATAGTACTATTGCAATTTTGCAATATGGGACAATAAAAACAGAATAATATTTATCCTGATCAGCCTAGTGATTTCCCTTTTGGGGATTTTACTCTGAGAAAATAATGCCAAGTAAGAAAGTTATATAGATGTGTACAATTAAACTACACAAGAAAAATGACCAAAAATTCATCAGAAAACTATAGAGCTGTGGAGAATCATCAATTAGAAACTAGCAATATTGAAAATGTATTTGATTTTTAAAATATAAAAACTGGTGTGGTGGCACACACCTATAATCCTAGCACTTGGGAGGCTGAGGCAGGAAGATTGCCATGAGATTGAGGCCAGCCTGGGCCTCAGTTCAAGGTCAGTCCGAACTACATAGTGAGACCCTGTCTCAAAAAAAAAAAAAAAAAAAAAATTTAACGCGGAGTTGACTTCCAGGAAGATGGCAGAGTGGAACCTCTCCAAGATTTGGTGTCCAGACACTGGGATATAGCAAGGTGAGAAAGAGAAGGAGGGAAGCGGGTCTCCAGAACCCAGGAAGGGCCTGAAGCAAGAACTGAAGCCCACGGGGAGAGCAATGAGAGAGACTTCAATGAAGAAGGGGGTGGCAAGTGGCACTTTTCCCCTGAGCCCTTACTCACTGCGTGGGAGCTGGTGAGATACAGGTTCAGATGTTCCCCGCCAGAGAGAACAGTTTGCCAGTACTATTTGGAGAGGGCCAACTGAGCTTGGAAGTCAGAGCCACTGTTGGCTCCATCCAGGGCCAGGGTCAGGGAGCAGAGTTCAAGTTGGCAGGTCAGGGAGCACACACAGCTCAAGCTGGCACAGACTGCTGCAGGTTGAGCAAATCTGGTTCCAGCCTCACAGCCAACAAGCCTGAACTTCAGTGGAACTAAAGGTGCAGGTTCACGGGGATTATCTATTACTCTGCTGCACAGCTATGGCTGCCTTGCTGGGATGAATCAGCTCAGACCTGCACTCTGTGTGCCCATATTATCTACTAATGACAGCAGGGATATGCCTTGAATTAGACTTTGTTTTCACAACTTTTCTTTTCTCTTGCCTTTCTTCTTTGATTTTGTTTTTTCCTTACTGGTTGTGCTTGTTTTTATATGAGTGTGAACATAGTTTCTAGTTTTGTTTTGTTTTCTTTTGTTCTGTTCCTGTTTTTATTTCTTCCTGCTCTGCTTCTTTTCTGTCTTCTGTGCCAGTTTCCCAAACTTTGTGTGACCCTCCTTTTTTCTCCAACTTTGCTTCTAATCTTTTCCTCTTCTTCTATTTTTCTATTTTTCTTCCTAACCCCTTTTCAGTTTTCTACCTTGAGGGCAACACTGACATACTGAGGACTTATTTACTGCACACAATTTTCTGGTTCACTTGAAATGTTGTTATATAACCACAAATCTACTTCCTACGGTTAAAGTTGGCAAATTAATAATTACCTCAGTCTGTCATTTTCTAAGCTGAGTTTGATGCTACAGTTATTGCGGATTGTAGCACTTTAGCTAAGGTCACATAAGTGTTCTAATCAATTGTTTTTCTGGTATACCAAGACTGAGATTGCCTAAGTGTCATAAAAAATATGGTAGGCCAGTGCCAAAGAAACAAGGGCTGGGCTGAGTAGGCAAAAACTTCACATCCACAGTAAATTGAAGAGGCAGCATACTGAAACTCACTCAAAACCCAAACACCAGCTACACCTGGAAGACACCTCTGAGACATAGTCATTTCCTAAGGGTTCTAAATACTAGCAATAAAGCTACTTGCCATAGGCAATTTACAAGCATTAACAGAGGGATTAAACTTAAAAAAAAAAAAAAGAAAAGAAATGAGAAGGTACTTGAACAAGATGCAAACCCAGACTTCCAGCTCACCAAAGGCAAACCCAGGGGGCAATGAGGTGGAACAATCTGAAAGTCTCCCACCTGGACTCTCTGATGTGGTAATAGGAGAAGTAGCAAAGCAGATGAATGAGGCTCTAGAAATAAAAATAAAATAAAAAATAATTTCCCAGATAACTATAGAGATGGTGACCACAATGAAAGACATGCTTGAGTGACTCTAGCGCATATACAGATAAAAAAGACAGAGAAGCCTAGGAAAATGATGGAAACCATGAATGCCAAACATAGGGAAGAAATGTAACCCAAGAAAAACATTAAAACAGATATCCAGGACATTAAAAATTTCATTGAAAATATATGCAGCGGAATTATCCAATGTGAAGACAGAATATCAGATATAGACGACAAGACTCAGGTTAGTGATCATGAAAAGAAAGAGTTCTTAAAAATAGTAAGGGATCATGATAAAAAGAAGAATATCATAAGATTTATTGTAGTCAATAAATAAAAAAGCAGGAGATGGCACAAACACCATAAAAAAACCTGTTTACAGAAGTTGTGGCAGAAAACTTCCCCAGCAGGAAAAAAGGTTTAAGTTAGGCATATAGAACTCCAATGAGCCATGATAAAAAAGTCTCTATCAGACCAGCTGTGGTAGAACATACCTGTAATCCCAACACTCAGGAGACTAAGGCAGGAGGATCACTGTGAGTTCAAGGCAAGCCTAAACTGCATGGTGAAACCCTGCTTCTAAAAGACAAAAAAAACCCACAAAACAAAAAAAGTCAATATCAAAGCACATAATAGTCAAGATTCCAGAAATTCAACACAAGAACAGAATATTATAAGCTGTTAGAGAAAAGAAACAAATCACCTATAAAGAAAAGTCCATCAAAATAGCAGTCTTCTCAACACAAACCCTCATGTCAAGGAGACCTTGGAGTGAAGTATTTCAAGCACTAAAAGAAAATAACCTCCAGCCTAGATTGAAGTACCCCACAAAACTACCTTTCAAGATTGATGGAGAAGACACTTCTGTGACAAAGAACACATGAGGAAGTTCATGAACACCAAACCAGCACTCCAAAAATGATCTAGAGGATACTCTAGAAAGAGATAACAAGGATGATAATTCCATGAATCCCAACCGAATGAATCCACCAGGCAAGGCAAGCAACTAAACAGAGGGGCTGGGAAAAGGGGGCCAACAACAGGAAAATAACATGACAAGGATAAGTCAATGCACATCCATTATAGCTCTCAATGTTAATGGGCTCAATTCAGCAATGAAAAGAAATGGCTTGTCAGAATGGACCAAGAAGCAAGATCCAACAATATGCTGTGCATGAGAAACACATTTAATTCAAAAAGAAATTCATAGACTGAAAGTCAAAGGATAGAAAACGGTTCCCCATGCCACAGGAACCTGGAAAAAAGAAGGGGTAGTTATTCTATTTGCAGACAGCATGGATTTCAAGACACAACTGATTAAAAAAGACAAAGAAGGTCACTATAATCACTAACAGATATCCACCAAATACCACTGCACCCAACTATGTAAAACAAATATTAACAGATGACAAATCAGATAAGCAGTAATAGAATTATAATGGGGGATCTCAATATCTCACTGTCACAAATAGATTAACTAGACAAAAAAATCAACAATGAAATGTTAGAACTGAACCAAAGTTTTGAACAAGTGGACTTAGTAGATGTCTACAGAGTGTTCCACCCCATATCAGCAGAATACACATTCTTCTTAGATGAACATGGGACATTCTCCAAAACAGACCACATACTAGCTCACAGAACATGCTTAAGTAAGTGCAAAGGAATTAAAATTATCCCATGAATATTATTTGACCATAGTGCAATGAAGTTGGAAATCAATGGCAGAAGAAACCACAAAAATGTCATAAACAAATGGAAATTAAAGAACACCCTCCTGAATAACCAGTGGGTCACAGATGAAACTAAAGAAAAAACCAGATACTTTTTACAATTAAATGATGATGCCAATGAACATACTGAACTTATGGGACACAGTGAAAGCTGTCCTACAAGGCAAATTTATAGCAGTGAATACCCATATCAGGAAAACAGTGAGCTCAAATAAACAACCTAATGTTGAACCTCAAGTTTCTAGAAATAGAAGAGAAGGTCAAGCCCAAAGCTCATGCAAGGGAGGAAACTATAAAGATCAGAGCAGAAATTAATGCAATGGAGACTAAGAAAACAAAACAAAGGATCAGTGAATCAAAGAGTTGGTTTCTTTAAAAGATTAAATACAGTTGACAAACCCTCAGCCAACCTTATCAAAAAAGAATAAAAAGTCTCAAATCCATGCACTTAGGAATGAAAAGAGTAAAATCACAACAGATCCTGCAGAAACCCAGAAGCCCACCAATACCTACTTTGAGAAGTTGTATTTTAATATGGAAAACACAGAAGTGGACCGATTCCTAGACACATACAAATTCCCAACACTGAATCAAGAAGATATAAAAATCCTAAATAATCCAATATCAGTCAGTGAAATTGAAGATGTAATTAAAAACCTATCAAGAACATTTCATCTTGGCCATCGACATTCCATCCAGACCAAGGAAGATCCGGAAACTTAGTGGACACGTGAGCTATGGCCACATCGGCAAGCTCTGGAAGCACCCCGGCGGCTGGGGTAATGCTGGTGGCATGTACCACCACAGAATCTACTTCAACAAATACTACTTTGGCAGTATTACTTTGGGAAGGTTGATATGAGACATTACCACTTAACAAGAAACCAGAGCTTCTGCCCAACTTTCAACTTTGGTAAATTGTGGACATGGGTCAGTAAGCAGACAGGAGTAAATGCTGCCACAACCAAGACTTGAGTAGCTCCCATCACTGATGTAGGGTGATCAGGCTACTATAAAGTTCTTGGGAAGGGAAAACTCCCAAAGCAGCCTGTCATCATGAAGGCCAAATTCTTCAGCAAAAGAGCTGAGGAGAAGATTAAGGATGTTGGTGGTGGGACTATGTGCTAGTGGTTGGAAGCCACAGGATGGAGACTCATTAAAATGCTAAAAAATGGTAAAAAACAAAGACAAAAAGCCAAATCTACCAACAAGGGAAAGCCTAGGCCCTGACAGATTCACTGCCAAATTCAACAAGAAATTTAGACCTAATGCTGTTACTTCTCAAACTCTTTAATGAAGGTGAAAGGGAAGCAATACTCCCAAATTCATTCTTAGAAGCAAGCATTACCTTGATACCAACACCAGAAAAGCATCCAACCAAAAAGGGGGATTACAGGTCACCTCCCTAATGAACACAGATGCAAAAATCCTCAGTAAGATACTAGCAAATAGAATGTAGCAAATCTTCAATATTATACACTGTGACCAAATAGGATTCAACCCAGGGATGAAGGGATGGCTCCACATACACAAATCAATAAAATATAACACACAATATTAACAGAGCCAAGGACAAAAACCACATGATCACCTCCATAGATGCAGGAAAAGCTCTTGACAAAGTCCAACACGCATTTATGATAAAAACTTTAAGGGAATTTGGAATAGATGGTCTTTATCTAAAACCGATAAAAACCTTATCTATGACAAACCAACAGCCAACATCATACTAAATAGGCAAAAACTGAAAGCTTTCACTCTAAAATCAGGAACAAGGGCCAGGAATATAGCTTAGTGCTACAGGCACCTGCCTGGCAAGTGCAAGGTCCTGAGTTCAATTCCCTGTACCTCCCCCAAAAAAGTATAAAATCAGGAACAAGACAAGGACATCCACTACCACCACTCTTATTCAACATAGTTCAGGAAACTTTAGCCAGGGCAATTAGACAAAATGAAGAAATCAAAGGAATAATGATAAGAAAGGAAGAAGTTAAATTATCATTATTTGTAGATGATATGATACTCCACATAGAGGACCCCAAAAGCTCCACCAAAAGACATCTACATTTAATAACAAAATTCAGTAGCACAGCTGGATACAAGGTCTACACTCAAAAGTCAATAGTCTTCCTGTACTCAAATAACAAACTCACAGAGAGAAGTTAGGGGAAAAACACCTTTCACAACAGCATCCAAAAAATACCTAGAAATCAATGTAACAAAGAAAGTAAAAACCTCTACACTGAAAACTGCAGTACTCTGAAAAAGGAGATTGAAGAGAATATCAAAAAACAGAAAGCTACCCCTTGCTCTTGGGTAGAAACAATCAATATAGTCAAACTGGCCATACTTCTGAAACTGTTACACAGATTTAGTGCAATTCCAATCAACATACCAACAGCGTATTTCACAGAATTAGACAAAATAATCCCAAAATTCTTTGGAATCAGAAGAGACCTAGAATAGCAAAGGCAATTCTGGCTAACAACAGGAAGGCAGGGGACATCACAATCCCAACTTGAAATTATACTACAAAGCTACTGTGATTAAAAACAGTGTGGTACTGGACCAAAAAAACAGACATGAGGATAGTGGAACAGACTAGAAGATGCAGAAACAATTCCAGACATACTCAGCCACTTTGACAAAAGTGCCAAACACCTTCAATGGAAGAAACATAGCCTCTTTAATGAATGGTGCTGGAACAACTGGCTTTGCATATGCTGAAGATTAAAACTGGACCCATATCTTTCACCATGTACTAAACTACAGTCAAAATGGATCAAAGATCTAAATATTAAAAGCAGAAACATTAAATCTGCTGGAAGATAGAATAGGTAAAACTCTTGAAGACCTTGGTGTAGGCAAAGACTTTATGAATAAAACTCTGATCACACAGGAACTATCACAAAGAATCAACAACAGGGATTTGATCTTATTAAAAAGCTTTTGCACAGCGAGACAAATCACCAGCATAGCAAAGAGACAACTCACAGTGTGGGAAAAATGTTTGCCAGCTGTTCTCAGACAAAGGATTACTATTGAAAACATATAAAGAACTCAGATCCCCCAAATTAAAAGATCCAGTCTAAAAATGGGCATCTGAAATGAATACACACTTCTCAGATGAAGTACAAATAGCAAATAAATATAGAAAAAATGTTCAGCATCACTAGTCATTCAAGAGATGCAAATTAAAACAACGCTGAGATTCCACGTCACTCCAGTAAGAATGGCTATTATCAAGAAATCAACCAATAACAAATGCTGGGGGCTGGGGATATAGCTCAGTGGAATAAGCACTTGCCTAGCAAGCGCAGGGTCCTGAGTTCGATCCCCAGTACCGCAAAAAAAAAAAAAAAAAAAAAAACAAATGCTGGCAGGGCTGTGGGGAAAATGGAACCCTTTTCCACTGTTGGGATTGCAAAGTGGTGTAACTACTGTAGAAATTTGTGTGGAGAATCCTCAGAAAACTAGGACTAGAGGTCCCATTTGACCCAGCTATTCCCCTTGTTGGTATCTTCCCAAAAGAATCAAAAGCATCACGCCACAGTGATATATGCACACCCATGTTTATAGCAGCACAGTTTGTAATAGCTAAATCTGAGAAACAGCCTAAATGCCCATTAACCGATGATTGGATAAAGATGTGTATTTTTATACAATGGCGTACGACTCTGCCATAAAGAAGGATAAGCTTGAGACAGTTCTAGCTAAATAGAGGCATTTGAGACTATACTTTGTTTTTTTGTTTTTGTTTTGTTTTTTGCTTTTTGAAACAGGGTCTCACTATGCAGTTCAGGCTGCCCTTGAGCTCACTTTGTAACCCAAGCTAGTCTCAAACTCACAATCATCTTCCTGTCTCAGCCTGCCAAGTGCTGGGATTACAGGTGTGCACCACCACACCTGGTGAGACTGTACTTTTTAGTGAAATAAATCAGACACACGTGTTTAAATACTGCACTGTTCCTCTGGTGTGAGAAATCTGCAGGACCCAAGTGTATAGCAGATATTAGGAAATAGGAAGAAAAATGTTCAAATGAGACAGGGAACGGGGAGGAGGGGAGGGAGAAAGAAAAGAAGAGACAAGAAAAAAGTGAATAGAAAGAAAAAATGGCAACAAACTTCTGTAAATAAGGAAGGGGAGTTGAAGGGAGGAGAGGGGGATGGGGCAAGATATGTCATATACAGGTACAAATTCTCTATGATGAATGTGAGCCTTGTGTATATCTAAAGCATACCAATTAAGAGAGTAAGGTAGAGGGAGACATGAGCACGGCGGGGGAGATGGGGTGATGTGACTGCCAGAATGTCAACAGCTGGCAGAGCTGGAGGTCGAGGTCTGGAGTCTCCCCGGGAGCCCCCAGAGAGATCTGCTGCGGCCAACGCTTCAGTTTCAGCCCAGGGATCTGATTTTGAGTTTCTGCACTCCAGAACCAGGAGAGAATACATTTCTGGGTGCGTTGAGGCTTTGTTACAGGAGCCTCAGGAAAGAAGCGCGGTCGGGTCCCCGTCCAGTTGCTCCTTCCTGATGCGCTTATGGGTCCCCTCCTCCGGGAAACATCTAAATGCTCGCGTGGCCCGGTTCAGCCCTCTTCTCCTCTGCTCTCTCTCCCTACATGACCTCATCCATCCACTTGGCTTTCAGATTAGGAGTTATTTATTTGTTAACATCCTCCAAATCTCATCTCCACCCAGACTCTGGGGCCCAGGCCTCTCCAGGGGCGAAAAGAGGACCTCTTGCTGGGTGTGGTGGTGCACGCCTGTAATCTCAGCACCCTGGGAAGCTGAGGCAGGAGGATGGCGAGTTCAGACCCGGCCTGGGCAATTTAACAACATAATCATTACATCTAAGTTAGTTGAACTCTCAATTAGCTTTCCTTCAGGCTGCTCCCAACACACGCACTTGTTCATCATGAAGGGTCAGAAAGGGTACACAAAGAGGTGCCCAAGGTCAGGGTCGAAGACACCCCGAGAGCCAATCCAGAGAGCCAGGTGACAACATCCAGGTACCCATCTGGGTGGGAAAATTCACTAGTCCTAAATAAAAAGGAGCTGGGCACAAAAACCCCCAGGTATTTACTCCTGATGCCCCCTGCTCTTAGGGAGTAACTGTCTTTTCTTTTCAATTCTTTTCAAAAGAAACTGTCTTCCTTTATCTTAAACTCTGCCCCTGTAACTCATTACTGTCTCTGAGTTTACAATCCAGTATATACTTTATCACAGTCCTGGAGGCTGACAGTCCAAAATCAAAGTGCTGGCAGGGCCGCTCCCTCTGAAGGCTCTCTGGGAGGACCTTCCTCACCTCCTCCTGCACTCTGGTGCTCGCTGGCCATGCTGAGTGACCCTTGGCTTGGAGAAGCATCACAGGAACGCTAGTCACTGAATTTAGGGTGTACTCGAATCCAAGTACTTACCGCAGCAAAGATGACCTCAAGTACTTACCTCAGCAAAGACTCTACTTCCAAATAAGGCCACATCGTGATGCGCTGGGGTGGATGTGACTTGGGAGAGTGACACTTTTCAAGCCAGTACAGCTGAGAAAAGGGACATCATGTGCAATCTTGATGTGGAGACCAGGGACTGGCTAACATCCTCTTACATGGAAGTGGTCCTATAACTGCAGGTTGGGCTGAGCTCTAGGAAAGCTAAGAAAATTAAATGTATATGGTGTCCGTGGCTTGAAAATGTTGTTCCTGCTGCATGTTGAAAATATGTATACAAAATTTAAAAAACTTATGACCGAGGAGTGGATTATTAGATTTTTCTGTAAGACATCAGAAAATTGTGTTTACTAGAACCAAGTGGGAAGAATGATGTGTCTTGTGAGATGGAGGTGTGCAGCAGCATGATGCCGTCCAGCAGCGTGTGGTGGCGGGGTGGGCTGTGCCCCTGCTCCTTGCCTGGCACACGCTATTGCTGGGAATGTAACTCTTAGCCTCAGTAAAGGAATTAAAGAGTTAAAATAAAGGAGACAAGCGGGGCTTGGTGGTGCGCGCCTGTAATCCTGGCACTCAGGAGGCTGAGGCAGGAGGATCATTGTGAGTTCCAGATCAGCCTGCTGGGCTACAAAGTGAGCTCAAGGCCAGCCTGAACTGCATTGCAAGACCCTGTCTCAAAAAAAAAAAAAAAAGAGACAGTTTATTTGGGGGAAAAGATGGAAAAGAAAGAGAGTAGACAGCTACCCACCTGAAGTTAAAGGAGGAAAGGTTTATTTAGCTCCCAGTTTGTAGGGGTTTCAGTCTATAACTGACTGGCTCCAAGGCAGGGTGGCATCGAAGAGGGAAAACAGTTCATGGCAGGCAAAGCAACAAGGGACAATTATAGCTCTTTGTATCCCTTATATCTTATCCAGGCTACTCAGAGAAGGGTAGCACTCACATTCTTTTGTTTGTTTGTTTGCGGTACTGGGGATCAAACTCAGGACCCTGCGCTTGCTAGGCAAGCGCTTATTCCACTGAGCTATAACCCCAGCCCTGCACTCACATTCTTAGTGCTAGTGCCCTTGGTCCTAGCACTGCATCATGAGTCAATCCCAGGGTCACACACTCTAGATCCAGCCCACCTATGACCACATGAGGCTTTGCAGGGATATGCAGACACAAGGCATAAGCTCAACCTTCAGCTTTTTCTCTCTGAGGAGGTTTGTTTTTGTGCTGGAGATCAAACCATGGTTCTCACAAGTGCTAAGTGCATGCTCTACCACTGAACTGCTCTGTCCCCAGACCAGTTTGAGAGCTTTTTTATTTTTTTAAAGATAGTCTTGCTATGCAGTTCAGGCTGGCCTTGAACTGACTGTAGCCCAGATGGCCACAAACTTGTAGTGATCCTCTTGCCTCAGCCTCTCAAGTGCTGGGATTACAGACGTGTGTGCCACCATGCCTGGCTTGTTTGAAAGTTTTCAAAGCCTGCCATAGAGGGGAAGAAAAAAGAAAAAAACCCCAAGAAGTCTGAATTCAAATCCCAGTGCATTACTAGCCATATGACTTAAGCAAGCCTTTTACCTCTCTTGGACTCCTTTTAGAAAACCAAAATCACGTGATTTTTGTTTTGCTTGCTTTTGGGGGGAGGGGCCTGTTTTATTAAGGTGTAAAGAGCACAGAGCCAAGGATGCTGTCCTTTTTTGTTCACCACCTGTGTCCCTAGTGCTTGGAACAGTGAAGCCCAGGATGGAGACACAAAAACCGAGGGTGAATGAAATGACGCAGGGCATTTTCCCTGTGCTTTGTTAGTGTGCATGCACAGAAAATCTTCAGATCCGCTCTCAGGTCGAGAGAGGTTCGCAGGGGCTGCCCAGAGAAGATGACTGACTGTTCTTTGAAGGAGCTCAGCTCTAAAAAGCCTGCGGGAGGGCTCACTGAACCACAGACTGAGTAATTACATCCTGCGAGGCAGAGCACAACACGCAAATGGATCTTTTATTAGTGCTATTAAAATAAATGCCAGTGACACACAGCAGTGACGCACACGCTCTGTAATAATAGAAAATGAGAGGCCTAGCGTTTCCACCTTTTGCTAGCTCACCTACCCTTCTCCCGTCATTTCCTTAGACTCTCTTTCTCTTTGCCAATGTATAGGGCAGACTAGGAAAGAAATTGCAGTTCAAGGGACTTGTTTCTGATTCCGAGCATCATAAGTCATTCTGGGCTCTCCTTTTATCATTTTTATGTGCTTTCTTTAATTTCAATGTAGAAAAAAAAATATATATATATATATATTTATATATTTATATTGGGGATTGAACCCATGGCGTTTACTCTGAATTACAGCGTCAGCTTTATGTGTATTTTTTTTTTTATTTTGAGTCAGGGTCTTGCTAAGTCACCATGTAGCCTAGACTGGTTGTGAACTGGTGATTCTCCTGCCTCAGCCTCCCCAAGTGCTGAGATTATAAATATGCACAGCCATACCCGAGTGTTACATCCCTTTTACAAATAGAGGAACCATGGCTCAAAGAGATTGACATACTGAAGATCACATATATTAGAGCCAAATTTCAGGTTTCTTTCAACCACGGTATGTGTTGCTCAGGTCCCCCAAGCTGTAGGTAGTCCCTTTTCTGTCTAGATGGTCTCTGTGATGGGACAAGGCCTTTTGCCTGCTTTTGGTCTCTGCTGTAATCTCAACCTCTACAATTCGGCCTGGCGCATGGACAGGGATTGTTACTTGCCTTCAGCAGGCACTCAATGCACATATGTTAAGTGGGGAAAAAAATGATTAGAGCTGAGTGGTGCTGCACATCTGTAATCCTGGCACTTGGGAGGCTGAGGCAGGAGGATCACCACAAATTGGAGGCTAGCGTGGGCTCCATAGCGAGACCCTGACTCTCAAAAAAAACGTTTTTAAAATAAATGATTAGCGACGCACCACAGTTCCTCCTATGACTTACAGCAGGTCGCGGCCCCTCTTCAGATTTCCATTGCGTGGTCCGGCTGGTCGCCTTCCCGCACCCCCGGCGCTCCTCCGGCCAATAGGTGGCACTGTGGCGCCCGGAGCAACGCAGCAGGCAGCGGCACCCTTCTTGACCGGGCTGCACCGCCCCGGCTGGGGGGGCGGGGCTCGAGGAACCGGAAGTGCCGGGGCCGCTTCACCCGCCGTCGCCGCCTTAAAGTACCGAGTCCAGCGCCTCTAAGTACCGCGTCCGCCGCTGCCGAGGAAGCTGCTGTAGCTCGGACGGGAGCCGAGGCGGCGCGGCATGAAGCGGCGCAGGCTCGCTCCGTAGCGCGTCAGGACGGTCCGGGCGGGGCCGGGGGGGAAGGTGCAGTATCCGCCCCCTCTCCTCGCCTCTGCCCGCGAGGCCTGGGCCGCGGCCTCGGTCCCCGGGCCCTGTGGGTCTCCGAGCAGCCGCCGACGCCCTCCCCGGCCGCCGGCTCTGCTGCCGCCCGCGCGGGGCCCAGCGATGGCACAGCCATCCGGCCGGAAGAGGAAGCGGCGGCACTGCGGCTCCGAGGCGGTGGCAACGTCTCCGGGCGCCGGTGCTGCCCCCCCAGCGGCCGGTCCGCGCTGCCCGAGCCTCGCGGGGTGGGGCGGCCGCGGGGTCGCGGACCGAGAAGCGCCCGCTGCAGGGGGACTCGGACCCAGATCCACTGTCCCCCCCCCGGCTAACTAGGCTGTTCCGGTCCTGTCACTGCCCGCTGCAGGGCACTTTCCTGTCCAACCTCCACGCTTTTTCATCCCTGAAACTATGCTTCTAGCCCCTTCTCAACATTCCCTGCTGGCCCTCTCTTCCTCATTCATAGCTTTTAACGTCCTCGTTCTCATTTTTCCCCCTAAGACAGGATGTCCCTATGTAGTTCAGACTGACCCTGAACTCGGGGCAGTCCTCCTGCCTCAGCCTCCCAAACGCTGGGGCACCACACTCAGTGCAAGATCTTCGCCCCGCTCTGATACGGTTTCTGGCAGCAGACCCCGGAGCGTGGAATGCCAGGCTTCAGCGAGGCGTGGGGTGTTTAAGTGCCCTTGAATTAAAAAAGTGGAATGCTGTTGGAGTGGCTCCAATCCCGAGAATCCTGGAGCTATTTTGTAACCCAGCGAACCCCTCTCGGAGGGCCCTAGTGCCAAGGGGTAGTGTTGTGACGTCTTAGCCTGTTTTTTGCTGTGGCAGTATAATCTCACCAGTTTACCTCTCCTTGCCTCTTTTCTGACCATATTTCTCTCCATCACCTACCTGAGCTATAAGAACCCAGGATTAAGATTGATGACAAAGTAATAGTTGTAATGACTGATTTTTTTTTTTCTAAAACAGAACTTCAACAAGGTTAATGATTCTTTTTCCAGGAAAGTTACCTACTTCGGTTATTTTCAGAGTATTGAAGCAAGAAAAAAAGACGATGGGGTGCACTTAAAATGAATAAATCAACAGAATTATTTTTTTTACAGACAAGGTCTCACTATGTAATTCAGGCTGGCCTGGAACAGTTGGAGGGCCTCCTGCTTCAGCCTCCCAACTGCAGAGATTTTCAGACATGCACCACGACACCCAGCTAGAACATCCTTTGTCTTTTGAAAAACCTTAAAGTTTTTAATTCAAATTTTCACTGCGTGTGGTGGCACACTTGGGTAGTCCTGACCTGTAATCTCAGCATTTGGGAGGCTGAGGCAGGAGGATCACTGCAAATTCCAGGCCAGCCTAGGCTACAAAATGAGTTCAAGGCCAGCCTGAACTGCCTGTTAAAACCCTGTCTCAAAAAAAAAAAAAAAAATCAAGTTCTTTCCCTTAAGGCAGAGATGGTCTATCATTCTCGTTTCTCCTGAGTTGATGCTGTCTGTAATCAACTTGATATAACATGTTAAATGACAGGAACATGAGTAGGCACATAGAAATAAAATCTCCCATTTTTTGAGGTTTTATATCTGTAGCTGTTATGATCTTTTTCAGTTCCATAGACTGAACCCCAGGGCCTTTGCACTACCATACATCCCAACCTTTTTTTGTAAAACTTATTTTGAACCAGGATTTCACTAAATCGCCAAGTTGCCCAGATGTGGCTCACACTGGCAATCCTACTGCTTTCGCCTTGTACTGCTGTGTTTACATGCATGCACTACCGTATCCCGTTATCTAGCTTGCTTTTTTTTTTATTTTTTGAGATAGTGTCTCTGTGGTTCAAACTGGCCTTGAACTCACTCTGTGGCTCAGGCTGGCTTCGAGCTTATAGTGAGCCTCCTGCCTCAGTGCTGGGATTAAAGGTGTGTGCCTCCCAAGTCCTGCCTAGTTTACGTTTTTTTTTTTGTACCAGGAATCCAACTCTGGACCTCACGCTTGCCAGTCAGGTGCTGTGCCACTGAGCTACATCCCCAGCCCTTAGTTTCCTGTTTAAATTAAGCCCTTTCATCGTTTTCCTTTTTGTGCATGTCTGGACTTAAAAGACTTATGGTTAGGGTATTCTTTTGAGTAAATTGGGATGTACAGCTCTACAAAATATTTTAAGATTTTGATAATGCAAAATTGCAGATTCAGAGGAATTTAGATGTCTTACACCAAAACGAATTCTTTTACTACTTATAAGTATTGTTTTGAAACTTTAGACCTCATCTTTTTTGACTGCATGGAGCGTTTTACTGTAGTGATGATCGGCAGTCTTACGTCTTATTTCGTTACCCTGCCGAACAGAGTTGGATGGTGAGAAGAGGAGAGGCTCCTGTGAGAAGAGAACAGGATGAGCAGAGGGACCCGTACTTGAAGCTGGGTCACTTGAAAATGATCTTTTGGTGTGTAGAAGAGATCTGAACAGATGAAAATTCAATCAGGTAGGCATCAGGGAAGGCCAGAGGTGAAGGGGTAGGGGGGCAGTGAAATATGAGCGCTGTGTTGACTGTGTGTGCCAACCCCCAAAAATTCAGGCCACGTATTTCATGTGTTTATATATAAGGTGTGAGCAAATTCTGGAGGGTAAGTACATAAATCACATAACATCAGCTCTATCATAGAAAAGTAGGAATAGACTGACTAGACTAGACACATACATACATGTGTAGGCATGTATGTGCAGAGAAAAACAGTCCAGGGACCCAGAATGGTTCAGGAATTCAGATAATTTTATGTAAATACAAACACAAACAACCTTTAGTGAGAAATGTGAAGTTAACTCCTGAAGCTTGGCAATAAGGCTTAGGAAGTGTTTCACCTGAGCTTCTCCAGTCTTAAAAAAAAAGAGGTTCCAAGTTTCCCACAAGAGAAATGAGCCCAATGTGTGTAGATGCTTCTTTTACTTGTTCCTCACTTCATCAGATAGAAAACTAGGTTCATGGGCACATTTGGTAGAAAGCAGAACTCTACGAGCTCTCAGATGGGCAGGTGACATGTATGCTACATACCAGATGAGCTAAGCCACTTAATTCTCTGCTGAGCTCTTTTGGATTCTAATGTTGAAAGTAAATACCCAGTGGCAACAATATTGCAGCTGTATCTGATGTAACTATTGAGTTTCCCAGTTGCCTTTGCAACTGTTACATTGAAAATGATAGTATAGTTCACTGTAGCAGGAAAAGTGATACAATGTTCTGGGGAACACAGTTCAGTCTGTTTGCATGCCTATAATGCACACCCCACTCTAGCTAATAACTTTTTCTCTGTTATAGTTACTTCTTACCATGAGTTTATGGTAACCAGCAAAATGGAGCTTTAAAAAGAGACATCATCTTAAGGATACAGCCATATATTGAATTGTGTCTAGAAGTCATTAATTGTGTGAAATTTGGTTACATAAGTGCAGTTTAGCTTATCTTCAAGTTCATAACTTTTTTCACCCAATTAGTTGAAAAAGAGCAATTTGTTCCATTATTTTTATGTTGCTGGTTTTTGGTAGTGTCATGAATAAAATGCATGCAAGAATCTCATGTTTTATGAATTTTTTTGATATTTCATACTTTAAGTTAAATTTAAACATTGGAAAAGATAAAGAAAAAATGCATCTTCTAGATTTGTAAAATAAGCAGTAGTACGTGTGGTAATACTTAGGGGATTGAACTGGTAAATTGGGCTCAAACTTTTATCAAAATACTGATGCATTAAATACTTTCCTCATCAACTACTTCAACTAGTTAAAGCCACTTAGTTACTTTTCTATTGAAATGGTGTGAGTTACATAATCTGCAATAATAGTCATGTAAATTTCCTTAAAATACTGAGTCACCGCAAGTGTTACACAGTAATTGTATCTAGTCACATGCGATTGGGAAGACTCAGACACCTACCAGACAGGTAAGCGTTTCATTGTTTAGTAAGTGCCCTAGGAAGACTATTACAAGTACACGGCTTGTGACAATGTTATTACTGTTCTAATTGGCTGTGATTACTTTTCTTAGCCAGGGAAATCCACATTTGTCAAAGGTCCTATTTTCCTAAATGCAGCAACACTTAACTCCCTTGGCACAGTGAGCCTCACTGCTGCTGCGCTTGCTCTAGGGTGGGGCGTAGAAGCCAACTGGCACGCGGCCTGTTTCCTTCCAGTGTGGGAAAGAAAAAAAACGTTGGCAGGAGATGCCTAAGGGAGAGCCTTTTATAAAAGTTCCCCAAGGGATTTCTAGTCACTGTGAAATTGACATGACCTCAGGTTTTTAAAATGTCATTTTAAAACAGCCCAGAAAAGGGAGAGCTATTGCTGTCTTCCTAGGTCTCACTGCAGCTGTGCGGGGAAGAATTTTTCTTGGATTTGTTTTGGGTTTTGGCCCATCAGACTCTCCTCCTGTAGAAAACAGCCCTGTGAGTAGCTTCATGTGCCTTGTTTTCTAGGAAAATGCAACATGGCAGCAGCAATGGAGACAGAGCAGCTGGGTGTTGAGATATTTGAAACAGCAGAGTGTGAGGAGAATATTGAATCACAGGATCGGCCCAAATTGGAGCCGTTTTATGTTGAGCGATATTCCTGGAGTCAGCTTAAAAAGCTGCTTGCTGATACCAGAAAATACCATGGCTACATGATGGCCAAGGCGCCACATGATTTTATGTTTGTGAAGAGGAATGATCCAGACGGGCCTCATTCGGACAGAATCTATTATCTTGGTGAGTATGATGTTAGAGTGTCTGAGAGGAAACATTTTCTGAAGTCAGACTTAAGGTCAGATATAATTTGTGCTCACATTTGGGTGAGTTAGCCAGACAAGGCATTACACACCCGTAACCCTAGCTGCTGGGGAACCTGAGACAGGAGGATTACAAGTTCAAAGCCAACCTGGGTATTTAATGAGATCCTGTCACCACGTAAAAAATGAGGAAAAGGGTGCAGGACTGGGGTTGCAACTCAGTGGCCTCTAGTTCAATCCAGTGTGGGACGGGAGGCGGAGACTTGGTAATTAAATGAATAAATGACTTATTTCCATTAAAAGAAAAAAACCCTTTTAAATTGAAGAACTTCCATTTGAGAGCTGTTTTAATTTTGGTTTGTCTCGTTAATTAAAGCAGATAACAAATATGAATTTTTTGTTTGTTTTCTGTTTTTTGAGACAGGGTTTCACATGTAGTTCACACCAGTCTTGAACTCACTATGTAGCCTAGGATAGCCTCAGACTCGAGGTGATCTTCCTGCCTCAGCCTTTCCAGTGCTAGGATTACAAGTGTGCGCCACCACACCCAGCCACAAACCATGAATTAATCATGATCTTTTTTCAAAGTCAAGGGTGCCAAAAAAAATGTTTCTCCTTTGGAAAATCAAAATAGAAAAAACAAAATTATTACTTTGCTTCCATTCTTAACAGTTCCTGCTTTCATTTTTTTAAAGGTTGATTTTGGTTTCTTGTTGCTGGTTCTATTTAGATTGAAATTTTCTAAATTAAATATGTAAATCCATTACTTGATTGTATGTGCATGTGCACACGTGTGTTAGGGACTAAACCTAAAGCCTTGCACATGCTAAGTGCGTACTCCACCACCAATTTGTATCTCCAGCTCTGATTTTAAAAAGTCAGTTTGTCTTCCTCCAGAGCCATTTGCCATATAAGTTTCGTTTATTTATTATGTGTAAGGATCATTTTAGAGATATTATTTGCATGAGTCTATGTGATCATAGTCTTTTTCTTTTTAGACAAATTCTGGCTACGTAGTCCAGGCTGCCCTTGAACTCACTATATAGCTCATGCTGGCCTCAAACTTGTGGCAGTTCCCATGCCTCAGCCTCTTGAGTGCTGAGATTATGTCTCTACCATCTTCTTGCATATTTAAAAGCCATTGTATTCCCTTTCTATGACTGATCTATTTATAAATGTTTTATGGTATTGGAGACTGAACTCAAGGCCTGCATATGCTAGACAAGTGCTCTACCACTGAGCTACATCCCCAGCCCTTTTAGTGTTTTAAATTTTGAGACAGGGTCTTGCTAAAGTTGCCCGGGCTGGCCTTGCACTTGGCAGTCCTTTTGCCTCAGCCTCTTCAGTAGCTAGGGTTGCACACATGCACCAATACAACTGACAGTCTGTGCCTTTACAAAACTGAGTTGGAGTTCTTTTTCTTAATGACTTGAAGCATTTTATGTAATGCAGGAACTTCTCCATTGTGTATTTTCCTCTGAGATGTTTTTGAGATGGGGTCTCTCCAAGTTCCTGCGGGTGGCCTAGAATTTATGGCCCTCCCACCTTCACCTTGCAGGTAGCCAGGATCGCAGGCCCACACCACTGTGCCAAGCTCTGTGCATTCTCATTTGTGTCTTGCTTTTAGTGCCTTGGCCATACAGAAATTTGTGATTCTTTTTGTAATTAAAATTTTACTTTTCTATAAGTTTGCCTTATCCAGGAAGTCTTTCTCAACTCTAAGATTATTTTTAAAATCTTAATGTTTTCTTTAACACTTGTAATGAATTTTTTAACTTAATCTTTGCATCATTTGATACTCATTTTTGTAAGTTTTGATATTGAGAAACTTACCTTACGTGACTTTCCTGTTTTTCAAGGGTTTTTATGCCATGCGAGGGATTGAACCCACAGCGCAATACATGAAAACCTGTGCCCTATCACTGAGATGCAACCCACCCCCATCCAGTTATTATAATAATAGATGTTGTGTGTGTGTGTCTTTTTGAGACAGGATCTCGCTATACTGTTCAGGCTGGCCTTGAGCTTACTTTGTAGCCCAGGTTGGCCTCAAACTCACAATAATCCTCTTGTCTCAGCCTCCCGAGTGCTGGGATTACAGACGTGCGCCACCCCGCCCAGCTTAGTAACAGATTGTGAATAACCCACCTTTTTCACGAAGGATGACAAGTGCCGCCTTTGTTATATGTCATGTTCCCATATATAATTTGGAGGCTTGGCTTTGTTTCACTGAGCTCTGTCAAATCAAATGCAGTGTATGCTGCTCTTATTACTAATATTATAGCCTTGTATTGTCCTGCTCAATTAAACAGTCCCCCTTCATCAATGTATTTCATTGTGTAAGAACTTGCAGTTAGCTGTGTAGCCCTCTGCCTCCCTATCCTAGTGATACTATACTGTGTGAAGTCTAGGTAGAATTCCTGCCAATTGCTGTGTAAGTATATGATGCTTCGGCACTAGGACATACACTGCACACATCAGTGCAGGGAGCCATGTTGGGGCTGCTGTGGGGAAGCAGCATGTGCTCTCCCTCTGGCCTGAGCTAACCCTCCTACAGCTCCAGGAAGTCTCTGGATAGACTTCCCTGTTTCGGAGGAGACACTTGTATCTAGTTTGATGGCGCTGTGCATAGTCGGAGCACAGCTCCCTCCTGCCGCCAACCAACCAGTCCCTGCTCTGCAGCAGCTTCACCCAGTTGCATACATGCACACAGGAGAGGGTTCCCCGCCTGGCACATTTTTATTAATCTACTAAGATTTGTTTTGTTCTGTTTGGGTGGTACTCAGATTTAAATCCATTGTCTTCACACTGAGCTGTATACCCAACCTTTATTGAGACAGGGTCTTACTCTGTCACCTAGGTGGGACTTTTAAGTAGGGTCTCTCCTGCCTCAGCCTCCCAGAGTGCTGGAATTACAGGAATGTGCCACCATGTCCACTAACCTGGTAAGTTTTGCTTCTGGTCTGTTACTGTGTTACACTAAAGGGAATTCATTGTTGTTTCCTGCAACAGTAACCATCATAGGGTCCTGTAGCATCAAAGACAATAAATACTATCAGGAAAGAACAGGAAAAGCTTGTTTGCTTGCTTACTTACAAAAGCTTGCTTGCTTACTTATATCTGTTGTCTTTAATCTCCTTAATCTTAACTCTAAAAAAACTTTTTTGGAGACAAGGTCTCTCTTTGTAGTGTAAGCTGGCCTTGAATTCACTTCATAGCCCAGGCTGGCCTCAAACGCAGGGTAATCATCCTGCCTCAGCCTCTGGGTGCTGAGATCACAGCTATGCCCCACCACTCCCACCTTAACTTGTCTGAATTCTCCCTATATATTTTTGTTTGTTTTGAGAGGGACTACGACTTGAATATCACAATGAAACAGCATTTTTCTGTGAAACCTTGGTTTCCTTGAATGTGCACATCCTAATTATTCACTATAGATTTCACCAGAGGGTAAGATGTAGTATGTGGAAGGCATAATGTATTTCTACTGTGGTTGCAGTAAGAATGCTATTTGAAATAATAATAATTGTTTTTTTCTCATAGCCATGTCTGGTGAGAACAGAGAAAACACACTATTTTATTCTGAAATCCCTAAAACCATTAACAAAGCTGCAGTCTTGATGCTTTCTTGGAAGCCTCTTTTGGACCTTTTCCAGGTAAGACTGAATGTTGTTATTCCTGTGATGTGCACGTTCAGATGCGCACTGTACATGTATTTATAGGGAGAGATGCAATGGGGATTTTATATTGGAAGTAGATATGAATTGAAAGAAATTAAGATATTTTAAATTTTATTCCATTTCTTAACATTTGAAACAAAAGATACTATAATTTGATGTTTTTAAACTGCCTTTTCCTTCCATAAACTTAGTTACATAGGTCTCACATTTTTGGAAGAAGATGTTGACATAAAATTATACATATATATATATTTCTACAAAAGCTTCTAAGGCTTTAAATTGAATTTATGGTTGTAATACTTATTAACAGCACTGACATAAATAAAAATACAAAGTTCCATTTTTTGCTGCTAAAAATATAATTCAATTTATGTAAATTCAAAACATAAGGGTTTAAAAAAAAATCAACATGAGGGTTTTTTGTTGTTTCCATTCAATATTTTACCTTTAAACAAAAAAAGTAATTAATTGAAAACATCTCAAAGACTAGATGGTGGTTTGGGTGCAATTTTTTGCATTTTTGGTAATCATTTATAATGTTTTTTATTGGCAATTTCCTTATTGAATAACACATTTATGCAAAAATGAATTAAAATGCAGTACTCTTCTTAAGAATTTTCAAAAATAACTTCCATGACAACTAATTGTCATTATCTATTATCTCAGGTGTTTTTTTTTTTTTTTTTTTTTTACATAGACTGTGACTTAAAAAGTTCCTTGGGGTTGGGGTGTACCTTAGTGGTAGAGGAGTGATCCCCAACTTTTTTGGCATCAGGGGTACAAGAGGTAGAGGGGATGATTGAAGCATAGTACATTGATTGTGCATTCTATTCCTATTGTCCTTGCTTTGGCAGCATGTATACTAAACTGTTTCTATTATTATTACATTGTAATATATAATGAGACAGTGATACAACTCACCACTATGAAGAATCAGTGGGAGCCCGGAAATTGTTTTCCTGCAATTGGACAGTTTCATCTGGGAGCGATGGGAGCCAGTGACACCTAAAGTTTGTTGTTGATGTCCAGGCTACTCTGTAATCCCATTTTGATTGCTGACACTGCAGAAAACCTGCTTCACAAAGATAGGATGTTGGGAATGGAGGCAGGCTTTTGAATGCTTTTGTGGCAGTCTCAGGATGTTCTACCTGGACCTTAATCCATAGTGTATACAGATTTGAAGTTGTCCCAAACATAGTTTTAAGATCATTGTCATTTGCAATCTCAAGCAGTTGATCTTTTTCCGGCATGGGCAAAGTTGATTCACCTGGCTTATACCCTAGTAAATTGTGGATCCATTCCTTCCCAATTTGGAAGGCTTTTGTGGTTGGGAAGTAATGCTCACACTCTTGAAAGCTGAGATTGGTGGTCATGCACCAGCTGGGAGAAGGAAGACCCTGGCCCAATCTCTTTCAAAATCTCTGTTAATGTTTGAAACATCAAAAGTCCCTGTGTAAGCCAGGTGTGGTAGCACACACCTCCCAGCACTCAGGAAGCTGAAGCAGGAGGCTTGCCACAAGTTCAAGGCCAGCTTGCACTACATGGTAAGACCCTGTCTCAAAAAAAAAAAAAAATCCCAGTGTTTACTCACTACTCTCGTATTCCACTTCTGCTCTGAATGCGCTCACTTTATCTACTGACTTGCACACAGTTGCTGTTCTCATTGAAGTGCCTGAGTTTGTTGAACAGGTTAAATATGTCCCACAAGTAAGCAGATTTTGCAACCCATTTTCTGTCACTGAAATGTGCTGCCAGTAGAAACTGTTTTTTATAAAAGTAGTCTCTAGAACAGTTCTCATAACCCAAAAACTGGCCAGTGATCTGCCTTTAGAAAGGCATCTCATGCTGTATATAAGAGAAAATGTGTGTGCTCTGTGTCCATCTCCTCTTCACAGAGCTACACTAACAGATGTGAGTTAAGCCTCTATACTATAATGCCAGTGATAATTTTAATCACATCCTGCAAAACATTAAGTGCAGGTGACATTTTTTTGGTTAGCCAGCCTTTCTTTTTTTGTTGTTGTTTTGGTTTGTTTTTTGACAGGGTCTTCCTATGTAGTTCAGGCTGGCCTTCTACTCACTATATAGCAACCCTCGTGCCTCAGCCTCCAGAGTGCTAGGATTACAGGCATGTGCCACCATGCCTGGCAAGCCAGCATTTCTGTGAGTATTCACATTCAGAAGTAACCTCTTCAATCCATGTAGTGAAATCAGAAATCTGTTCAGCTATGGCAGCTGCTCCAGCCATATATATATTGACGCAAACCAGTTTTCCTGACATGTACTTATTCAAAGACTTGAATAGTTCTACAGCTGTCATGTTGGCTGGCAACCAAAATGTATATAACGTATCCTCGTGCACATCCCCCTAAAAAATACATCACACAAGCACGAGCATTGATTGTTGCCTTGTCAACATTGGGAGACTCGTCAACCTGGACTGTATGCCATGGTGACTCCTTAATCCTCTCTAAACAATTGTGCCTAAGTATCTTCTGGTATTTCATCAGTTTGTCTAGTTGTATTGCTAGCTGAAAGAGGAACATGTGCCCCCTTTCAAACTGCAGGGTCTCCTTGAAGTTCGCAGTAAGTGTCTGTCAGTTGTAAAAAGCTTTGTCAGTTGTAAAAAGCTCTGGTGGTACAGTTAGTAACAAACAATGGTGTTCCCAGTACAGACACATTCAGTGATATGGTGGGCTTCAATAATTGCTTCTATTCTTCATATTTATGGTTTTTTCTTTTGGAAAGTTCCAAAGGCTTGTTTTGTAATGCCAGCTGCCTGGTCTCCATATGGCAAAGCAGTTTTGAAGATTCCCTGGCTTCATTCCATGGCCAGTAACCACACAAATTACACAAAGTGGGCTTGGAGAATGTGAATCATCTGTTACATTGACCCTGTAATTTAAATAGAACTCTTGTTGTTTTCTTTTAAATGTAGCTTCCTTTTTATTGGCAGTCTTTTTTTTTTTTTCTTGTCTTTTTGAGACAGGGTCTCACTATGCAGTTCAGGTTGTCCTTGAGCTCACTTTGTAGCCCAGGCTGCCCTCAAACTCACAGTGATCCTCCTGCCTCAGCCTCCCAAATGCTGGGATTAAAGGCATGCGCCACCACACCTGGCCCTATTGGCAGTCTTAAGAGTCTTCTCTCTCATTATTGGGTCTTTTCTTTTTCAGAGACTCTCTCCAGTGACGTTTGGTTCATACTCATTTGGGCTAGGGTTAGCTGTGGGCTTACCACAGCTGTGACTAAGACAAGTATAGGTTGTAGGAAAGAGGCACCAGTGGAAGTGGTAAATAAAATAATGGGTGGTCCACATAGAGACTAAAATAAGTATCAGACTGTAACCTACCGCCTGCTACCAGATCCCCTTAATTATTGCTTGCCACTCACTGATAGGGTTTTGAGTCTGCAAGCCATAGATATATTAGTATTGTATCTCTGCAGTCAAACCTCTCTGCTAATGCGAATCCGTATTTGCAGCCACTGCTCAGTGCTAGCATCACCACCTCAACTCCAGATCATCAGGCATTAGATTCTTGTAAGGAACACACAACGTACATGCCTTACGTGCTCAGTTTCCAGTAGGATTTGCATCCTCTTGCGAATCTGATGCCACTGCTGATCTCACAGGAGGTGGTATTCTATAATTCTGGCAATGAGGAGCAGGTATAAATACAGATGAAGCTTCTCCCAGCAGTTGCTCTACCTCCTGGTGTGTGGCCTGTTTTCTGTCAAGCCATAATCCAGGACCAGGGCTTGCAAACCTGTGCTTTAGATCATACTGATTATGTTGTTCAGGTTTCTATGTTCTTACTAATTTTCTCTCTGTTCTATCCGTTATTTAGAGAGGAATATTAAAATCTCTGACCGTAATTATGGATTTGACTATTTTTCTTTGCAATTTTATTAGTTTTTGCCTTGTGTATTTTGCACCCCTGGATGTTGAACCCAGGGGCTTCCACATGCTGAGCAAGGGCTCTACACTGAGCTGTATTCTCAGTTCTTTTATTTATTTATTTATCTTCTAATTCTGAGACAGGCTCTTGCTCATTTGCCTAAATTGTCCTCATACTTGCGGTTTTTCTGTCTCAGCCTCTTAAGTAACTGAGAGTGTGTGTCATCGCATCTGACTGCGTTATGTATTATGAAGCTCTGTTAGGATGTATATAACTAAAAAGGGTTATGATGTCCTCCTGGTAAATTGATCCTTTTATTATGAAATGACTACTTCTGTTTCACATAATAATTTTTACTTTGAAATTTTCTTGCAATTAATACAGCAACTCCAGTTTTCTTTTAATTAGTGCCAGCCTGAAATACACTTTCCATTTCCTTTTTAACAGCTTCATAGTGATGTAATTCACATACCATACAGTGGCCTTAGTATTTTCACCGTTTTCTAACTATTGCCATAATGTAATTTTAGATCACTTTTGTCATCCCCAGAAGGTATCCATTAGCAGTTACTCCTCCTCTACCTCACCTTCCCCACTGCCAGGCCCAGTTAACCACTAAGCAACTTTGGGTCTCTCAATTTGCCTATTCTGGACATTTCACATAAATGGAATTATGTGATGTCCTTTATGACTGGTTTCTTTCACATAATATTTTCTAGATTTATCCACTTTGTAGCAAGTAACAATATTTCATTCATTATTATACCTTAATAATATTCCATTGTAAGACTCTTCCACATTTCATTTTTTCATCAGCTTATGGATCTTTGGCTTATTTCAGCTTTGGAGCTATTGTGAATACTGCTTTTAACAGTAATACAGAAGTTTTTGTACAGGTTTATGTCTTCACTTCTCTGGGACATATATCTAGAAATGGGTTTGCTGGGTCCTATGTTGATTCAGTGTTTAAATTTTCAAGGTCCTGCCAAACTGTTTTCCACATCACCTGCACTATTTTACATCCCCATGAGCAGTGTGTCAGGGTTGTACTCTCTGCACCCTCATCAATCTTTCTTTAACATTGGTGAACTTTACTGTGGAGCCTCATTTTGACTGCAGCCGCCCCAGTGGGTGTAAAGTGGTCACTCGGTGCCATTTTGATTTGTGTTTCCCTAATGACCAGTGATGTTAAGCACCTTTTATGTGTTTATTGACCAATTTGTCTACATCTTATTTGGAGAACTGTGTACTCAGGTCCTTTATTCATTTTTAATTGACTCTTAAACATTAAGAGTTCTTAATGTGTTCTGGATACTAAACCTTTATCAGATATATGAGTTATTTTTTCTATTTTGTGGGCTGTGTTTTTACTTACTTTTTAAAAATGTAGTAGTCTTTTATTTATGATGGTCAACATAAAATCATCTCAGTAACCTCTGGTGAGTGTTTACCATTGCAATAATTAATACAGATCTCTCTACATTTAAACAGAGTTATTTTGGTCTCTCCTTTCTAGAGGATGACTTTTTCTTTTGTCTTTTTGAGACAAGGTCTCACTGTGCAGTTCAGGCTGGCCTTGGGCTCACTTTGTAGCCCAGGCTGGCCTTGAACTCACAACGATCCTCCTGCCTCATTTGCGATCCTCCTGCCTCAGCCTCCCAAGTGCTGGGATTACAGGCGTGTGCCACCATGCCCGGCTATGATTCTTCCTTCTGTCCATCATCTATATTAATATGAAATACTTTTGCATTAATTTTTATAAAGCATTTGGTGAAATGTACATAACATAGAATTTATCATAGTAACTGTTTTTAAGTGACCCTTAGGTGCATCAGTGGCATCAAGTAGATCGCTGACTATGTAATCATCACCGCCATCCACACTGTGCTCCTCATCCCCAGAGGGGGCTGGCCTGTCACACAGTGACTTCATATCCCCGTCCTAGACCCGTCCACTCCTGCTTTTTGTCTGTATGAATTGTCTGATTAACCCCTGATATAAGTGCAGTCATACAGTGTTTATTTTTTGGGGACAGACTTACCTCATTTAGCAAAATGTCCTTAGGGTTCAGTTTTAGGGCTAAGAAATACTTTATTGTACATGATGTATAAACCACATTTTATTTATTCAGTATTTTTTGATGAACATCTGAGTTGCCTCCACCTTTTGAAGTGTTGAAAATAATGGCACTATGAACATGGATATTCGAGTTTCTATTCCTGTCCTGGTTTTCATTTCTTTTGAGTATAACCAGAATTGGATTTCTGGATAAAATGGTAATTCTGTTTTTAACTTTCTGACAAGATGCTGTACTGTTTTCCATAGTAAGTATACCAGGCATGATGGCTGCACCATTTTATTTTTGTACCAGCTGTGTGCAAAGCTTTTAATTTCTTTACATCCTTGACAGTACTCATTATTTTCTGTGTTTATTTTTTAAATTACAGCCACCCTAATGGGTGTGAGGTGGTATCTCATAGTACTTTTGATTTTGGTTCTCACCAGAGTTTGTTTCCCTGTACTTACTGGCCATTTGTACATCTAGAGGAAATGTCTGTCCAAATCCTTTGCCCATTTATTAATCGGGCTGTTTCATTTGTTGTTATTTTCCTAATAATGTCCTGTTGGTTGAATAGTCCTAATACCCAGTGTTTGTGAATGTGATCTACATAGAAATAGAATCTTTTTGGATATAGTTAACGATCGAAGATTAGGTAATCTTGGATTTAGGGTGGGACCTAAATACAGTGACTGATGTCTTTTTTAGAAAAGGCAAGGGAAATTTGAGACATAGATAGAAAACCTGAGTGCCACCCACAAAAAGAGGTTACAGTTACTAAGGCACCCCTGGTAGCCACCAGAAACTAAAAGCAAACAAAGATTTTCCCCAGAGCCTTGGAGGGAAACTGGCACCACCAACAACGTAATTTTGGGCCTCTAACCTCCAGAGCTGAGCATAAGTGTTTTTTCCAGCCACGGGATTTGTGGCAATTAGTTACAGCAGTCCTATAAAACTAGTATATGTCCTTTGATACAGGAAGTTTTAAATTTTGAAGTCCACTGTATTTTGTTTAACTGTTTATACTTTTTATTTCATATCTAGGAAGCTTCTCTAAGGCAAGGTTATGCAGATTTTCATGTTTTTTTTTTAAATAAGAGTTGTACGGTTTTTATTGTTGTTTAAGGTAGGGTCTCGCTATGAGTGACCTTGAACTCACTATGTAACCAGGCTAGCATGGAACTTGAGGCAGTCCTCCTGCATCGTCTCACTAGTGCTGCGATTGTAGGTATGGCGTGTACCCCCATGCCTGGCTGAGTTTTACAGTTTTTACACTTAATTTAGAGTTTTGATCCATTGAGTTTGTTTTGTTTTGTTTCCTGACCTACATATGGATACCTGCTTCTCCCAGGGCCCTTTATTGAAAGATTATCCCTATTTGAATGGTCTTAGCACCCTTGTTGAAAGTCAGTTGACCATCAATGTACAGGTTTATTTCTGGACTCTTAAGTCTTTTCCAGTGGCCTACATGCCTGTCTTCATGGCCATTCTGTGTCCCTTGCAGTTCTGCGTGTTACAATGGTGAGTTTGTCCATATCTAGACAATCATACTGTCTTGATTCATAGCTGTAAGCTAGCCTTTTTTGTGTGAGGAAGATGCTAGAGATTAAACATGGGGCTTTAGACATGCTAATAAGTAAGCCCTCTTCTCCTGAGTTAAACTCCAGCCCTTATACTAACTTTTGAATTTTGAAAGTGAGACCTCCAACATAGTTCTTATTTTTGAAGATTGTTTTGGCTGTTCCATATCCCTTGAAATTCTGTATGAATATTACAATGACTAGTTTGTCCATAGGTAGAAAAAAGGCTCTTGGAATTTTGATAGGTGTCTTGGTTACTTTTTTCTTGCTGAGACAAAATCCCCAACACCCCAAATGAAGGAAGGAAAGGTTTATTTAGCTTACAGTTCGTGGAGGTCTCAGTCCACACTTGGCTGGTTCACAGGCAGAGTGGCACATGGCAGAGGGCAAACTGTTCAGGGCACCAGAGCACAGCAAAAGAAACCAGCAAAAAGGGAGGAATGGCTGCAAGCAGCCTCTCCTCTTACATTGTAAACAGGCTACCCCCACCCAGGGGGTGTAGCTCTCACACAGTGTCCAGGCCCTACTCTTCCACAGGCTCAGGATGTGTACAAAAAGTAAGCACCTTGGCTTCCTGCTAAATCACTCAGCCAAACCTCTAGACTCCCCAAGTTGACACAATGTATCAACCATAACATTCCACCCCTTGTCAACTTGGCAGTCAGACACATTTCCTTAAACCAGTTTCCACATACAAAGACATGCTTATATTAGAACCATAACATCTTGCCCCCATACAAATGAAAATTAAACACTTCCAACATAAACGTTATCATTCCAAAAATATAGGAAAATATATAGGAATATAGAGCATTGGGACCAAAGCAAGTCCAAAATCCAGCAGGGCTAACATTATGTCCTGTAATTCCACATCCAGCATCTGAAGCAACTTGTGGCACATTGTGAGCTCCAAAGAGCTTGCATGAGTCCACACCTATGGCACTTCTGGTGGTTACAGCTCCCATGGCTTCTTTCTTAGGCTTGCTTTGCTCCCCCTTTGCAGCTTTCCTTAGATGATCCACGGTCCTGTCTTTTCTAAACTTCTGAGGTCTGCAGGGCACCTTTTGCTTCACACTCACAGCTTCACACACTGCCCCCTCAGGGGCACACTGCCTGGCCTCCCCGGCCTTCTGAAATCTGGGTGGAAACCTCTTTAACCTCAGAACTGTTGCATTTTCCTTGCACCTAAAGCCAGGGCCACGTGGATGATGCCAAGGTCTGCTGCCACCTGGAGCAGTAGCCAAACTTTTCTCTCTCTTAGCCATAGGAGTCAAGTGCCTAGATCACAGGACACACTGAATCCAATTCTGAGGAGCAAATTCTCTATGCCGCCTCCATTCTGGAACCTGGTGCGGCCACCACTGCCTTTCTGGAACATGGTGCTTTTTAGCTTCTTTCTCAAGGCAAGGTCTCTCACCTTTGCAGTTTTGAGCCTGCAAAGGGTGGAGACTTGCTGCTTGTGATGCCCGCAGGCCATCTTTTCCATTCTCTTGTTCCTTCATAGCAATAGAGATCACCTCAGCCTTATCTTTGCAGTCCACAGTTTTACTGGAGCTTCCTTTCTGGCCAAGCTCACAACATTTTAAATCATCCTGCTGGGCTCTTTGCTCTTGAATCTCAACATAGATCTGGCTAAAAGTCCCCAACAATAGCCATGCCACTGCCCCAACATTCGACTGCCTTGAAATTTCTTTTGCGAGATTAATCAGTTTGCTGCCACCCTTAATCTCAGTCTTAGGCAAAGTCTCTGGACATGAGCAAAATGCAGACAAACTTTCTGCCAAGCAATAGCATACATCATCTGGAGTCCAACAACCAATGAAGCCCTTCCCAACAGAAACCTCCCCTACCTGGTCTTTACTGGCAGGATTTCCATCAGCATTCTGGTATTCCAAGCTCTGACCAGACATCTCCAAACCTTTCCAAACTCTTCCCACAAGCCATTTCCAAAGGCCCCCATAGTCACAGCAACAACCCCATTCTGCTGGTACCAAATTCTGTCTTGGTTACTTTTTTCTTGTTGCTGAGACAAAATACCAACACCCAAAATGAAGGAAGGAAGGGTTTATTTATTTAGCTTACAGTTCGTAGAGGTCTCAGTCCATATCATACTTGGCTGGTTCAGAGGCAGAGTGGCACATGACACAGGGCAAACTGTTCACGGCAGCAGAACACAGCAAAAGAAACCAGCAAAAGGGAGGACTGGCTGCAAGCAGCCTCTCTTCTTCTCTTACATTGTAAACAGGCTACCCCCACCCAGGGGGCGTAGCTCTCATACATTGTCCATGCCCTGCAATTCCACAGGCTCAGGATGTGTGCAAAAAGCAAGCACCCTGGCTTCCTGCTGAATCACGCAGCCAAACCTCTAGACTCCCCAAGTTGACACAATGTATCAACCATAACAATAGGCATTCCATTGACTCTGTCTTCCAGTCCACACATAATGGATGTCTTTCCATTTAAATCTTTTTTACACTGTTTCAATAATAGTTTTCAATGTATAAGTCTGGCACTTATTTTTCAAAAATTTTATTGGTATTTCCTCTTGATGCTTTAAATGAAATTGTCTTCTTAATTTCAAATTGCTCATTGCTAGTATACAGACAAAGAAACAAGTTTTATGTGTTGCTCTTCTTTCCTGCAACTTTGCTTAACTAATTTCTCAGCTCTAAATAGTAATTTGTAGAATTTTAGTGTTCTGTAGATAAAATCATGTCCTCTGAAGGTAGAGATAGTTTTCCTTCTTCCTTAACAATCCTATTTTTCCTTTTTCTTGTCTAACTGCCCTGGCTAGAACCTCCAATACAATTATTTTCCTTATCTTAGAAGAGAATGCTTTCCATTTTTCACCATTAAAAGTTGCTTGCTCTGGGTTTTTCACAGATACCCTTTTATGAAATTGAGAAAGTTTTCCTTCCATTTCTTGTTTTTTGCTTGTTTGTTTGTTTTAATGTTTTTACAATTACAGAACGTTGAGTTTATGTAATTTTTAAGGCAATTATAAGACTTACCTTATTTGGTTCCTATTTCTCAGATACCACTTTTTTGTCTGAAGTCTAGTGTCTTGGAAACATTATTTCATATTATTTTGCCCCTCTTCTCAGTTGTTTAAGATGGCAGGGTAGATCTGGGTCTTATTATCCATCTTGACTGGAAGTGGAAGTCAGTTTTGTTTTGACCATTTTAATCTGATTGATTTAGAATATGAGAAATGGATCCAATTTGGTCCTTTTGCATATGGCTCTGTAGTAATTTCAACTGATTTAAAAGTCAAATCAGCAGTCGCTGATTATAAAACTGCTATTTTTCTCTACCATCTTTTTCTTACTAATTCTGTACTTATTCGGTGTTCTATTTTAGATTTTCAGTCCTACACATTGTTCATTCTGTTTATCATGTTTTTAAAGCCTCTTTTAAAAAAAGTAAGGCTAATGCTCTCTACATTGCTCTTTTTCATAATTTTTTTGTTTCTTATTTTCCTAAATAACAAGTTTTGTGATCACAAAGTTAAAAATATAGCATTCTCTTATGAAAGTTAATTTTTTAGCTCCAAAGTTTCTCCTGTTCTAATTATAAAGCATTAAGACATTTTAAATGGGGTTCAAATCTGGTAACCTTGGGCCAGGGATGTAGCTCAGCAGCATAGGTGCTTGCCTGGCAAGCCTGAGGTTGTGAGTTCGATCCCTGGCACCAAAAAAGAAAAAAAATAATAATCATAATAAAAACCTGGTAACCTTTAAGAGAATATGAGTGGAGAAATTCAGACATAATTGTGTACTTCACATTGCTCTACTGAGAACAGTTTTAGGAGACATTTCAAACAAAAAGATCTGGGGCCCAGATGTGGTGGCATGTGCCTATAATCCCAGCGTTTGGAGAGTTGAGGCAGGAGGCGTGCCATGAGCTTGAGGCCAGCGTGAGCTGCATAACTGAGTTCAATCAAAGCCAGCCTGTACTACGTAGTGAGACCTTGCCTCAAAACAAACAAACAAACAAACCCCAAAAATTGGATCATTTAATTATGGATTTTTTTTATTTAGTGTTTTTGGGCCATGGGTAATCAGAAACTACAGAAAACAAGACTGCAGCCTGGGGGGAACTACTGTACATGTAATTAAACATTAATAAGTGACAGTAAATACATAAAATATCTAGGTGGGTTTTTAGTGAGTTTCAGGGTGTTCAGTATTTCCCTCCCTTCTCCTTCCCCTTCTCTGCCCTTCGTCTCTTCCTTCCCTTCTTTTCTCTTCTCCCATACAAGTATTTTAGTTTTGTAATGTATTTGGCATAATAGAATGATGTTTACTTTCAGTGTGCTGGGTCAATTTTGGAATGATGCATTCCTGCCAATAAGCTTGTTTAGAGTCTGTTCTATAGTATCCTTTTTTTGTTATTGTTTTTTTTTGTCTTTTTGAGACAGGGTCACCCTATACAGTTCAGGCTGGTCTTGAGCTCACTTTATAGCCCAGGCTGGCATTGAATTTGTAAAGATTCTCCTGCCTCATCCTCCCAAGTGCTGGGATTACAGGCGTGCGCCACCACACCCGGCTCAGTACTCATCTTAGAGAAACAAGACCTGCTCCTTTCACTTTTCCTTTATTTAGCATATGCTGATAAAGGGTATAGAATTTTTAATAACCGGAGATGCACATGTCACTTTTAATGTGTCACTTTTAGATTTGTTTTCTGTTTATTTTCTTTTATAAAATTACAGCTGGGCATGGTGGAGAATGCCTGTAGACCCAGCACTTAGGAGCTGAGGCGGGAGGATCACCCCAGTCCAGGGCCAGCTTGGGCTATATAGTGAGTTGAAGGCCAGCCTGAACTACATGGAGAGAGCCTATTTCAGAGTAAATAAATAAAAACAATTTTTAATTAAAAAATTAATACACATATCAAATATCTTGGAAAGGCCCTTTTTCATCATCAGTCATAGTTAGAAATGATTACAGACATTCTTTGACACCAATTGTAACATTAGATAATAACAGATGTACGGTAGAACAAAATGACACAGATTCTGCTCTGAAGAATTTTTTTCCATCTAGTTAGGAAATACACTGAAAAATTGAAAATAGTAGTGCTGCCAAATAAGTAATAAGTCACATGTATAAAGTTTTTTAAGATCTCTGTGTGCCAGGGTGACTTTGAGCTGAGGTTTTAGAGTAAAAGTAGGGCCAGGGGCATAGCTCAGCAACACAGCACCTGCCTCACACGCACAAGGTCCTGAGTTCAATTTCCGGTACCAAAAAAAAAATTTCAAAAATTTCAAAAATAGAGTGAAAGTAAAATTACATGAGCAGAAAGGAAAATAGCTTGGAGGGAGGAGGTGGAATGAAACAGAGGGCAGGAGGCAGAAGTCCCATCTTGAGGTCTTCTGCTTTTTTGGTGCCGAGGATAGGACTTAGGGCCTTGTGCATCCTGCACACTGGGTTTAAGTCAGTGATGTGACCAGCTTGACCTAGAACGATGGTGTCAAACCTGTGGCACAAGTGCTGGTGCTGGCTGTTTGTTGCTGTTGAAACCTCCAAAAGGTTTGCCATCCCTGACGGGTTTTGCAGGAGGGTGTGGGCAGACACAGTGGGAAGGTGCTACTAATAAGCTGACACGTGAGAGCTTGCTTTGTGCCAGTCGTAGTGCTGTTCAGCTGACGTATTTCATCTACATTAATCTTCACAAGGTGATACAGATAATTTATTACTAGTTTGAAAAGAAGGAAAATTTAAAGAAATTACACTATTTTCTTATGGTCTGACTTTCGCTGAAGGGAGATCAAAGCCTGATTTAAACTGCTTGACATAAAAATTTGTATTTTAATTGCACGTAAAACTACTAACTTACACTTAGGTTGTAGAGTCTTGAACGCCAAGATGAGTAGACTTGATTCTCATTGTCTGATGTGTACAGTAATCGTCTAATGGCTCTTTGCTAACAAATCAGTCAGCAGACTTTCTGAAGTTAATCTGTGTAAAGTAGTTCGAGATTTTTGGGTCAAAGTATAGTCTTAATAATATTGTAGATACTAGGATTTCAGTGTTAAAAGCAAAGGTGGGTTTTCAGAAGACCAGAATAGGTGACTCTCCTTTTCTATCAGGCAACACTTGACTATGGAATGTATTCTCGAGAAGAAGAGCTATTAAGAGAAAGAAAACGCATTGGAACAGTTGGAATTGCTTCTTATGATTATCACCAAGAAAGTGGAACATTTCTGTTTCAAGCTGGTAGTGGAATTTATCATGTAAAAGATGGAGGGCCACAAGGATTTACAGTAAGTTGCAGTTATTGTTTTTACATCTGTTTTGGGGTCCTCAAACAAATAGAAACTTCAGTATACCCACCATCTTAATTTTCTCGTTGCTGAAATAAAATACCCGACACCCAAAGTTAAAGAAGGAAAGGTTTATTTAGCTCACAGTTTGTAGAGGTCTCAATCCATAATTGTCTGGTTCCAAGGCATGGTGGCTTGGAAGAGGGGCATCGCAGAGCAGGTAGGAGGCAGCGGCAGAGAAGCAACAAAACACAGAAGCAGAAGTAGCAGTGAGTGACCACAACGGCCTCTTTCTGTCCTTGATATTCCATCCAGGCCACCTGTCTTTGGGCAGCACTCACTCCCAGGGTAGGACACCCCTCACACCACTGGTCCCGGCATCACTCACCCTGTGTGTAGCTACCTCCAAAAAATTCCACCTGTGACCACAGGAGGCTTTGGGGGTATATCTAGATACAAGCCATAACAACCTACCAACTAAGAAATTTAACTTCAGCTGGCTTGGTGTTGCATGCCTGTAATCCTAGCTAATTAACCGGCTAAGGTAGGGCTATGGCATGTTCAAGGTCAGCCTGGGCAGTTTAGCAATATCTTGTCTCAAAATTTACAAAATTGAGCTCCATGCTCCCTGGACTCAAATCCCATACACAAAACTGGGAGGAAGGGGAAGGAAGGAAAGAAATATATTTCTAGTGAAAACAAGAAATACAATATTAATTCCAGTTTTAAGAGTTAATAACTTTCCAGTGACGTTGAAGTAAAAATTTAAAATACTCAAAACTCTTGCTTATATAGAATAATACAGTAAAGGGAATCAATTTCCATTTTCTATTTAAGCACTGAGGGAGATTATTAAAGATATTCTCACAAGGTAATTCATTTTTGGTTGTTTTAAAAGCCAATTCATCTAAAATTTTTTTATGGTTTTGGTTTTATTCATAGCATTTTTTTTCCCAGTGCTAGGGTTAGATGGTTGATTGGGTGGTTGGTTGGTTGGTTTAGAAAAGGTCTCATGTGTGGTTCAGATTAGTTTTGAACTCACTATGTACCTCAGGCTGTCCCAGAATTCACACTGCTCCTCCTGCCTCAGCCTCCCTGGTGCTGGGATTATAGGTGTATACCACCATACCCAGCTGAGTGCCAAGGATTGAGCCCAAGGCCTTTGCCCTGAGCTATATCCCCACCTTTTTTTATTTTGAGATAGGTTTTCACTAACTTGCTAAATTGCCCAAGTTAAACTGAAATTGTAATCCTCTTGCCTCAGCCTCCCAAAATGTTGGGATTACAGGTGTGTACTACAGTGCCTGACTACGTAACAGTTCTTTATGGCAGCGTTCTTTTGATAGAATTGTGATGATTCTGGCTTTTGTTGTATTTTTATGAGGAGGCTATTTTTATTGGTAAAAATTAATCTTACTGTTTTGTAAATATTCAATAAGTATTTAATAAAAGCATTTAACAAATAGTAATTATTCCATTAAACAGGTTGGAACAACAAAATTTGTGTAGTTGTATTAGAATGTCGTGTTGTCTGTTGTTATATTGCCTTTTTATAATTTAGTATCTCCTCTTACCTTTAGCCTTTTCACTCATAATAAAAAAATGAACCTTCTTAATTTAAGGCAGTTCAAGGTATGTTTTTCTGAGAGCAGTTTTTGTAGTTGACATTTTATCTAGAAATATTCACTTAATAGAAAGGGTGCTGGCAGACAAATACATATGTGTCAGCCTGATACCTACCTTAAAGTGTTGTTTACCTTTCTAGCAACAACCTTTACAGCCCAATTTAGTGGAAACTAGTTGTCCCAACATACGAATGGATCCAAAATTATGCCCTGCTGATCCAGACTGGATTGCTTTTATACATAGCAATGATATTTGGGTATCGAACATCATAACCAGAGAAGAAAGAAGGCTCACCTATGTGCACAATGGTAAGGCATGGTTCTTAAAATCTTTTCTGAAAAGTCTTTTTGAAGTTTAATTTGCTTTTGCTTTCATTTTGATACTGAAGCAACGTAAGTAGTCTATATTTTAAATTCAAGTCTTTAAAAGGTTAAAAAGACGTAGAAGGCTGGAGATATAGCTCAGTGGAATAAGCACCTGCCTGGCAAGTGCAAGGTCCTAAATTCAATCCCTAGTATCGCCAAAAAAAAAAAAAAGATATAGAAAAATACTGGCATAAGTGGTCTGTGCCTATATGATGCTGCCTTGTCTTAAATTTATTTTCAAGCTGGGCGTGGTTTCTGCACATGCCTGTAATCCCAGCACTCAGGAGACTGAGACGGGAGGATTGCTGTTAATTCAAGGCCAGCCTGGGCTACGTAAGTGAGTTCAAGGCCAGCCTATGCTACATAGTGAGACCCTGTCTCCAAAAAAAACTAAAAAATAAATTTATTTTCAAACAGCACCACAGCGTGATGCCCCTGACCTGACTGTCCCTGTAGACTAATAAGACTGACAGAATTTCCCCAAAATCATCCCCCTAAGATAAGTTGTGCTGTGCTTCTGTGCCCAGGCACACCTGTGGTCCTCGCACTTGACAGGCTGCGGAGGAAGATCTCTGGAGCCCAGGAATTCAAGACCACCCTGAGTAGCATAACAAGACCTCAAAAAATTAGTCTTGTTTTTGGTAAATAAACAGAAGGAGAAAGTACATACTATCGGAAACTGTCTGAAAATTAATATTTCTGTTTTGGGCATAGTGGGGAAAAACACAGAATTTCATAGGACCATGTGGATTATGGGAAATTTAATTAAATTTTATTTAAAAAAATAAAAATAAAAAAAAATAAATTTTATTGACGTGGTTACAGTAATACAAAGCATTACTCAGAACACACAAAAAATGTAAATATCCTCTAAAGATTTCACACAAATGAAAGATAAGAAAGTGTATTGATTTTTCTTTGAACATGTAAAATAGAGGTTAAAATAAAACTCCATAAGGAAGGATGGTAACTCTGAAATTTTATTTGGCCAACTTTCATTTAATTTGATGCTCCCCTTTCCATTCTGGGATCACAGGAAGGGGACACGATGCCAGACTTGGTCATCTTTCTTAGTCATCCTTTTGCCATCATTAATCATGAGTTTAGTTAATTACATTCTTTGACAAAGATTGTAATAGATTTTGGGTAGGAAAAAAATGACAGATTCTGCCCTCATTTTTTTTTCTTGTATGTGAGAAATACCTTAAAAAATTGAAAACAGTACTATAGCCAAATAAAGAAATAGTAACCTCTCCACAGATTTTGTGTGCTACAGTAGATCAGGAGTTTAAGCCTGAGAAGTAGCTCAGTGGCACAGCACCTGCCTGGCAAACGCAAGGTTCTGAGTTTGATTCCTGGTACCAAAAAAAAAAAAAGGTAATGTGCTAGTCAAGGCTGAATTTGAGCTAAGTTACTCTAGTATGCAATAATGTAATTAACACCAAACCCTTTTTTATAATGAGGATGAATGTTTTGAAGCATTTGTTTGAACAGTTTACATTGCTAGAAAAAGTACTGAATTGAGTCAAAAAATATCTTCCACTCCAGAATTCAATCAACCCATAAAAAGCCACTAAGATCTGGTGTTCCTAGCAGTGTGGCAGATATAGTTGTTCCTCTGTATCTACAGGTTCCACATGCAAAGATTTAACCAACTGCAGATCATAATAGATAGGAAGAAATTTCCAGAAAGTTCCAAAAAGAAAAATTTGACTTTGCTGCACTGTGCTGAATCCATGCCGGTGAAGTGATGACAGGCAGCAACACCTTGCGAAAGTCCCTGCTGTTTCACAAAGCGGCCCACCTCTCCTGTCACCTTACCATGCAGTCATTACAATCACTGTATTCGTATCAAACACATATAGACTTTTTTCTAGTCATTATTCTCTAAAAATTAAGATAACAAATATTGACGTGCCATTTACATTGTGTGAGTTATAATAAGTAATCCAGAAGTTTTAAAAAACGCACATGTGGATGTGCATAGTTATACGCAACTGCTACACCTTGGGACTTGAACTGAACACTTGCAGGTCTGGGTATCAGAGGAGGATCCTGGAACCAGCTCCGCACGTACAGGACAGCTGTACTAAGCGTACAAACTGAATAAGACATAGTCCTGGGAAACTACACAAACAGAAAACAGTAACATTTAGTGAGAGTCAAATACTGGGTGTTATAAGGGTACCAACAGAAGTCAGTAATTGGGGAAGGCTTCCCAGAAAGGATGACCCCTACCCTGGTCTTCAGTGATGTCTGTCTGCCGGCCAGTACACCTCTGACAAGGGCACTGTGCTAGAAAGGTCTTGGTGCAAATCTGCTGTGGTGCTGTGAGGCGTGAGAAGCAGTGTATGCTTCCAAAGAGGGAGGCAAGTGTCAGGAAAGCCCAGAGCGAGGGTGGAGCATGCCTCATGTAAGTGAATGTGGGCTTTCCCATTGGGCAGGGAGCCCATTGAAAAGTGCAGCAGGTGAGCCGTTGTAGTCACAGTGTAGATAAATTACCCGGAACACTTTGTGGAAGTCCTATTTGAGAGCTACAAGACAAGACAGGAACCACCAGAATTCGGTTGTTGCAATTACTGGAGATAGAGGATGTAGAACTAGAGGAAATGGATGGAGCAGGAAAAACCATCAGTTTCAAAGAGGAGGTTCTTGTGTTATAACAGATCTCCTTTTGAAGTCAGAAAATCAGAACAACTGCAGAATGGTTGGGCTGTATAGTTAGTAAATCTGTGTTGGAGATCCCAGCTTTCAGCATTAAATATTCACTACATTCCAATTACTATACTTGAGGTTGGGACTGCAGAGCTCTGACATACTGTCAGAATTAAAGTACTTTTTAGTTTTTTTTTTTCTTTTTCTTCTGTGAAATTGCTTTCCACACAGGATGTATGAAGATTAGCAGCGTTTAAAGTAGAAAGCACCAGACTTATAAAGGATGTTATACTTGTGTTTTTTTCTTTATTGTGCATCTAGGTGTGTGATATATTGACAATATTATTTAAAAATACTTTGGTAGATAAGAGTACAGATAGAGGTTACAGTATAAAATCAGTATCTGGTTAAGTCCCAAATTGTTAATTTTGTGACCTCATCAAATTATTTAACTTGGCCAGGGATATAACTCAGCAGCACAAGTACCTGCCTGGCAAGTGCAAAGTCCTGAGTTTGATTCTCAGTACCAAAAAAAAAATTATTTAACTTCTACATCTGTAAAAACATTAATTGCATATTAAATATAAAATTGTTAGGCTTTAATGAGTTAGTATTTCTGAAGTGTTTAGAGCTTTATAAGCCGTCATCAACCCAGTCTATGTACTCACAGTAGGCTCTAAGTCAGAATCTATTTAGAAAATGAGTTTGGCCAATCAGCATGTGCATGCGTTCATTTTCTAATATGGTAGAGGAATTAAAAAGTAATAAAATACTAGTTTCTGTTCCTAAATAGTTTCTGTTGTGGGAGAACAAGATGATCGTGTTTATTCAGTTAATAAATAACTTTTGGAGGAATAGTGAGAGGCTGTGCTAGGCAGTGAACCCGGGGCCGTCACACTGAGTTATGTCCCAGCCCTCTTGTTTTGGTTTTTTCATGTTGACACAAGGTCTTCCTAAGTGGTTTAGTTTCTAGGCTGGGCTCAAATTTGTGATCCTTCTGTATCAGCCCCCAAAGTGTTGGAATTATAGGTGCGCACCACTAACACAGCTCAATAAGTAACTCTTATAATTGAGGTCTGTAGTAAGTGACAGGGAGATACCAACAAGGGGTAGTTGCCCTCGTATCAAAGGAGAGCAAGGGCTGGGGAGATAGCTCAGTGGCACAGCGCCTGCGTGGCAAGTGCGAGATTCTGAGTTCAACTCCTGGTACCAAAATTTTAAAAAATAAAGATCAAAGTGTAAAGTAGAATTGGAGGTATAATTGTGGAGCAGTTGAAAGACCCAAGAAAATGAAATATTGCTTTTGCTCTGTTATTCCAATATTGAAAGAGGTCTAAAAACAGATAAATTTTCATTAGCTTGGTGCTAAAGTTCATTTGGTAGAAAAGCCTGACCCGAACTAGCCTGAGGTTATTTATAATCTTAATCCTACTCGGCTTGCCTGTTCATAAGTTTCCTGCAATAATATTGGGGTATTTGATTACAGCTTACTCAGTTACTCTGCTGGAGATACTGCATGATATATATATATATAGATACATAATATATGAAAAATACCTAAAATTCTGAGCTCCAAATACTTCAAAACTCAGAATTTTTCAGTTTAGGGAGTAGATTCATACTGTACATTCAGGTCAAACAATATATAAGTAAAAATAATAATGAAGTCTTGCTTAAGCCAGATGTGACTATTTGTGCCTATAGTCCTACTACTTGGGAGACTGAAGCAGGAGGACCACTTGAGCCCAGCCCGGGCAACATATAGCAAAATGCTGTCTCCCACCACCCTGCAAGAAGAAACTTGCCTTGAAAATTAAAATCATAATTGGACCTGGTAGAATATACCTGTAATCCCATCACTCTATGAGGCTGAGGCAGATGATTGCAAGTTTCAGCTCAGCTGGTAGAATTTAGCAACTGAGTGAGATTTTGTCTCAAAATAAAAAATAGCAAAAGGGCTTGAGATGTAGCTTAGTGCAAAGGTCCAGGTTCAATCCGTAGCACCACTCAGCCAACCAATAATAAATAAAAATCAAACAGTCAGTGAAATTATACATGTCACTAGATTACACCGAATGTTGGAGAGGAACTGCCTTATGTTGATGTGGTAAGAGTATAAAATAACACAAATATTTTGGACACTTGTTTGCCAGTTTCTTATAAAATTAAACATACATATATTTTACTATCCATTCCTAGGTATTTACTCAAAAGAAACGAAAACACATTTCCACAAAAGATCTTCTGCAAGAATGTTCATAGCTCATTTACTCATAAAGGGCAAAAACAAGAAGCAGCCTTTTAATGTCCATTAGCAGAGGAGAGGACGAAAGAATTGTATAAACAAAATGCAGTTTAGGAACAAATGACTGACACATGAGTAAGAAAGTATCTTCCTCACCCAGTGAAGGCTTTTGAATGATTCTGTTCTCTATGTAAGAGAGGTGCAAGTTACCGTGACCCTTTACATGTACTGTTTCTTTGTGATCCTAGCTAAATGGGAAAAAAATAGGAAGTCATGTTTCTGGTGTGTATCTGGGCTCTAAATGCTTTCTGTGAATTAACTAATTCAGTCCTCATAACGCACCAAAACGGTGGGCTTTTTCTCCAGTTAGCAAACAGGATGCTGCATTGGAGTGGAATCAGGTGATTTACCAGGGCCAGGCAATAGGTAATTGCTAGAGTCTAGATTTGAGCTCAGTGTATTCGGCTCCAGAATTCACCACTCCATTCAGACTCCTTTCAAAATAACTGGATCATTTTGCTTTGTTTCTATGAAAAGAGCACTTTCATGATAATTTTCCCTGTGTATTTGTCCAGAGCTCGCTAACATGGAAGAAGATCCCAGGTCAGCTGGAGTAGCTACCTTTGTGCTTCAAGAAGAATTTGACAGATACTCTGGTTATTGGTGGTGTCCAGAAGCTGAAGCAAGTAAGAAGCGCATTATGTTATAGGTTGATTACAGTATTAAAGATTCTAGACCAGACGTGATGGCGCATGCCTGTAATCCCAGCATTGCAGAGGCTGAGGCAGGAGGATTGCTGTGAGTTCGAGGCTAGCCTGGGCTACAAAGTAAGTTCAAAGCCAGCCTGAACTGCATAGTCAGACCCTGTCTCAAAAAGACAAAAAACAACAAAAACAAAAAGAGTATTAAAGAGTCTGAAGTTTGACTAGTACATTCTAAAATTTTGACTATTGGGTCTAAGTAGTTATTTAGAATATATAGACTATATCTCACCATAATGAATTGCAGTAAAAACAATTATACTGTAGTTCAGAGCCTCAGAATCTATTCTCTTTGTCAATTTTTCACTTAAAAGTTGATTTTAAGGGGCTGGGGATATACAGCTCAGTGGCACAAGCACCTGCCTGGCAAGTGCAAGTTCCTGAGTTCAATTCCCAATACCCCCCCAAAATCCCCCACACACACACCAAAAAAAAAAAACTTTCAAGAAAAGCTGGTTTTGGTTTTTGTAATTTTGGGAACATTATGGTAAAATATACCACACCTTAATGAATTGCTATTGAGAATGTATGATTGATTAGAGTGTCTAAATGAACAGATGATCAAATCTGTATGAATGAATAAGGAAAGAAGGAAAAAAATCCCTTCTTTTTTCTAGGTGAGTTAAAAGGTAATTCACTGAGTCTGGTGTGAGGGTCCATAATTACAATCCCAGCATTCTGGAAGGCTGAGGCAAAAAGATCACAAATTCAAGCCTACCTCAATCAGCTTACCAACTAAGCAAGACTGTCTCAAAATAAAAACTCAGAAGGCCCTGGGTTCAGTCTCCAGTATCACCAAAAAAAAAAGTTTTATACTACATATAATACTAATACGTATTATACTACGTGTAATAAAACTATGTTTTATTGTCTCAGAAATAGCTTGCTTAAAGCAGTGGGTTGCAAATGTTTTGACTGTGATCCTGTTTAAAATGTTCTTATATGGCCAGGGATGTAGCTCAGTGGCACAACACGTGCCTGGCAAGCACGAAATTGTGAATTCAGTTCTTGGTACCAAAATACAATTTGTTTGTAGCTGAGCACTATGATGTGTGCCAGTAATGTCGTAGCACTCTGGAGGCTGAGGCGAGTTCCAGGTCAGCGTAGTCAGTTCAAGGCCAGCCTGAACTATGTAGTGAGGCCCTGTCTCAAAAAAAAAAATTATTTTTTGCTTATAATCCTGGCCTAATACATTTTACATATCCTGTATAGATAAAGCAAATTTACCCTTGAAGCATTATTTACCCTTATATATAATACATTTTGATACTATTATTCTCCACTGTTTGTTACATTTTAAAAATAGTAGCTATGATCCACTAATAGATTTTATGATCAACTAACAGGGTTTTTTGCTTTTGGGTTGTTTGTTTGGTTTTTTTTTGTCTTTTCGAGACAGGGTCTCACTATGCAATTCAGGCTGGCCTTGAACTCACTTTGTAGCCCAGGCTGGTCCCAAACTCACAATGATCCTCCTGCCTCAGCCTTCTAAGTGCTAGGATTACAGGCATGCACCACCGTGGGTGGCCAACTAACAGTGTTTCATTTTGTTTTGCTTTTTGTTGTTTTCTTTTTTTTCAGCGAGTAGTTTTCAACTAACATTTCTGTAAGAGACCATAAAAAATATTTTTAAACTGTATCTTTGATTTAGATATTTTATTTTAAGATGAAAATGTTTTGCCATAATTAAGTTTATTAGAATAAGATCTTGACAGAAAAACCATTCAAAATAACTAGACACTATTTAAGCAATATTATATAGGAAATGTTATATGTATATGTGTGTTTTTTTTGTTTTTTTTGAGACAAGGTCTCACTCTATATTCCAGGTTGGCCTTGAACTCACTATGTAGCCTACACTATTCTTGAACTCACAGCTATCTTCCCGCCTCAGCCTCCTGAGTGCTGGGATTATAGGCGTGCACCACCATGCCAAGCAAATATTGTAAATTTATTTAAATCCTTTTTTAACAAAGAATGCATTAAGGCATGCCAGGGCAGAGTTCTTCAAAAATATTTTTTCCTCCTTTTTAAAAGTCTATGTACATACTCAGCTTTTCCTCTTCAAAAAGATTAACCTTTAACCACTTAAAGTGATTTAGCAGTAACTCATCTTCCTACCAACAAAGACTAGTGATATTTTCATATGTAAAAGACAGCATGGGCTCAGTGGTGGCATGTGATAGAGCCCTGAGTTTGACCCTCAGGACTGCATCATAAATAGATAAATGGCAGCATGTTTATAGATAACTTTTCACTGTGACAACTCATACTAGAGGGAATGTCAGTGATGCTTATTCTCTGGAATAATTCTTTCAAATTTTCAATATCTAAATTCCTTTTAAGCTCCTAGTGGTGGTAAAATTCTTAGAATTCTGTATGAAGAAAATGATGAGTCTGAAGTGGAAATTATTCACGTAACATCCCCGATGCTGGAAACAAGGAGGGCGGATTCGTTCCGTTACCCTAAAACAGGTACTGTACCCGCTGGCATTTACACTCGCTCATTCATCCCAGGAAGGTCATCTCTGCGAAGGTACAGTCCATATGCATCATTACAGCCTTAGTACGGGTGGTGTGCTGATTAAGTATCATTAAGATGTTGAGTGGGCCTTTTAAATTGTATTCAAATGTGCAGATGCCTGCAAAACTGATTACTTCAACAAGCAAATAAGTATCCTCCCCACCAGATAAAGATCTTTCAGTGATTTTGTTAGAGCAAATTAATTGTTTTGTGTTTTGCTGTTTGTGTCATATCAACTATCAAAAAGGTATAGGATTTCCCTTAATCTCAAACTGACCCTTTGTGGTTTTACCCTCTTTTTTAAAAAAAACAAGTCCTCGTATTAAAATGTCTGAATTTGAGATGTAGCTCATATTGTGTGATAAAGCTCTGACTGTATGCAATACTACTGACTTAACTAAAGTATAAAGAGGATTAATCTGGAAAAATTATTTTGAGTAATTTTGAATATGCATTACTATTGATTTACATCTTTTTCTAAAGGCACAGCAAATCCAAAAGTCACTTTTAAGATGTCGGAAATAATGATCGATGCTGAAGGAAGGGTAAGTATAGAATGCAGGGCTGATTTCTGTGACTCTGCACCAGTATAATGAGTCTAGGAGGGGTCTTTGATAGGCTTTATATTCTGGATTCATTGAACTTGCTCAGATATCTGTGAATGATAGTTTCTCTTTTCTTTGTTTTTCGTTTTTGAGACAGGATCTCACTACGTGGTTCAGGCTGGCCTGGCCTTGAACTCATGGTGATCCTCCTGCCTCAGCCTCCCTAGTGCTGAGTTCTTTAAGGTTTGCACCACCACTCCTGGCAGCTATGATTTTTGTATTGACTTGGTTTTCTGATTTCAAAACTTTCTGCTGGTTCCCAAGATAAGAATATGGGGGTTAGGCATATTTACTACTCCTTTTCCAATACTTTTTCTTTATTGCTTTTATTAATTTCTTAAGTCAATGTATAAAAAAAGAAAGGGTTACTGTTGAGTGGAGGCCTACCTTCTCTCTTGGTCTGCTGGGCCCTGGTCTTGTACTGCGGCTCTGTCTGGTTGTCAGAGCCTTCTAAGCTACATGTGCAACAAAATGAATTAAAAAGCAATCTTCTCTGCGAGAGTACTTAAAATATTTTTTTGTGGTGATGGTACTGGGGATTGAACCTGGGACTTTGCACTGAGCTACATCCCCAGCCCTTTTAAAATGTTTTATTTTGAGACAGAGTCTCACTGAGTGGCTCAGTTGCCCAGGCTGGGCTTCAATTTGCCATCCTCCTACTGGAGCCTCCCAGAGTGCTGGGATTACAGGTGTATGTCACCATCCGTGCCTGGCTCTACTAGAATTTTTTTAATATGACTTTACTGAGATACACCGTACAGAGAGTAAAGTTTAAAATTTACTGGCTTTTAGTACATTGACGTAATTGACCAGCTACAGTCAATTTTGAGAACTTGTCGCTTCTGAAAGAAACACACCCCTTAGCCATCATCCACTCAGTGCCCCATATCCCTCAGTCCTTGGTAAGCACTGCTCTGCTTTCTGTTCTGTTTGAACTGTATGTCAGTGTCTCTCTCTGTTCTATTTGAACTGCGTACATAACTTCTCTCTGTCACCCCCCCCATCCCCCACATACTGTTTTGGTGCTGGGGATTGAAGCCCAGGTCCTCCCACACTCTACCGTTCTACTACTGAGCTACATCCGCAGCCAAGTTCTTCACTTAGTGCTGTTGCTGAATAAATTTCACTGTATGGAGCAACACATTTTATTTCTCCATCTATCAGTTGATGGATATTTTTGGCTGTTTCCCTTTTCTGTTGTTTGGAATAAAACTGCTTGAGCATGTGCAGCCGAAGCTTTGCTGTGGGCTCCTGTTTTCATTTCTCTGGGTGACACGCTAGGAGTAGAAGGGGTGGAGCTCTGTGTTTAATCTTCTCTGGAACGGCCAAAATGATCCCCAAAGTAACCCTGAATTTCTAACTTCTCTGTATCATCAGCAGCACTTTCAATTCTCCGTCTTATTTATTATAATCATCCTGGTGGGTCTGAAGTGGTATCTCATCATAGTTCTGATTTACATTTTCTTAATAGATAATGATATTGAACATTTTTTCCTGTGTGTACTAGACACATAAATATCTTCTTTGGGGGACTATTGAAATCCTTTCATCATTTTTTAAAAATTACATATTTTTAAAATTATGTTTGCTAGACCTTTAAAGGACAAAAGTTTACTGACCTTGAGACATTTCATTTGTATATTGTACTAATATAGGCTAAAATGTAGGGGGAGAAAAGACTGTTTCTTTTTTAGGTACTAGATCCTAAAGTATTAAATCTTGATTGTATCAGTTGTTATCAACAGGTCTGTCAGTATAAACTCCAAGGGAGGCCTTTTAGATTGTGCTTGTTCTCGGGTTGGGAGCTTGTTCTGGTTTTAGAAATGGTAAGTCCTAGTATATGTATACGTGCTTTACTTCTGGGTTTTACCCTGTTAGATACCTCACTCTAAAGCCTTGTACTGTTGCAGAGGATGGCTTACATAGTCTAGTGAGCTGAGTAGTTTTCTAAATCTATAATGAAATCCCTTTTTTCCTTTCTAATAGATCATAGATGTCACGGATAAGGAACTGCTTCAGCCATTTGAGGTTCTGTTTGAAGGGGTTGAATACATTGCCAGAGCTGGATGGACTCCAGAGGGAAAATAGTGCGTATGTTAGATTGTGACTTCTTTACAAACAAGTTAAGATCCAGAGTTTTAGAGGTATCTGTGCTATTAGGTTTGCCCTGGGGTGGGAGCTAGAAATGTAAACTTACAGTATAGTTATTTCTGTCTAAGAGACTTTTCCTGAACTAAGTGGACCTATAAGCATAAATATAATTGCGTGTTAGTTCTCTTAGCCAGTTGTGGTTCATAGTGTTAAGGTTAAATTGTGTGACAGAGCTCAATATAAAATGTGGTATTTTTAAACCTTGTGTAACCTAGGCAGAAATACTTGTAGAGCCTTACGACTATATATGTCTAATATTGATAATAGTAATTTTCTGAGACTGCATATGTAGACACTAAAGGGAAAAAAACAGTTGCAAAGGCCAAGCATGATTTGGGAAAGTTAAAGAAAACCACTTTTTAACCTTATTCAGGCTGGGCGCAGTGGTATGTGTCTATTAATGCAGCTACTCAGGAAGCTGAGGCACGAGCACCGCAAGTTCAAGGCCAGCCTGAGCAACTTAGGGAGGGCCTACCCCACAGTGAAAAAGGGCTTGAGATCTAACTCAGCCCACAAGATAAGCATCCCTGAGTTTGATCCCCGTTACCATAAAACAAGCAAAAACCCTATTCAGCACCCCCACAACTCAGGGCCTCCTGCATGTTAAGCAGTGCTTTCCCTACCAGCTATGCCCTCTCCCCTCAAGCTTCACCCACACACACTGAGGGTGTTTGCACAGAGCCAGCTTTTGAATTCCTTTTAAAAATGTGTTACTTACTTTGAGACAAGGTCTCACTACGTTGCCCAGGCTGGGCTGTCACTTGCGTTCTCCCTCAGCCGCCCCGCGTGCCGAGGTTACTGGCACACATCCCCACACCCAGTCTCCACCTCAGCTCTGTAAAGTAAGTGCATCTTTAATTAGTTATTTATATGTAATTTAGTATACAGTAAAGCAAAGCAGTTCTTTCATTGTAACTGTAGAAATAATACGTATCAAGGAAGAGAATAGGGGGTTACTCATTTTCTGAGCTCTTTCTTTATTTGTGGTTCTTTTCTTTATTTGTTTAAATAGTGCTTGGTCCATCCTACTAGACCGTTCCCAAACTCGCCTACAGATAGTGTTAATCTCGCTGGAGTTATTTATCCCAGTGGAGGATGATGCCATGGAGAGACAGAGACTCATCGAATCAGTGCCTGACTCAGTGACACCACTCATTATCTATGAAGAAACCACAGACATCTGGATAAATGTATGGATTTCTTCCTGTACTTGGCTAAAAATTTTTCCAGGATGCTAAAGCAAATTAAATCTTACAGCAAACTATCAAAATGCATTATTTTTAAAGTTCAGAGGAAGCATGAATGTTATTTTCTTAGTTTGAACATTTCAGACTGGAGCAGTGGCTCCAGAGCAGAGCACTTAGTAGACGGAGAGCAGCTGCCCCAGGCAGCTCCCGCGAGCTCCCTGACACGTGGTGCGGAGCACACAGGGCTTGTCTGCAGCGCCGCCTTACTCAGAGGACTCAGGAGCTGCGTCTAGACGAGACTCTCTCTTTTAAGTGGGCAGACTACACCAAAGTATACTCATTCTTAATTGAATTTAAAAGGTTCCCATTTTAGAATGAAAGCTTAAACAAAACACAACATAAAGAAACCCAGCGCGCCCTCTAGTTGACTATGGGCTTCATGTGCTTCCCCTAACATCTGTTTCTCTTCAACTGTGAGAATATGTTTTTTGGAAAACAAAAGTAAAAAATACTGTGCCTCGACATTCCTGTAGTAAAAGTTATACCATTAAGCAAACCGTGTGCCGTGTTTTCAAGATTACAGAGATGCTGAGTAAGAAAAAGTATTTGGTCATTTTCCTTTCCATTTGGACACACTTCTCAGTGGAGGAATGTTTTGGCCAAAATAAAATAAACATGAAAGGCCCAGGCAAGAGCTCTTATGTTAAATATACCCGACCCCTAGCACTGACAGCTATTTGTATTTCAAATCTGTTTATCAAGTAATTCTCCCTTCGCTGTCTTAATTGCGTTATCTGTGTCCGTTTCCATCACTGTGTATAGTAAGTGAAGCTGTTCATTTTGCAGATCCATGACATCTTTCATGTTTTTCCCCAAACTCGTGAAGATGAAATTGAATTTATTTTTGCCTCTGAATGCAAAACAGGTTTCCGTCATTTATATAAAATCACATCCATCTTAAAGGAGAGCAAATATAAACGATCCAGTGGTGGGCTGCCTGCCCCAAGTAAGTTCTTTTATGTTTAAAAAAAGAAAGAAAAATGTTGGGTACAGAAGGTGGGAGGGACAGGAGAATATAATGTCTCTATGTTTTTATAACCATTAGTACTTGTTTCATTAAATTTTTGTCTTGGTTTTGGTTTTGGCTTTTGGTTCTTTGAGACAAGGTCTTGCTGTACAGTTCAAGCTGGCCTTGAACTTGCAGCATTCCTCCTGCCTTAGCCTCCCAAGTGCTGGGATTATAGGCATGCGCCACCATGCCCGGCTTCATTAAATTTAGTATATACAAGTAACGTATAATTTTAATATATAGGTTCATATTATTACATATAAATGTATGCATGTGTGAAAACAGAATAAAGGTCTTGTTGGTATATAATAAACTAAATGAATAATCTGTGGGAAGCAGAAAGGCCTATTTTCACTGTACACATTTGCCTTGGCTGCAGCCAGTGTTATTTTACATTTTAAAAAACTACTTTTAAAACTAGAGAAAGGGGCCAAGTACAGCGGCACGTTCCTGTAACCTCAGGACTCGAGAGGCCGAGGTAGGAGGGTTGTAAACTCAAGCTCAGCCTGCGCAGTTTAGCAGTTTCACAGGACCCTGTGTCAAGATGAAAAAGGGCTGCGCATGGAGTTCAGTGTGAAGGCCCTGAGTCTGTAACTCTGTGTGTGTGTGTGTGGCAGAGACAGAGACAGAGACAGAGACAGAGACAGAGACAGAGACAGAGACAGACAGTGGTAGAAGTGCTTGCCTGGTGTATATGAGGCCCTGGGTTCAATCACAGCACTATATAAGCAATCACTAAAAACACAAAACACTATATAATTATTAGCTATTTTCATATATACTAGGTGTTTCTTGTACTTTTTTCATCTACACTAAATGTATAGTTAGAACTCTTGAGATTGACAGAATTATATTACCTAAAGTTAAATTAAGTATTGTGCCAGCTGACATTAATTTCCATTTTAAAAATGATGGTTGGCCGGGCCAGGTGTGGTAGTGCACACCTGTAATCCTGGTACTCAGGAGGTAAGAAGACGGGAAGATAGCTGTGAGCTCGAGGCTAGCCGGGGCTACATAGTGAGACCCTATCTCAAAAAAAAAAAAAGCACATATAATGCAGAATGTATACATAAGTCTGAAAAAGATGAGGGAGGGGTGTGGCCCGGGTGCAGCACTTGCCTAGTGTGCGTGGGCCCCGGGTTCCATTCCCAGCACTGCAAAAACAAAACAGCACAAGAAACACAAAGTGAAATAGCACATCATTTGTTTTTCCTGAGTTTTTCTAAAACCAAGCTATAATCTTTGACTTTAACAATATGGTTTTAGGATAGTAAATGCTTTATAATAGGTTATGTTAAATGCTTAACTGCCATGTGTAACTTAAGATTCAACATGACTTTTAAAATTTGGTTTAAAAAAAGGGGGGCTGGGGATATAACTCAGTGGAATAAGCACCTGCCTGGCAAGTGCAAGGTCCTGTGTTCAATCTCTGCTACTGCCAAAAAAAAATAAAAAGGTAAAATGTATATCATATCTACCATTTTAACCCTATTAAGGGTAAAATTTAGTAGCCAATTTGTATTATATAACAACATCACTCTCCGTTTCTAGAATTTTTCATCTTCTAAAACTGAAACTTCTTATGAAAAGTAACTTCCCACTCCCCCCATGCCCTAGCAACCACTTTCTGTCTCTGAATTTTAACTCCTTAGGTACCTCATTTAAGAGGAGTTGTACAGTATTTTTCCTTTGGTGACTGGCTTGTTTCATGTGCTATGATGTCCTCAAGTTTCATCCAGCAGCACATGTCAGAATTTTCTTCCCTTTGCAGGACTATTTCCTGTATGCATATGACCTGTTTTATCCATCCAGGGTCTTATCAGTAGACACCTGGGTTGCTTCCGTCTTTGGGCTGTTGTGAATAATGCTTCTGTGGAAATGAGTATGCAGTTTTTGGTTCTTGTCCTGGCTTTCAGTTCTTTAGGAGATTATATATTCAGAAGTGAGATTTCTGGATCTAATGGTAGTTCTGTGTGACTTTTCAAGGAGCTGCCCACAGTGTTTTCTTGGGGTTGCCCCACTGGAAGGTGATGCTGTTGGTAGTAGCCACACTATTTTATTTCCCCACCAGCAGTACACAGAGTTTTAATTTCTTTGCATCTTTGACAACTTATTATTTCTGGAGGTTTTTTTGGTTTTTTTTCTGGACAAGAAATCAAACTCAGGACCTTGTACTTGGCAGTGGACTTTTTATAAGAGCCATCCTAGTTAATGAGATGATTTTAATTTCTTAATGATTAATGTTGTGAAATATCTTTTCATATACCTATTGACAGTTTGTGTATCCTCTTTGGACAAATGTCTGTTCTAGTCCTTTGCCCATTTTTAATTGGGTTGCTTTTTTATTTAAGGTGGCCTTTTCATTATTGTCTCTGTTGGGAAGCAGTAAGCTACATCTTGAGTGTAGCGAAGTAAATACTATCTATGACTCTGCTCCTTTCTTTAGCGTAATTGTTTCAAGGCATACAAGATCTTACATATCCAAAATGAGGGTTTTCTTTCTGTAGAGCCTTAGCTTATCCCTGAGTATGAAATTGCTCTTATCAGTTCTTTTATAGCTCGGAAATTAAATGCACATAGGGATTCCAGAAGGGCTAATGATAAAGACCAGAGAGCTGTGAAAACTGGTTTACTAACTAAAACATTTTTGTAGTCATAGTAAGAAATTGATGACTTTATAAGTGTCGTATATGTTAGAGAGTGTAAGAAAAGCTGTCCCCTCGGTTAACAGGCTCAGATCGCCAAGCCTGTGTTCCCTGTCCGGGTCTGCGCTCTCTCTGGGCCCCTCAGACTGTCTACCTCTTCTCTCACATTCCCTTGCTTTTCCTGTTCTTTCTTTAGGGTTTTGTTTTAGTTTTTGGCCAAGTTTCCTTCCTTTTCCTTCATTTATGTCTGCGTCACTTTCCTTTTCCATTTTCCCACCTCTTTTCTTCCTTAAGTGATTATAATGTGAAACTGTTAGTGTTTGTTACCTATGTTAAATAAGGTTTTTATTTTCTGTTCATAGAATTTAAAATACAAGTTGAATTTTTTATCTAAGAAAAAGAAATTGATGTTTAAAATTGGGATCTGCCCGGTGTGGTGGCACGTGCCTATAATCCCAGCACTCTGGACGCTGAGGCAGGAGGATCACCATGAGTTGCAGGCCTGGGCTACCTATTGAGTTCAAGGCTAGCTTGCACTATATAGTGAGACGCTGTCTCCAAAACAAACAAACTAGTTAGTTGCATTTCTAAAAGACATCCCTTGCCAACGAATTTGTGGTGCTTTTGAGTTATTTCTCAGCTTTGCCATCATGTTTGGCTGTTTTCATATTGTCTACAATATGTCTATGGGTCGTCCTATCATTATTTCAGAGTATTGTGAAAACTAATAACTTGGGTCTTTTTAAACTAACTATATACTTTTTAAAATTAAAGTGAAATTTCCATTATTATTAACCATTTTAAAACAGTTTAGCAGGACATGGTGGCACATGTCCGTAATCCCAGGACTTGGGAGACTGAGGCAGGAGGATCACTATGAATTCCAGGCCAGCCTGAGCTACAAAGTGAGTTCAAGGCCAGCCTGAACTGCATAGTAAAGCCCTGTCTCAAAAAGACAAAATAAATAAATAAACAAATGAATACATAAATAAACAATCCAGCTGTGCATGTGGCAGAGGTCTATAATCCCAGCATTAGAGAAGGCTGAGGCAGGAAGATTATGAGTTTCAGCCCAGCCTGGGTAATTTAGGAACTTAGTGAGACCCTGACTCAAAATAAAAATGAGGCCCTGGGTTCAACACCCAGTACTGCATGTGGGTGGGTGGGTGGGTGGATGGATGGATGGACGGACGGATGGATTGACGGACGGATGGACAGATGGGTGGATGGGTGGATGGATGGATGGGTAGATGGGTAGATGGGTGGATGAATAGATAGATGGCAATTCAGTGTTGCATAGTACTTCACAGTGTTCTACAACCATCACTGCTGTCTAAAACATTCAGTTCCAAAACATTTTCCTTACCACAAATGTAATGTAGTTTTTTTTTTTTAAATGCAGCTTTTTGGCAGAAACACTCTTTAGAACACTGTTCTGCATTGCTAATAGCTGGTATAAAGTACTGAATTGTAACTATATTTATCTCTAGGTGATTTCAAGTGTCCTATCAAAGAGGAAATAGCGATTACCAGTGGTGAATGGGAAGTCCTCGGTCGGCATGGATCTAATGTATGTCCTTTTAGTCTGCTCGGGTTTGGTCAGCATCTGCTGTGTGAGTGTAGTACTGAAAAGCAGCAGTGTAACTTCATACGATCTCAGTGTTTTAAAAATATTAACTTAGGTCCTAAAAGAACTCAGGTTGTTGAAAGAAAGAACATTAGTTTATAAATTTCATCTATTTAGTAATCTAGAGTTAGACGTGCTGTGGTTACTAACAGTCACTATTCTCAAGTAAAAGTGAGGAATTAGGGTATAACTTGAAAGTTAGTTTTAAATCTGTTACAAATTACTTATTATTTCTTCACTAGAATTTCATTTATTACTTCAGAGCACATGATTCATTCACCGGGTTGTTTTTTATTTTTTTGTTTGTTTGGTTTTGTTTTTGTTTTTTTGTCTTTTTGAGGCTGGGTCTCGCTATGCAGTTCAGGCTGGCCTGAACTCACTTTATAGCCCAGGCTGGTCTCGATTTTGCAGCAATCCTTCTGCCTCAGCCTCCTGAGTGCTGGGATTATAGGCCCGTGCCACCACGCCCCAGCCCAGTTACCTCTTTATTTTGTCTCACAGATTTAAACTTTTATCCACCGCCTGCAAAGAGAGATGGGCATAGACAGAGTCAGACTGAGAAAGAGGGACGGCCGCCCTCTGTCGTGCCCTAGGCAAGTGGCTTTCCATAGTGATTCAGTGACCTGTTTTGCTTTTCAAGGGACCTTTGTGCTCCAGTTTTAAATTAGGTGGCCAATTTCTTAGATTTCTAAAATTTCATTCTTTCTCTGCTTGACTTACAGTTGAATTGATATATACTGCCTGCCCTAAGCAAAGCTTCAGTGTAAATTCCTCACACTGGTAGAGATTTACAGGCTAAGTATTTCATACAGTGGCTCTGTAGCAATCTCTGTAATCCCCCAGATGATTCAAGAGAGAGTGAAGATCCCAATCCTGTATTAGTTTTAGTTTGTAAAAACTTCAGAATATCATAGGCAGCCTATAAACTCTCATGTGGAAGCCTCACATGGGCACATATAAAGCTTTATATTTGTCTATTTATTTCTGTTTAGGGACTTTAGATGTTACTGTCACCAGAGGAAAAAATCTGATCAAATTCTAGGTTCGAATAGAAAATTTCACTGGTCTGTGTGGATCTGACCCTGATTCAAGAGGCCTGCACGGCTCTCTACGACTTGCCTCTCCATGTGTCAGTTTTCCTCGTGTCATGCTTATTTATGTGATAGATTTTTCTCTCTTCTTCCTCTGTTTTCCCTATGTTCTTCTTTTGTTTTTTGTCTTTAATTTGCCTATTTCCTTTTTGCTTTTAGAAGTGACCTTGTCCTCACTCTTAAGATACCTAAAGGCAGTAATGGGGCAATAAGCTTTGAGACTTCAGTTTATGTGCGTCTTACTCTTGGTGTTTCTCAAAGTGCTCCTGGGCCAGCAGCAAGAGCTCAGCATCACCTGGAACCTGGTAGAAACACGTAGTCTGGGGCCCATCTCAGACCTCCTGAGTGTGGTGACAGGACCCAGTTGTTGGGGCTTGTTGCGCAAGCCCCATATATTCTAATGCTGGTGAACATAAAAAAGAAAAAAGTACCCTTGTAAATGGGAGTGACAAGCTGACTGGTTATTTCTTAAACTTTGAAAGGCCAACTCCCAGCTGCTTAAGAGCAGAGCTAGTCCTATCTTGGAGAGATTACAATGTAACTGTAAAGATAATGTTTTGTTTCACATAGCAGCTCTGTTAATTATGTGTCTAAAAAAAACTATAAAATGATGAAAATGTTTCCTGTAAAAAAAGGTGTTTAAAAATACTTGCTTTTGAAATGTGTCTGTGTTATCTTTGCTATGTAAAAAGTTTCGAGTTTTATCAAACATTAAGTGGCTGGTGGGAAAATTTTAAAGCAGCAATAAAAGAAAACCATTTGTGTATTGCTGTGATTTGGCAAAAATATTGAGTCAGGCTGTGAGTTTACTGGCAGTTTTTTTGAGATCTGAATGATTACTTAAAAGATTTTATACACAGCTGGGGATATAGCTCAGTGGTAAAGCACTTATCTAGCATGTCAAGAGCCTGGGTTTGATCCATAGCACCAAGTTATATAACATCATACCCACACTGTATGTATGTATCAAGTATACCACTGTTAAGACTGTGAGTTCAACTGTTTCCCAACCCAATAGATAAAAACACTTTTGCATTTTTGTACAAAAGACAGAAATAGGACTGCTTGAAATAATACTGCATGAATTGAGAATTGTACAGATTATTAGAATTAGTCTTTCAAGTACAGTAAAACCTTGATTTGCAAGCATAATTAATTCCAAAAACATGCTTGTAATCCAAAGCACTTGTATATTAAAGCAGATTTCCCCATAAAAAATACTGGAAACTTAGACAACTCATTCTGCAACCCAAAAATATTCATATAAAAATGATTACTATAATATAATACAAAATAATAAAACAAAATATAAAGAAAAATAAATTAACTTGTACTTACCTTTGACAATCTTCCTGGTTGGCGGAAGGGAGATGAGAAAGGAGAGTTACTGTGTAGGACGACTTTCACTGTACTAGTTGAATCGCTGCTGTCCATTGGCTGAGTGAAATCAGCTTTAATAAAAAACCTACCCACCAATACTTGGTTTTACCTCCTTTTGAGGCTTTCACAGAAGTGTGACGTCACACTATTGTTAAACAGATTCATTGCCTCCACACTGTAGCCTTATTTGGGTGGTGCTTTGCTACAGAATTTTGCTCTGTTTTCCACATTGTGCACGTGTCTGTAATCTCATTTGACGTGAGGGATTCCTCTGCCTTATCTCTTCCCACTCCCCTCTCTGCAGCCGAGATCTCCTCCATGACCTCTTGCTGGTGGGAGCCGATCACCCACAGTCCCACAGTGAGAAAGAGAGACTGGTGCACAGAGGAGCCATTGGCTTAGTTGTAATCGTAGGACATTCAGTGTTACACACTACTTGTATTGTAAGATGTTGCTCATTTATCAAGTCAGAATTTATTAGAAATGTTTGTTCATCTTAGGGAACACTCATAGAACAACTTATTCGTAATCTAAGGTTTTACTGTATCTATGAATGGTTGACTTAAGCTGCAAGAGAGATTTTTTTTCCCTGTAAAGAGTTATTTTAAGGAAATAATTCTCATATATTAAGAAAAGCGTACATTCTAACCAGATAGGAAATTATACAGTGTATAACTCAGGCGTCCTTTTTCTTTCTGGACGGGATCTGTTTTTAGCTATAAGTCATAAACAAAGCCAACTCAAGTTTATTAACATAGAAAAACAAAAGAAACACAAGTCAAAGAACCCAATGATCTTAAATAAAGTTGAGGTTAGTGGGTTGAATTGCTGGCCTTGCCAAGGTGACGCTGGTATCAATTTTGTTGTTGTTTTGGCAGATCCAGGTTGATGAAGTCAGAAAGCTGGTGTATTTTGAAGGCACCAAAGACTCCCCCTTAGAACACCACCTGTATGTGGTCAGCTATGTGAACCCTGGAGAGGTGACAAGACTAACCGACCGTGGCTATTCCCACTCCTGCTGCATCAGCCGGGTATGAAGGTCCTGTTTGAAAGGGGCTTCAGGGCTGGGGATATAGCTCAGTGGAATAAGTGCTTGCCTGGCAAGCACAAGGTCCTGAGTTCAATCCCCAGTACCGCAAAAATAAATAAATAAATAAAAATAAAAAATAAAAATAAAAAAATGAAAGGGGCTTCTTCTCATATAGACACCCTCCACCTGTGTAAGACTCCTTTTGAATGATGTGAAAATTGATGAAGTTGGCAGCAGAGGCCTCATTAGGAGCTTTAAAATGTTTAACCCTAACTTCAGCCTTGTATATGTAAATAGTTAAACCTCTATTTCACTCAAATAACGTTAGTGCAGATGTAACAGCAAAATAACCTTTTTGGCTTTTTCCTAAAGGAAAACGTAATTGTTTCTCTTTCCTCCAGCATTGTGACTTTTTTATAAGTAAATATAGTAACCAGAAGAATCCACATTGTGTGTCTCTTTATAAATTGTCAAGCTCTGAAGATGACCCAACTTGCAAAACAAAGGAGTTCTGGGCCACCATTTTGGATTCAGCAGGTACTTTTATTCCCTGAGCCTGACCTTAACTAGGGTCAGTGCAGGGCTAGGGATGTAACTCAGTGATGCAGCACTTGTCTGAGGGTGTACAGGGCCTTAGGTTCAATCTTCAGCACTCAAAAAAACAGACAGTTAATGCCCTAAACCCATGAAATAGGCACACTTTTTATAGACAGAGTCTTCCCATCTCCAGAGCAGGAACAGACCTGAAATTCTGTTTGGAAAATAAGGCAAAATAATGTATTCTGAGCTAGGAAGAGCCTTTGAGCAGGGAAGCAGCAGCCTTAGAGAATAACCAGCTGACAGTCCTCTTTAAGTTCTGCAGTATTTGCAGTGGCTATTGTAATAAAAGATGGAATACTTGGCTCTGTGTAGAAGTGAACAGCTCCATGCATCCACTTGCTTTATTTACTTGCTTCCCACTAGAAGTTGAACTCAGAGCATTGAACTGTATCCTCAGCCCTTTGTGTATTTTATTTTGAGGCCTACTGTGGTTGGCTTTCAGCTTGTGATATGATCCTCTTGCCTCAGCCTTCTTATAGGCATTTGCCACCATGCCTGGATTTTTTGTTTAATTTCTTGCTTATCTCACTTGTAAAGGGTTTAGTCACTTTTATGTGGAGTTCTGGATCTGGGTATTTTCTTCCTTGCTCTCAGTTGATAGGGCTCCCCTGAGAGTATTTACAGACTTTGTATGTTGCCACTCACAGGTCCTCTTCCTGACTATACTCCCCCAGAAATTTTCTCTTTTGAAAGTACTACTGGATTTACATTGTATGGGATGCTGTACAAGCCTCATGATCTACAACCTGGAAAGAAGTACCCCACTGTGCTCTTCATCTATGGGGGTCCTCAGGTGGGTATATACATATATATCAGTGCACATACATAAATAATTCTAGGTGATTTGTTTTTTAAATGGTCTGGTCAGTTATTCAAAACAAGAATTTTAAGCCAGCCAGGTGTGGTGGTGCATACCTGTGATCCCAGCATTCAGGAGCCTGAAGCCCGGGAATCACCATAAGTTTGAGGCTATACTGGGCTACATAGTGAATTTGGGGCCAGCCTTTACTACAAAATGAGTTCCTGTCTTTAAAAAACAGAACCAGGCCTGGTGGCACATGCCTGTAATCCCAGCACTTGGGAGGCTGAAGCAGGAGGATTGTTGCGAGTTTGAGACCAGCCTGGGCTACAAAGTGAGTCCAAGGCCAGCCTGAACTGCATGGCGAAACCCTGTCTCAAAAAGACAAAAAATAAATAAATAAATAAATAAATAAATAAAATTTTAAAGTTAAAGAAGAGAGAACTTCAAACAGTGTCATGCTTTTGCCATTCTCTGTCTTTTTTTAAAGAGCAGAATATATTTATTGAGGGAAAGAAAGCTTCTGTCCAAGAGTGGGACAGAAGGGGGCCCAAGTGGATTGCCCCTTGCCGTTCTCAACTTTTCTAATTATCCAGTTACGAAGTTCAGAAAGCTTGATATTTAAATTAGATGGCTAATTTCTTTATAGTGACAACTGTAACTATTCGGGAAGTGGAATATTCATGTCAGTAAGTAAATTGCTTTCTATGTAGAGAAATTTGTTTGGAAAATGAAACAATAATTAATGTCTTGGTAAATAAAAACGGTCTTATATTTTCAGAAAGCCTAGCCTTGGTAGTCTAGTGAATTCCCCCTTTCACTCTGAGGCTCATCTCTCAAGCAAACTAGAGTACTTTTATCAGCTAGTGATAGCAACTACTGTACTACTCTCAGAAGCTTACACCTTCAGTTTCCGTTTTCTGGATTAAACATTAGCATGTGAGTGTTAAGTAAATGCTATTCACTAAGGAAGCAAAGGACTCTGGATGGATTGGTTAATTTTTTAAATGTTTACACTTGATCATATTACAGTAGAGGCCAGGCGTGGTGGCGCACGCCTGTAATCCTGGCACTTGGGAGGCTGAGGCAGGAGGATCATTGTGAGTTCGAGACCAGCCTGGGCTACACAGTGAGCTCAAGGCCAGCCTGAACTGAATAGCAAGACCCTGCCTGAAAAAGACAACAAAACAAAAACAAACAAACAAACGAAGAAGTTTGAGTTTGAGGCCAGCCTGGTTTACAAAGTGAGCTCAAGACCAGCC
>PVLD010001822.1:98379-186648 GCA_004027595.1 Dinomys branickii
ACTAAATTTGCATGTCTGTATATGGGTCCATACATCTACAATTCGAAGATATCAATGGATAAAGCAACAACTACTGTTGAGACCATATCACCTTGTCTATAGATTAGTTGTGATTGTACTATTTTCTATGATAATGGGTGTCTGTTTGTCAATATGTTTTTGTACTTTTATGTTTCTAAAATAAAAAAAAAAAAAAGACCAGCCTGAACTGCATAGCAAGACCCTATCTCAAAAAGACAAAAAAAAAAAAAAATTACAGTAGAACCGTGGTTCAGGAACTTAATTCGTTCCACGACCATGGAGGACCATGTTTGTGTTCATGTGGGAAAGATGGCCACAGTCATGTTCATCACCCAATGCAGAGGTCATAAACAAAAACAAAATTTTGCCAAATGCTTCTGCTTGCGAACCAAATTATTCACAGACAAAAGCATTTATAGGGGCTAGGGATTTAGCTCAGTGGTGCAGCGCCTGCCTGGCAGACGTGAGGTCTTGAGTTCAATATCCCCCCAAAAAAAACAACAAAGCCTTCGTGAACCCTAGTACCAAAGTCTTAAGGAAGTGAGAATGTAGTTACAGTGTTTCATAGTGTGAGTCTTAGACTCAGTGGCACCGTTTATCAGTGTGCCCAGTTATATAATACCTGAACATATATCCCAACACCAAGCTGTGTGAGATATAACAAAATAACTGTATAAACTGTGAAATCCCAAGGGTGATGATCAAGTATTGACTTACTGTACTATCATTGAGTATGTTTTACAGACAGTACATGATTCATGCTGGGCATAATGGTGCACACCTGTAATCCCAATTTCTCTGAAGGCTGAGGCAGGAGGATAGCAAGTTTGAACCCAACCTGGACAACTTAATGAGATCCTGTCTAATATGAAAAAACGGCTGGGGATGTAGCTTGGTAGTAGACCTAGTGCTCTTGGGTTTTGATCCCCAGTGTTTTAAAAAAATTACATTTAAAGGCAAAAATATTAAAAATTTAAGCTTTCTACTTTTTCGCAATGCCCCGTATTGTGGATTGTATGCTCCCATAAGATACATTTCCCTAACCTTTTATCTCTTCTCCAGGTGCAGCTGGTGAATAACCGATTTAAAGGAGTCAAGTATTTCCGCCTGAACACCCTGGCCTCTCTGGGCTACGTGGTTGTGGTGATAGACAACAGGGGATCCTGTCACCGGGGGCTAAAATTTGAAGGCGCCTTTAAGTATAAAATGGTGTGTGCACATAAAAACACTTTTAAAGACATTTACACTTTCTGGCTCATTGTTTGGTGTGAAATCCAGAGAAAAACTTAGGGGCTGTGAGTGTGGGTGGGTGCATGCATGTGTGTTAGAGTGTGGGGTGGGAGGGAAGGTACAATTTGATGTGCCCTAGGCTGGCTCACGTCTGCTTCTATGTAACACTGGGGTACCAAGGGAGAACCCCTTCCATGCCTCTGTGACCACCTCAGCCAGGAGGCAGCACTGTTCAGTCTTCGGCACCCTGTACACTGCTGAGGAGTAACTGAGATTTGTTCTGTCCTCTGTGAAGAGGGAAACCACTGGTAGTGCCTTCCTTGTGACAAGCCTCTTTCTCTCTACAGGAAGCTTTAAATGCTACCTTTTAGAGATGCCCCATGTCCTTCCTGCTGCTGTGGGAAATGATGACAATCCGATGTTCCTTTTGCACAGTAAAGCAGTTACTGTGTTTGCCAGTGTATTGGACATGCTGAGTAAGACATGGGGATTTTCTCCCACAGCCAATTCTTTGACCTTATGTTGTATTCTCATGTAAGTTTTGTTTTAAGTTTTGGTTTTCACTCAGTGAAGTGAGATTGTGTGCACTGGCAGGCAGGGGGCAGCGGTAGGAGTGACGACTTCACAGGGCTGTAAAGGGAGAATACATTGAGTTCCTTCTCGAGGAATTGTGGGAAACAGAAATTTAGGGCCTCAGGTGACTCCCTCTGCTTTGCTGCACTAAGTGTTAGGGAGAAGTAAAATTAATCAGTCTTGGAAGGGGCTAATTTTTTGCCTTTGGGTACAGGGAAGGCTTGTTACAAGGAAGGTGCTGGCCTCTTAGCAGACAACAGAACAAATGGAAATGGGAAATACCAAGAGTGAGGAGAGGACTTTAGGACTAAATGATGGCCGAACTCCAGGAAGGCTCACAGTAGAAGCCTCCATCTCTAAATAGATTTTTTTAAAAAAATTTCTTAGAGGACACCAGAATCTCAGCTGTTAATGAATTCTAACCTGAAAAAACCCTTCAGGTATTTTTAGTGAAAACACTTACCAACTTTAAAAGCATGCTTACAATGAGACCTTTGTGCCTTAGAATCAGCAAAGTACTCTTCCTCTCTTGACAGGGCCAGATAGAAATTGACGATCAGGTGGAAGGGCTCCAGTATCTGGCCTCTCAGTATGACTTCATTGACTTGGATCGTGTGGGCATCCACGGCTGGTCCTATGGCGGGTACCTTTCCCTGATGGCGTTAATGCAGAGGTCCGATATCTTCAGGGTACGTGACTCTCTGTTTTACTCAGCTTTGTAAATAATGGTAGACATGCAGAAAATTTACTTCTGAACATTTACAGAATTGGCAAAATTATGAAATGTTGGGGTTACTGTGTGTAATAGCCATGTGAAATACATATTTCAAGTGTTAGCATAATTTTTTTAAACACTGACCAGCTTTGGGCCATTTTTAGACAGTCAAAGACTATAGTAGAGAGTTGTGATTATAAAACACATACATATATAATGGATTATAATTACTTTATTTTGGACTGCAGGTCTGTGGGTAGGGACCACTGTCAAGTACAATTCTCTATCCTCAGCAGCGAGGCACAACACTTGGCATGTAGCAGGCCTTCAGTAAATCTGTGTTGAATACAAGGTCTTGGGTTCCATCCCCATTGTTGAAAGGGGGAGAAAATGGTCAAATGAATGAATGATTAAATAATGAAATCCTTGTAGTTCTGTAAACACTTAGTATATATTGGAGAAAGTGCTTTAAAGATGATAATAAGCCAGGCATGGTGGCGCACGCCTATAATCCCAGGAGACTGAGGCAGGAGGATCATTGTGTTGCGAGTTTGAGACCAGCCTGGGCTACAAAGTGAGTTCAAGGTCAGCCTGACTGCACAGCAAGACCCTGTCTCAAAAAGACCAAAAAAAAAAGAAAAGAAAGATGATGGTAATAGTTGCTAAGAGAGTAGGAAGTATGGGCAGTGTTTTTCTTTTTTAATACTTTAATATTTTACAGTGAAAAGTATTTTTTAAGAATAAAAATGAGGGAGTTTTTGTTCTCACATACATATTTGGATAATCTTTGTAATAACTACAAATGGACTCTGAAAAGTGCCATAATTTATTTAAATATAAAATTGTTTTTGAGCCTTAAGTAAATTTTTAGTACTTAAATATACTTCATTCATTGTTTTAAATTCTGTATTATGACTGGATATGATAGCACACACCCGTAATCCCAGCACTCAGGAAGCTGAAGCAGGAGGATCCCTGTGAATGCAAGGCCAGCCTGGGCTACATAGTGAGTTCAGGACCAGCCTGCACTACACAGTGAGACCCTGTCTCAAAAAACCAATTAATTAATTAATGCTGTACTACCACAGGGCATGGTAGTATACACCTATAATTCTAGCATTCTCTGGGAGGCTGAGGCAGGCACATTATAAGTTGGGCCCAGTCTAGGCAATTTAACAAGACCCTGTCTCAAAATAAGAAAGCGGGGAAGAGGGGTGAGGACATGACTCAGTGAGAAGGCTTTGGCCTCAACCCTTAGTACTTCCAAAAAAATCTGTGCTGCTAACAGAAGCTTTAAAAAAATGGCTGCTTTTCCTGTAAGAAATTGACAGTTACACTTTTTCTCTCTAGTAGCATGGATGAGTTTACACTAAAGTATTTCCAAAGTATTTGTATTCTCGAGGTCATCCTCCCCTTTTCAAAAAGGGGTGTATGGCTTGTATTTCAGCTGGCCCAGGGTAAGACTTTGGCATGTGGCCTGCGGAACCCGAAACTCACTGACTCACAGAGTATCAGATGTGTGACCTTGGCAGCTAGTGGAGTTTTCTGTCTCCTGAGACCATGTATGCCCAGTAGCGGCAGTAACCCTGAGGGTAATTTTAACCTGTGAACGTGCAGTTGTAAGTTCTCCTCGCTAGCTGCTCTTCTAGAACAGATGCGTATTAAATGTTGTCTCATGCAGGTTGCTATTGCCGGAGCCCCAGTCACTCTGTGGATCTTCTATGATACAGGATACACAGAACGTTACATGGGTCACCCTGACCAGAATGAGCAGGGCTATTACCTAGGATCTGTGGCCATGCAGGCAGAAAAGTTCCCCTCCGAGTAAGTTCGAGCTAAAGAAAAATTAAGATTATCAATTTTAAATTGTATTTTCAAAAGTCATTAGTAGCAAAAATTCAAATACTGAAAACTTAATGTTTTATAGAATACTAGAATGGCACGGCTGTTTCTCAAAACTGAATTGAAGACCGTTCACACTGGTTTTTGTTGTTTTTATAAGTACTTTTTTTTTAGAAGCATGGTGTAATTATTGATAAGTTCTAATATTTTAATAAGAAATCGAATATACTTTTTCATTTTTCGTTGCAGAGGTGTGGGAGTTAATATATTTCAAATTTAATATTGAAAATGTTGAATCCTTATTTTAATATTATACTATAAAAGTTAATATTAAGTGTGGATAGTGTAAAAAAATAGTTTTCCTTAATACTGTAATATTTTACTTAATCCTCTGATATTTTTCTTTCTCCAGACCAAATCGTTTACTACTCTTACATGGGTTCTTGGATGAGAACGTCCATTTTGCACACACCAGTATATTACTGAGTTTTTTAGTGAGGGCGGGGAAGCCATATGACTTACAGGTGAGTTATCCACATGTTCAAATTAAATGCAGTAGTGACTAGTGATTGATTACTTTGAAATCTAATAAAATAGAGAATTGGGCCAGATTTCCCTGTTTAAGAGAAGTAAGGTTATAGGCATAGCTATGAGTGCCTGTAAAAATGGAATAAAAATTCAGACCCTGTTAAACCAGGCTGGGGTCTGGCCTATGGGACTCCGTGCCTGTCTCTGCTTGGGGACTGTGAGCAGGGAAATGCTATTTGATTTCAGTGTTCTAAAAAGATTTGTAAGACTCAATTACGTGGTCTTTAACTTTCTTTTACATTGCCATTGGCACAGAAACTAGAAGTTACCCACTTCCATTGTTTCCGTTCAGAGAGAGAGAGAGAAAGAGATAGAGAAAGGGAGGGAGGGAAAGAGAGGTTCTTTCAGACTGGGGATGTAGCTCAGTGGCACAGCAGCTGCCTGGTAAGCGCAAGGTCCTGAGTTCAATTCCTGGTATTAAAAAAAGAAAGAAAGAAAAGTTCTTCCTTTCTGTTATTTAAAAAGATTATGTGCTCCTGAAAAATGCAGAACTTTTATTATATTTGCCTTTTTTTATATTTCAGTTGACACTTCTATTCAGTTAAACTGAGATATTTGTCCATAGCAACAGTTTTCAAGGTTTTTGGTTTCTGGGCTGGGGATATAACTGAGCAGCACAGGTGCCTGCCTGGCGAGCTCAAGGTTCCGAGTTCAATTACCTGTATCAAAAAAAAATTTTTTGTATGTGAATTTTTACACATACCTGAGGTTTTTTGTATGTGAATTATGTGTATCAGTATTTCTCACCAGGTGCAGTGGCACATACCTATTGTCCCAATTATTAAGGAGGCCGAGGCAAAAGGATCACTTGTACCCACAAGCTCAAGACTAATGTAGGCAACATAGTGAGAGCCCATCTCAAAAGGCTCATGTAAGCTACTAAAATTGAGAAATATTTTAAAGATTGCCAGGTGTATTGGCATGCACTTGTAATCCCAGCTACTTGGTAGGCAGTGGCAGGAAGATTTGAGTTTGAGTCTACCATGGATTACACTGTAGGACTCTGATTCAAAAAGGCAAAAAAACCCTTAAATATTGATTTAAAATAACAATAGGAAATTGTTACCTGTTAACAGAATTACAGAAAAATCTGTATAACAAAACAAGTACTATTGCCAGGCATGGTGGCTCACACCTGTAATCCCAGCACTCAGGAGGCTGAGGCAGGAGGATTGCTGTGAGTTCAAAGCCAGCCTGAAGTGCATAGTGAAACCATGTCTCAAAAAGACAAAAAAAAAAAAAAAAAGAAAGAAAAGTACTATTAACAGAAAATGGCATTATTTTACTTTTGTAAATCCCCCACGAAAAAGGTACATGTCTGGTTAGAAGAAGAGACCCTTGTATCCTTAACACTTCCTCCTGCACTCAACCCTTTCTGATACGTTGTTTTTGCTAAAGTCTTTGAAGGAGAATTTGGCCTCAGAGGATACATAGTTACAAAATGGGAGGGACGTTTTATTTAGCCTTTCAGGTAAGCGTTTCTTCACTTGCTACTGCAACACTGGACAAGTACTTTCTTAAAGCTTAATTTTTGTGAAATCTTAAACCATATCTATAAACTTTTTAGACATTAAATAGTTATTAAATTTTCTACATCAAATAGGTCATTTTTACCCTTCTGAAAAATACTGGTTCACTGTGTCATGTCAGTTTTTCAAATGTTGCCTCTATTCATTATGTAACATTGTTTAAATTCTGTGCGGTGGGCTGGGGATATAGCTCAGTGGAACAAGCGCTTGCCTAGCAAGCGCAGGGTCCTGAGTTCGATCCCCAGTACCGCAAAAAAAGAAAAAAAAAAAAATTCTGTGCGGTGGTATCATCACTGATTTCATCAGGAAGATAAGGACGGGCACGCTTGTTTGGTAATAGCAGTAGATGCACGTGCTCCAAATTTGAATTTTTATTCAAAAGCTCAGAGTATCATTAGCAAACAGATACTGTTGGGTCTCTGAAGTGACAGCTCCCTTCCCTCATTTGTGAGACCACATAGCACAGTCTGAGTAATCACAGTTGTCAGTCGTTCTTTGAAGAAAAGGCTGGAATGCCGCAGAGCCAGCAGTGCAGTTTGTCCCTGGCCGTTCACGTGCTGCCCCCGGGGAAGCGATGCTGTGGCTCCTATTGTGTGTTGTCTCCCAGCTCGACACCAGAGTTCCACTCTAGGCTTACAACTTTCTAACATTCCAGATTTTTACTGCTACTTCAGTGAAACTGGCGTTTTTCTTTCTTACTGCCAATGTGTGGTGGTGGAGAAGGCCGTGCTGTACACTTCAGCGTCACTGCCTTCGTTCTTGCTGCGGCACCTGCAGTTTACCTCTCCACTGCACCGTCCTGCGGTGTGGGGAACACAGCAAACAGAAGGATGAGTGAAGGCAGACGATGTCTTGGGGTGGTCTGAGCGGCCTGAAATACCCCTTGAGAGTTCCTGAGACGCTCCAGCGTCTGCAGACCACGCTTGAGCAGTGAACTACTGGGGTACAGAAAGGCCCCTGCGAAGTCCATGGGTTGGGGTGTACGGAGTGGCAGGAAGAGGCTGCGGCCTTTACATAGAACAGTGTGTAATATCTTGGAGAGGCTGTGCTCTGTGTTATGAAGCTTGTTTAAAAATCTCCAGAAAGCTTTGGAAAGACATGTGCTATTAAATTCTTTCTTTTTTCCTTTCATATTTTTACTTGTTAAGATCTATCCTCAGGAGAGACACAGCATCAGAGTTCCTGAATCTGGAGAGCATTATGAACTGCACCTTTTGCACTACCTTCAAGAAAACCTTGGGTCACGTATTGCTGCCCTGAAAGCGATATAACTGTGTCCTGTGTAGAGCTCTGGTATACACTGGCTGGTAACCAAGCGAGAAAGTTCAGGTGACAGAGAACAGGAATCAGTCAGCACATTTTGGTACCCATCACGTAACATCTTCTGAAAATGAATTTGGTGCCATGTAGGCATCTATAGCTTGTGAATAGTAATCTTATACCTTACACACACACATGCACACAAATGAGTGTTACCAATTTCTAAGGGATCCAGCAATACCATGAAAATAACTGAGAGAAATAAGACATTAGCACCACATGTCCATACTCCCTATTTTCACTTTTTAATAGCATTATAAACCTCATGGACCTAATTAGTGTATTTTTACAGTATACTTCTGAGTTTGTTCAAATATGATATTAGTGATTGGTTTGGTTCATTTCCAGAATCTCTTGACTAGTTACAGATTTGATAGCACTTAAATGTAATGAATAGCTTATGCTTCATTGCCTGGGATATAGCCAGCATGTTAAGACTAATCACTGTTAAACCTTTGACTTAACCAGTTAATGATTTTTTAAGGATAATTTAGTGGCCTCCTAAAGATACTTATTTTGGCTCTGACCAGTTTTTAGCCAATTTAAATTGTATCTAGTATAAATACTTCTCACTTTTCTTTGATGATATGACAGAGTGGGGTTTTTTCCTTTCTCTTAAAGGCAAGTGACTGTATATGTAGCATGGATTTTAATTAGTCTTACGATGTTGATAATTACAGGCAAGAAAAATTTATCAGATGATTAGAGAGCTTAAATATTTGCAGGCAACTATCCCCCTCACCCTTTAGAAAAAGAAAAAAAAGTATAAATGTACTCAAATTCAGAAAATGTAGCGCCACTTTCCATCTGGTATTTCCTCATTAAAACGCTCCAGTGTTGTGGGGAGGTGAGAGAGAATCACAGTGGGGCGGGGAGATCAGGTGGAAGGAGAGAGAGAGGAGGTGGCAAGGGTCTGCTTAAGAACAAGCAGAAGTATTTTCAACAAAAACAGTCAGGAGACACATTGGGGAGGTGAAATTTAAGCTCCTAGGATGTTAGTTAAGGAGACCAGAATTAAATAACTCCCTTAACCCAGCTGCAGACTGGCATTATTCAGGGGAATAAAGTTCCATAGAGTTAAAATTCCAATTTTTAAGGGTTTTTTTTTCCATAAATTTTTGAAACCTCATATATTTAAACTTCATCCTTATTAAATTATTGAACATAATTTAGATATCGTGAGCTAAAAGTAAAAAGGTTTTCAACAAGCTCTGTACTGTAAACTAATCCCTGGCAACCCTGGCTCTCTTTTTTTCCATGTTTAAAGCCATCTCGGATGGCTGTGACATTTCCCTGGTTTGGCCCTTGCACTTGACTATGAAGGGAGTCCCTCAGTTTCAAGCACCAGTTGAGATCTGCCCTGGCAGAGTCTTCAGGTACTGCATGGTCGTCTCGGAGCCAGCAGCAGGGAAGGTGGCTCTAGGTTTGACCCTTTTTATTGCAAGCTTCAATGTTTAGAACTCGTTACCAGTACCTTTAAATCACACTCCGAGAACAGCGGCTCGGCTTTTTTCTCCCCACTCAAGAGTCCGTTTGTCCCACAGAGAGCAGAGTCTGTGTCAGTAACAGGACAGTGGCTGCATCACAGATGGCCTGCGTCACAGAGCCAGGGGCAGGGTGGAGGCGCTGCAGACACGGCAGGGTGCCCGGGTGCTTCTGTCTCTGGGAAGCAGGGGATTGGGTTTGCTGGCTGTGTGTTTACACTGTATAATAGATTCCACGGCTGTCTTTGTTGTCTGTATATGTATTGATTTTCATGTTTATGGTATTTTCTCATGCCAAGATTTGTTTATATTTTTTCAATGTTAAATTAAATTGCTTTGGGTAACTTTTCTTCCCCAAGAAAGTATTTTCCCTCATGACTTAAGTAGCTATATGAATACTGAGTGTGGCATATTTTTGGACTAGTCGGCCTCCAGGGATCTGTTCTTACATGAATTTAAAAAAGTAGAAACGGTATGAAATAGCTTCTAGACAGTTACTCATCGGAAATCTCCTACAAATCAAGGTTTTCTTCAATATAGCATCTCTTAGGAGTTATGAAAACAAACTAGAAAGTATCGTTCACAGGCGCTTCCCTTTTGCACCTTATCTTCTTTCCTCCTGTCACCAGAGGTGTCCCTTTTATAATTCCCAGTTGTTTAAATACTGTTCTACTTCTCTAGGGGAAAAATACCTGACTGAATTCACCTGCAAAAAGATGTCCGAATTTGCTTTCTACAACTGGGGTAGAAAGCAGTCAGCCGACATGGTCAGTGGAAATCAAACGAGAACTGCTTGTTCCCTAACTGTGGGTAACAGTGTAAAAGGCAAGAGAATATAAAAATGTAGCAACAGTGATGAGAGCTGAAAAGCGCTAAGTTAAATAGCAAACTGTATTCACAGGCTTAATAAGTATAGTCGAACAACCATCAACAAATACAGCTACTGACCTTCGTAGAGCAGTGAAACTCAAAATCTGAACTTCACCTGGGATGCTTACTAAAAGAAGCGCAGTCTGGGACCTTGTACTCTTAGAAGCTTGGGTTCCGTTGGTTTGGATGTAGACTAGAGAATTGCACTTCTTTTTTTCTTAATTTATATTGGTACACTTTTGATATACATCATGATCACATTCAGCATAGAAAATTTGTGCCTAAACATAACATGTCTTGAGTCTCCTTTTCCCCCCCGCTCCCCTTCCCTCCCTTTCATCCTTCTTTTCCTCCCCTTCTACAAAAGCTTTGGGGAATTGCATTTCTGATTAGCTTTTTGTTGATTCGAAATGAGGTGTCTTTAAGAAACTCTTCCTTAGAGAATAGGGTTGGAGTAAGAAAATAATAGGTGATTTTTACACTGAACTGATGCATAAGATCCTAAAATAATAGTCAAGAAAACCATTGGCTGGGAATAGCACTTGGCCCCTTCTCGCTCTGAAAGCAGCAGGAGGTATTAACATCATGTCCCCATTGTCTGCAGTTCATCTTGGGTTATGTTTTGTTTTGGGGTTTTTTTTTTTTTTTACTGTACTGGGGATCAAACTCAGGACCTTGTGCTTGTCAGGCAGGTGCTTATTCCACTGAGCTGTATCCCCAACCCTGCAGTTCATCTTGGAATGAAGCTTTTCCCTCCGAGCCATTCCTGGATCTTTTCCAAAGCCTCTCAGGAGAAGGTGAAGTCACAGTGTATGAATTACCTTTTAAAAGAATAAGTATAGATCCTGATGCTAACTTTTCTAATTACTTGTATTCCTTTCAAAAGATATATCCCACTTCTCTGTAACATTGTTCTCTCTTTAAGGGTAGAATGATCCCAATAAAATCTCTCATTATTGAAGAACCCTAAGTTTTAAGCTGGAGCAAGTCTTCGAGTGCTCCGATGTTCTCACGGGGGGGGGGGGGGGAGCAGACGCACGGCCCTGCCCCCAGCTAGTGCTCAGCTGGTACCAGACTCTAGGCTGACCTGCCGCGTGGTGACTGGATGATAGACAGAGAGGGCAGATTTTTAGAAGAAGTATTTATTAATATGTTCCTGTAAAACATTTTAGAGGTAACCACATAAAATGGTTAATTTTTCCATTCTAAAGTAAATGCTAAGCATGCTTATTAATGAAGCAGTACTTCTAATTAGTATTTTCTGAAGTTAATTAAGATCATTACACCGAATGTGGGGGCTGGGGAATTGAGATACAGAGTAGCGCCTTTGCTTAAACCCAGGAACCCATCGTAGAGCTATTTTATATTTTACTTTGAAAAGAGCCATGGCCATATTTAAACTAGGAGAGATAATGTGAGTGCCCTTTCCGCCGAAAGAGGAAGGAGGAAAGTTCCCACCTCCCAGCCTGACCTGTCCGCCTTCCAGCCAGAGTCCATCAGTACAAGGTGCTGGGGCTCTTGGTAACAGTTTCACAAGTCCCTTCCAGAGAGAGAAAAGTCTTGTTTGTATGTTTGTTTTTAAACAACCCCGATACACGTTTGTGTTGTATTCAGCAAAATTGGAGTTGAGGTCTTTCATTCTGGAGCATAAGTGCCTGCTGTTTGAAGCACTGACTTGTACAAATGGATTGCATGTCTCTGTCCAGTGAGTTTATGGGTGTTCTCATTTTCAGCTACATGGCTTTTAATCATGGAAAGTGAAACGTTAGTTTTGTTGCATTTTATTACAGGTTCTTGGTTGCAATAAAGATGCTGCTGAAATTAACAGATTTAAACGTTCCTTCTGCCCCACCCCTTTGCGTGGACTTGCTTTGGTTCTTCCTTACTGTGGAGTGATGAGCAGACACAGGCAAGGCCATGCACTTGCAGTGGGAAAGGAGGACTGCCTGGGGGCAGTGTAAACCCTAACCAAACTGCAGGAGCCCGGGCAGGAGTGCCGGGAACCACTCCGTCCCTGCCCGTGGCTCCCATGGCCAGTAGCTAACCCTGTGGGTAGATGGTGCTTGCAGCCAGGGCTTAGCAGATTCCCCCGAGCAGCTGGAGGTCCTCGTGAACGCCACCTGGGATTGACTGATTCTGCCTGCTCTGGAGGAAATTTTGAGAGAATTCAATGTAATCCTCGCTTTCAGACATTTCTTTGACAGTTCTCTGGGTTTTTTGAAGCTATGTTAGAGGCTGGGCATGGTGGCACATGCCTGTAATCCCAGCACTTGGGAAGCTGAGGCAGGAGGATTGCTGGGAGTTTGAGGCCAGCCTGAACTACAGTGAGACCTTGTCTCAAAAAGAAAAGCTATATTAGAGAAAAGGCAGGAGATGTACCGTTTATAAAGTTGGTACTTTGGATTTGTCTGGTAATCCTTCCAGAAAAACTTCATCTAGATTGTTTACCTCTGAAATGGTAATAAAATGTTGCATGAACAAGTGGTGGTGCCTTATAGTAGAAAAATCAGATTTACAAAGACATAATGACCAAAAAAAAGTTAAGAACTGTGACTATATTAGCATTTTATTTTTGTTTGTTTGCTTTTTTGGGACAGAGTCTTGCTATGCAGTTCAGGCTGGCCTTGAGCCACTATAAAGCGCAGGCTGGTCTTGAACTCCCAAGGATCCTCTTGCCTCAGCCTCCCAAGTGCTGGGATTACAGGCATGTGCCACCACGCCCAGCACAAATGAGTATGTCTTTATAGGAAGACACACTGTTGTTTTTTGTTTTTTTTTGTTTTTGGTATTGGGAATTGAACTCAGGACCTTGCACTTGCCAGGCAGGTACTTGTGCCACTGAGCTATATCCCCGGTGTATATTAGTGTTTTAAACTTTGGTATGTAAAAATTACTAGGGATAAAGATCATTAAATAAGGTAATGCTATATACCAACCTTTCCACCTGTATCAAGCATGCACTTACAACGCTTGGAGGCTCTTTGCAGCCAGAAGTGACCGGCCTGGCCCTTTGTCGCCCAAGAGACGAGGATCTCAGGAGATACGTAATTTATTTGCATCACCGTGGTTGAGAAAGTTTTATAGACTACATTGGTGTCCTTAATTTTGCCTGGATTTATTGCTAATCAGAGACCAGCTTTCTACCAAGCTGTAATCGACTGCAGGCAGGATGGAGACACAGCTGCAAGAGGCAGTGGGCCCGTGTGCTACAGTTGGCTCGGAGGAAGTGCAGCAGCCTCGGAGCCTGTCCTCCTCCTTTGGCCAAACTTCACTCACTTGGTGGGTGGGTGATGTAGTGATGGGTCCTTTGGTGTTTCTGAAGGAAGAATCAAAACAGCTGCAGGGTGAGACCCTTCTATCCAGAGTATAGTTTTATTGGGTTCAATATGCTTTGAAGAATTAACAAGATGTATGTACCCATCAGCCTGACTGCCTTCCCCCAGTATGCTGGCCCTGCTGAACTAGAAGTTGAACTCCCCCTGAAGTGGACTAAACTTTCAGCTCCAGCAGGGGCACGAGATGTCAGTTTGCTGTTTGCTTCTCCCTGAGAGATGTGCCCTCTAACCCGCCTCCTAGACTTGGGTCCGTGCTCTCCCTCTGCCTCGTGCATGCCAGACAGGTGTTCTACCCCTGAGCAGCACCCCAACCCTTGCTTCAGATTATTGATACAAAGGTTGAGGGAAACAGCTGGGAGAGTTGCCTCTAGCCGGCTCCAGAATTCCCATGTCCTCTTCATGGAGAAGGCATCTGCAGAAGTGGCCAGTGCAGTTCTTAGTGGGAAAGCTGGCCCAGATGCTGCAGAAAGCCACCTTGCAGTTCTGTGAAAGGAGCTGTCCGTGTTGGCCTGGTCAGGAGAGCAAGTGCCCAGCTCTGGGGACATGCTGTAGCCTGCACATGGACGCTGGCTCTGCTGGTACTTCGTGCCATGGCACCTTGCTAGATGACCGCTGTGTGCTGTCTCAGCTGCCCCCCTTGTCCCAGGCTCTTCTCAACAGATAAGAACCACAGCAGCTCACTAGCTGCCTGTGCTGGGTAAGAAATAGAATTCCAAGTAACTTCAAAGAAGCCCCTTTCAGCGCTCATTGAGCAGGTACTTAGCCATAAACATGCACCAGGCCTTTGTTAGGCGGTGAGGAAAAAGAGCAAGAGGGGACACAAGTGCTTGCCCTCAGTGGGCGCCAAGGCCAGGTTCAGCAGCAGCCCACTAGCACCCTCCGTGGTGCGCTGCCACTTCTTAACAGCCAAGCTAATTCTTACTCTGGCTCCATGTCCAGTGGTGCTGTAGTCCCCATCCAAGCCATGTCCTGCCTGACACTGAAGACCCTGTGGCCGTGAGGTAGTACACTAGCTGGTAATCCCAGCTATTCAGGAGGCTGAAGCAGGAGGATCGCTTGAGCAAAATTGGAGGCCAGTCGGGGCAGCACAGCGAGACCTGGCCTCACTTCCTTACTTCAGGCCCTCATTCCTTGCAAGCAGTGTAGCACATGCTCCTGAGTCAGGCCCAGGCTCCCTGTGGAATTTCCGAACAGCTCCTGTGGGAATCTAGCAGAGGTGGCGCCTGGCTTACCCCACACCTCTGCTGATGCCTGGCTTCATGGGCTAGTGCATGTTTACATACCTGACCCTCCAGTTCTAGGTGTGAGGTAGGAAGACTAATGAAACCTTCACTAGGTTATACTGAGGCTTAGATTTAATACACATAAAGCTCTCAGTGCCTGACACAGTAAATGATTTCAATAAAGGTTATCACAGAAGTGGCATCTAATTCAGTACCACACTGTTCGCTACTGGTTTTGTTTCTCTGTTTAGATTACAGATTGTGCAAGCAGACCCTCTTAGGCTTGATTCTGCCCGTAATACCCATACAGAGCCAAGCACATAGGAATCACTAGGGGCCTGAGTACCCAAAATTTCCAGATATAAAACATCTGACCTCCCCCATTTAGGGTTGTCTGATTGCTAGATTATAAGGACACGCCACTTAGAAGACTGCAAAAGAAACCAAATTCTTCCCTAAGCTTTAAAGGTTCTTTTATTTTAAGGGGTCAATTTGAGATAGGGTCTTGCTATGCTGTTCAGGCGGGCGTTGAACTCGCTACGTGGCCCAGACTGGCCTCAAACTTGCGGTAATCCTCCTATCTCAGCTTCCTGAGTGCTGGGATTACAGTCATGAGCCACCATGCCCAGTTTAAGAGTCCTTTAAAAGATAATAGTTTTTAAATAACTGCCATTTGATTATAATTGGACATGGAACTTTGCACTTGTGCTTCACTGATGTATAATTTTTTTGTTTAGTTTTTTTGGTGGGGTGGGTGCCAGGAATCAGACTTGGGGCCTTGTGTTTGCCAGGTAGTGCTGTGCTGCTGAGATGTGTCCCCGCTCCGTGTATAACATATCTGAGGCAAAGGATGTGCGGCTTTTCCTCTGGTCTTTCCCTTCTCCGCTCTCCAGTCCAGCTATTGCTGTAAACTGCACTCTTCCAGTAAGAACACAGATGTTTATTTAAACTCAGCATACGGAAAATGAGGCCTTTATCTAGTGTCCAAGATTGGTTCCCAGGAAGAATCAAATGATCTCACCAACTTCACAACGATAAATTCTTTATTAAACTTTTACTTTCCACTGACCTCTGTTGCACAGTGCCCCGATCAAATCCAGCCTGTGTCCACTCACCCTGCCTCGTCCTCTGCCCGCCCCTCAGCAATCACTAGCATGCACTGAGCTTTTTTTTTTTTCTTCTCTCCCACAGATTTGCTTTCTTGTGTCTGGTTTATTTCACTTAATATAATCTCCTCCAATTCCATCCATTTTGGTACAAATGACAGGGTTTGATTATTCGTGGTTGAATAATACTCTGATACATATATACATACCACGTTTTCTTTATTCTCCTTTTGGTGGGCAACTAGCCTGCTTCCAATGTGAACATGACACAGAGGCCTGCAGCTGTCTCTCAAGCTGAGTTCATTCCCTTTGGATATACACTCAGAAGTGCTAAGCTACAGTCCCAGCTCTTTATTAAATTTTATTTTGAGACCAGATCTCACTAAGTTGCCCAGCCTGGCCTTGGACTTGTAATCCTCCTGCTTTGGCCTCTGAGTAGCTGAAATTACCATGCCTACAGCTGGGCTAATCTACTTGCTCATCAATAAATAGTACATGGGCCCATTTTTCTCCCCATCTTAACCAGCACTTTTTTTCCTTTTTGGTTTTGTAGTAGTCATTGTATGTCATTGTAGTGTTATGTTGCTTGCAGTACTTGAGCTTAAACCCAGCATCTTCACACTGAGCTACATCCCCAGCCCTTTCTTGTATGTTTTATTTTGAGGTAGGTTCTCACTCAATCCCTGAGTTGCCCAGGCTGGACTCAAACTGGCAGTTCTCCTGCCTCAGCCTCCAAGACTGCTGGGACTACAGGCGTGCACCACCACACCCAGCTTCACTATGACTTGCATTTTCCCGATGGCTAATACTGTGCAATATTTCATACTGTATTTCATTTTTGTATTCTCTTGAGAACTGTCATCCCCCTCCCCCCGCCACATACACACATGGTAGGTGAGTGCCCTATCACTGAGCTACATCCCTGGCCCTTTTTACTCTATTTAGAGACTACTTGATAATTTGCTTAGGTTGGCTTGGAACTTTGAATCTTCCTGCCTCGGTCTCCAAGAAACTGGAATTATAGTTTAGGTTCCAGGTACTTTTTTTTTCCCCTGGTACTGGGGATCGAAACCAAGACCTTTATTTTTTTTTATACCTTTATACTGAACTACATCACCAGACTTTTTTTTTTTTTTTAAATTCTCTTGTTTATTTTTGAGACAGGGTCTTACCTCTGGGAGGCTGAGACAGGAGGACACCAAGTTTAAGCCCAGTCTGGGCAACTTAGCAAGACTGTGTCTCAAAATTAAAAAAAAAAAAAAAAGTGTGAAGGTCTCAGGTTCAATTCCAAGTACGAAAGGAAAAAGAAAAAGGTCCGTGCTACGCAGAATGATCTACAGATTTAATGAAGTGGCCATCAAAGTACAAATGACATTCTTGGCAAAACTAGAAAAAAACCCTCACTTCATATGGAAACACAGAAGACTTGGAACACCTCAAGCAGTCTTGAACAAAAACAGCAAAGCTGTAGGGATCATGGTACTGATAGCAGGACATACTGCAGAGCCACAGTCACCAAAGCACAATAGCATTGGTGTGAAAACAGGCACGCAGAGCAGTGGGGCAGAAGAGAGGTCACAGCGACCCTCACTTACCCCACACTGAGGAGTGAGCAGGACAGAAGTGCTTTTCAACCCTGCTTGCTATGAAAGTGGCCTGGGGAGCTTTTAGCAAGCGATGTCTGAGTCCCGGGATCAATTCCATCAGAACAGGGAGGAGGGGTCCTGCTGTCTTAATGTTTTACAAGCTCTCTAGGCGATGCTATCGCAACCATAGCAAAGAGTCTCCCGAGCGGAACAATGTAAGATTTTATTAACAGATTGTTAGAGCCAGAAGAGGTTCTTAGAAACCATCTAATCTATCTTACTTTACAGCAAGGAGCTGAGATCAGCTGGGAAAGGCATTCCTGGCTGCTGTTTGAGTCTGTACTTCAGCATGGGGCCTGTATCTCTGTCTCCACCTCCCTCGGCCATGTCCTCCCCCAGCTTCAGTTCAGCCAAGGAGGCATTTGCCCAGTGGAGGGCCTCAGGATGGGGAATTAGGGGAGACCTGAGATTCCGAGTCCTCATCTCTTCTTTTCCCCAGAACAGCTTAGCCTTTTTGTGTACATGACAGAGGAGCATGAAAGGAAGAAGTGAAATTTTCCTCCCATTTTACAGGGGAGGAAACTGAGGCCCAGACAGGACTACAGAGCTGGCAAATGGCAGAACTGGTACCAAAACAGTCTGACTTCCTGAGGCACAGGGCCTTCCCCAAAAGCAGAAAAATGCTGTAGTAGCTGAAGAGTATGCAGTCTCTAGGAATTTCAATCCAAAACTCCCCATTGAATTCCTAAGATCTAGCTGGGTGTGGTAGCACTTGCCTATAATCCTGGCACTTGGGAGGCTGAGGCACGAAGATTGCTGCAAGTTTGAGTCCAACCTGGGCTACACAGTGAGTTTAAGACTGGCCTGAACTACATAGTGAACCCTTGTCTCAAAACATAAAAACACAAATCTTAGAACTGGGGAAATAGACTATTTGCCTGAAATCTGAGTTCCTTCAGGGACTGAGCTCAAAAATCTCACACTGGGCAGGTCTTGGATGTGAACTTCTGTAAATTTGCTCATGAGAGAAGGGAGAGCGTGGGAAAGGGAGGGGAACTTGGAATCTGATGGGATTAAGTTCAAATCCAGCAGCTGTGATCTTGAGCAACCCCTCTGCTTCCCTAATCAGGGTTTCCTGGACTTGAACACAGGGTTTTGATGCCTTCCCAGAGCTGCTGGGAGGCCGGAGTGCTGCGCACACGGCTGGCATGGGATGGGCGGGAAGTGATTTATGGAGCTGGGGCTGGCACGCCCACTGTTGAGCCGACCCCACCCTTCCACAGCTGCCACTGGACGCTGTCTGCTGTCTGGGACCTGAGCTGCCAGGCTCCATCTCCGGGAGATGCTAGGAGGCAGTGTTACATGAGTCAGCCTCAGGGATCTTGGGAGAACAGCCGGTTCTGGGCCATGAGCAAGGGGGGTACAGAGGCCTCCCATGAGGTGACTGGACTCTGCCTTGACCTCTGCTGCTCCCCACCTGCCCAACCCAGCAGTGCTCTTCCTATACTGCACGGGGCTTTGCAGGAAGGCACCTTCACCCATGGGGCCTGTGGTAGGGCCTCTTACCTGTGAGCAGGTGATACACCCTCCTCTGAATACCGATCGCCAGCGTGTGCCTGGGGAGTGGCCACCTTCACAGGAAGTCTCCTCCGCAACCATTTCCACTTCATCTTCATAGGAAGAAGGGGCCGACAGAAGTTCAGAGGGGTGGTGTGGAATGCTAGTCTTGGTTCCACACATCCATAAGCCACAGGAATCAAGCAGCTCTCCAGGGCCTGGCTTGTGCCGACAGAGCCAGGGGTCTGGGAAACGTCGCGGAAGCCAGACACCGTCTTCGCTCTCAGAGGGCTCTCCTAGAAGTGGAGGTAGACATGTAAACAGAAGAAAATCTGTACAAACAAAAACAGAGAAAGACACTGAGTGCTCTGTGCCCCAGGAGACAGCTGTTAAGAGCACTGGCTGTGGCCCAGAGAGCCTGCCATGCTGTCTTCTGCTGCGGCATTACCTACTGTGTAGCCCCGGGAAAGTGACTTAACCTCTCTGCACATCAGCTTCCTCTTCTACAGAACAGAGCTAATGATTGTAATATTCATGGAGATGCTATGAAAATATGCATGTAAAGCTCCTAATGTCCATCATGTAGCACTCAACAAACACAAGCTAGTGGTTCTCTGGGCAGGGGAGAGAAGATAGTCAGGAAGCCTGCACTGCGCCAGGGATATAGCTCAGTGGCACAAGCGCCTGCCAGGAAGACTACACAGGGTGGGGCATCTGGACTTGGCATTAAAGGGCCATTGTACTAGAGAAGAAAAAGTCACTCCAGGCAAAGAGGGCGCTTTGTACCTAGCGAGGGAGGGAAGGGTCCCACAGCTTTCTACAGGAGGTGCAGCTCTGATGGAGTGGGCAGTGTCTTTACCAGGTATGATCAAAACTGTGGATGAGGCCAGGCATGGTGACACACATCTGAATCCCAGCACTCAGGAGGCAGAGACAGGAGGATCACTGAGTTTGAGGCCAGCCTTGGCTACGTAGTGAGTTCAAGGCCAGCCTGAACTGCACAGTGAGACCCTGGCTCAAAAATCCAAAACAAACAAACAGTGGATGTTGTTGCCAAGCACCATCCAGCGCGAAGGTGGACCCATAAAGACATCAAGGCACGGCCTCACCCACCTTATTCACCAGATCTGGTGCTGTGTGGTTTTTGGCTCTTCCACTAAATGAAATGTCCAGGAAAGGTGAGCATTTGGAATGAGTTCAGGGCACTGAAGCAGCCGCAACAGGCCAATGCAGACAGGAGTGAGGACTTCCAGAATGCCTCAGATAGTGGAGGAATGAGGGAGTGAGTGCATTTGGAGGGGGATTCATGGCAATGTGTCTTTTACTGTAATAAAAATTTTTAATTTAACAGTTCATCATATTTTGCTCACATCTTATAATTTAGAGTCAAGTCCCAGAACAAAACCCTAAATAGTACGTTTATATTGTTGCTCTGTTTTGTTTTTTTTTAATTTGGATGCATCACGTGCTCTTTGGTGTCCCACAAAGAAAGATTGGAATTCAGCTCTTTCCCCTTCTGTCAACCCAGACACCCGCCTCCTCAGCCATTCTGTGTTCTAATGTGGTTTTCCTTAGGTGCCGCCGGTCCACACCTGCAGGGTCATGAGCGTATGCAAGTATCCAGAGATGCGCCTGGGTGATAAACTTTGGTATTGGGAATCGAGCTCAAGACCTTGAGCTTGCCAGGCAAGCGCTTGTGCCATTGAGCTACATCCCCAGCCCTTTGGGTGATGAACTTTGAACCCATTCTCACTCATGCACCACTTTTTGTTTCACCTCCTTAATAATCTTTCAGTTAATACACATATTACTAACTCAATTGCAAACCTTCCCATTGACTTATCTGTTTGCTTACTCGCCGTATTGCCGGGGTGTTTCTGGGATACATTTTCACTGGCAGCACACAGCCTTTCAGAGATCCCATGAGCGAGTTGGTTCTGACTGAGAACATAGCTATCGCTGGTAGTGTTCCTCCTTCAGGAAACTGAGTCCTGATTCCCAGGCATCTGGTGGGGAGCACTTGCCCGCCGGGAATGTGCCACCCGCAGACTGCCAGCTGCTGCCCTCAGGCCCACGGCTTGTGAAGCCTTCCTCCTTGACCTCGACGCCCTCTCTAGATACAGAATCCCTCCTCTTGCCCCTGTAGACAGTGGCTGGTATCTTTTATCCTGGCCCTACACAGTGCTGGATACTGGTCTAGATGTGTAGATTTCAGCGGTGACTAGCGGCAAAATCCCTGTCCCCAGGAGCGTGCACTGCGGAGGGCAAACTAAAAGGCAGCAGAGCCGCTAGGAGGGTGGCTCAGGCCCAGCTCACACTGTCTGGCTTGAGTGCAGCGCAGAGCGTGAGGGAAAGCGGCAGGGCTGACGAGGACAGAGCAGGGAAGGGGGCCGGAAGGGTCAGGGGTTGGAGGAAGTTTGGGTTTTTTTTGTTTTTTTTTTGTTTTTTAAATAAAAGCAGACAAGGGGGGAAGAGAAAGAGACAGAGATGGAGGAGACGGCTCCTCTGGAGGAGGAGGAATATTCACAAGAATACTCAGGATTCCTGTCTGGCAAAAAGGAGATCTTTGTCCCATTGAGGCTCCTGAGATCTGGTGGCTTCTGGAGCTGTCTTCGGACCCCCCCTTGGATTTTTTCTGCTCCTGTGAGGAAGCGCAGACAGTATCTAGTGTGGGGACCATGCTGGGCAAAGGTCCTGAGGCTGGGAACTGAGTGTGGCCGGAGAGGAGCAAAAGGGATCGCACAGGAGGGACGGGCAAACCGAGCCTCCAGGTCAGACAGGCCTGCGCGTCCAAAAGGACTTTGGCTTTGGCTCTGCAATAGGTTCCAGTGGTAAGTTCTGGGCTAAGATGAGACACCACCTCACTGTAACAGGATCGCTCCGGCTATCCTGTGAAGAGAATGACAAAGGCACAAGCCAGGTGACCACGAGGAAGTGGCCCCACCAGTCCAGGTGAGAATCGAGGGCGCTGGGACCACAGTGGACTGGAAAGCGAGTCAAGACTGACTGCGTGATTGGACCCAGAGGACTGCAAGGGCAGGGCTGCTGGGAATTCGGTGGGGCAAGGGATGTGTCTCGGAGCTGCTGAGCAGGCAGCTGGGACCCCAGGCCCACGCTGGAGGTAGACATCGGAGCATCACGGAGGTGGAGATGTTCTTCAAAGCCCTGAGGACCCCAGGACGTCACTAGGTGAAGTAGGTGTTTCCAAGAAGTGGTAAGGGATGGACAGGTCACAGGTCACAGGGAAAACCGCACAGGGCCAAGAAGCGAATGAAGAATGCACGGCTCCCGTACATCTGCAGAGTACAGGCGTAGCGGCTTAAGTGACCACAGGCCGACGCCGACAGAAGCTTTAAGTCGCGCAAACACTGGGAGACACAGCACACAGAACCAGGGCATCTTGGTGTCGGAAGAGACCTTAAACAGATCACTTCATCTGCAGGCCTCTCCCCACCCTAGCCTGACAGACGTTTGAATCCCTAGCTCCAGAAAGAGAAATATTTATCGGATACTGAGGCAGCCAGCGTGGCTGGGTTGGTCAAGCCGTTGGGTGGGTGAACGCTGGAGAGCGAAGACTGAGGGGCTAGAGATGACCTCCCGGATTAGACCCTCCATCTGCTGTTCCCGAGCCTTCCCTTGCCGTGCGCCTCAGTTTCCCCGCATGTAATGGGCGAGCAAGACGCCGTCCTCGAGCCTGCCAGGGCTGAGGGGAGGTCTGAGTACAGAGGCGAGTACGGCAAAGCAGTAAATGCCCCGCCTGGCATTTGGCCTGGTTACTGCAGGGCAGGAAGGAGGGCAAGAGCTGGCTTGGAAGGGCAACTGAACGGGGGATAGGGAGGGACCTGTTCTGTCTGAGTCTGTTGATTCGCCAGGACCTGAGCCGCCCTGGACAGGTCTCGGTCCGCAGAGGAGGCACAGAGCTGGAGCCCCCTGCCCCGGGATTTGCCTCTAGATCCCGGAACAGAGATGGAGGTGACCCCGAGGCAGCAGCAGGGAGAAGAAATGGAGATGCCGAGGCGCAGAGACTCGCAGGCTGGGGAGACGCCGAGACTGACCCAAAGCCCGGCGGCTAGGGGCTAAACGAAGCCCCTAGGACAGGGCGAAGCCCCGGGCGCAGAGCGTGGCCCGCAGATGCCAGCGCGGCGCGAGGTCGTGGGGTCCCCGCGGAGCCCGGAGGCCGTGCTCGCCCAAGATGGCGATGCAGGGGCGGGCGAGGCGGCCGCGGCCCGCGTCCCCCCGCTCCTCGAGCCCGGGCCCCCGAGGCCGCGCCCCCGCCCGCGGCGCCGCGCCTCCCCGGGCCACTGACGCCCGGCGCGCCCTCCCCCCGCGGCGGCGGCCGAGCGCCGGGAGGCTGCGGCGGCCCGAGACGGGCCCCATGGCGCGGGGGGACGCGGGCCGCGGGCGCGGGCTCCTGGCGCTGACCTTCTGCCTGCTGGCCGCGCGCGGTAAGGGGCGCGGGGGACGGCGGGGCGCGCCGGGCTGCGAGGTCCCGGCCCCGAGGGCGTGTGGGGCACAGGCGCGCGCGTGGATCCGCAGGGGGTGTGTGTCCTTGGCGTGCAGAGTTCAGAGCGGCGCGTGTGCGTGCAGGGGCCCCGCGCGTGTTCGCGGCCGCGGAGCCCCACGGTCGCGCCGTGACATCGGCGCTGGTGGCTGCCGGTTCGCCCCGCTCCGGCCCGCGCGTGTCCGGCTGAGAATGCGCAGGGCGGAGGCTGCGAGGCTGCGCTTCTATTTGCGCCCGGCGCGCGTGTAACTGTGTCGGAGCTGAGCTAATATTTGGCCTTGGCTTCTGGGGAGTGTCCTTGCCCAAAGTGGGGGACAGCGGCGGACTCAGGGCTGACTGTGGAAGGTGGCGACCAGACAACATCCAACTTTGCCCAGTGGGTGTGGTCCCGGGGACAGCTGGGGCTGCAGCGGTGGAGGTGTTGCGCCCCAGGGGCTGGGGAGGGGGGGGACAGGAACGAGTTGCTTTCGTGGCGGCGTCCGGCACTCGCACTCTGGGTGGGACGGTGTCACTCGCGCCCTGAGCGTGGATGGGGTCGGCCGGGCCTCTGCAGGCTCGCACCCCGGGAGGGAGAGGGCCGGTGGCGGACTTGTCCACGCGAGGGGAGGCCGGCGAGAGGGCGAGTGTGCGCGAGGATCTTTCCTCCACCCCAGCCACGACTACGGGTCCCGTGTGCGTTTAGGGGGCCCAGGGAGGCTGGGGGAGGGGACGGGCTGCCCGCTTTGTTCGCCTGGTTCTTGCGTCCCCAGCGTTGGGGTGGGGGGGCCGAAGATGTGTCCGGGTCGAGTCGGGGAGGGACTTGGCGGTGGGGGTGGGAAGGGGGATTCTGCTCCAGCTGCTGCGGCCTTGTGGAGACTCAGTCAGGCCACGTGGGAGGCGGGAGGCGGGGGACCTAGCCTCCGCGGGGCGGCCCCAGGCCCATCTCCAGCACAAGCGGCTTGGGAACTTGTGGGGCACCGGGGAACCCCTTCTTTCTGCATAGACGCGCCCCTCTCCTGGGACTGCGGAGTTGTCAGGTGAAAGGGCCGAGGAAGTGTCAGTCGGCATCTGTCCTCCAGGAGCCCAGGGGACTAAGGAATAGTTGTCACACACACACACACACACACACACACACACACACACACACACACACACCCTTTGGTTCTTCCAAGAGCTTCTCGAATGCAGTGTCACACAGCAGTGTCACCCAGCAAAGCGGGACAGGGCTGGGCACCGCACCAGCACAGCAAGGTACTGTGGGGACCTCTGGCCAGGGGCTGAAGACTGGCCCCTGCCTGTTCCTCATTGCACAAGGCGCAACAAACCCCGGCCGAGCGCCTTGAGTGGGTACAGCAGCTACTCTGCTTGCCCTGGCCGCTCCGGTGAATGTGCAAAGCTCAGCAGGCACAGGGACGCTTTTGCAGAATTCTGCCTGGCCACCCTGACGTTCGTTCCTCCATTCGCTGCACAGCATTTGCTGAACTGCTTTTATAGGCTGGGAAGTGCTGGCCAGCTAGAATTCAATAAATAAGGAGGCAGACTGGTCCCTGGTGGGAACCTTCAAGGTTGGCATTGGGGTGGGGAGTTGGAGGGCAACTGTCAAGTGCCCTGCAGAAAAGGGGCGCCTGAGTCAGCCAGGGAAGGTTAAGAAAGGCTTCCTGGAGAAAGTGATGATAATATAGGGCGGGGGGTCTTATGGGGGGGAGGCAGCCCCTGTAAGAAGAGTCCTGTTGATGGGGAACATTTCCCAGAGAACAGTGGGTGTGACCATGGGTGGGTCCCACTGCATGGAGCTGAATCTGGCTGGAGTTGAGAACACAAGGCCCGGGAGCCAGGCAGGTGGAGGCACGACCAGGGGTCATGGAGGATCGGGAGAGGAAGCCCAGCTCAGGAAGGCCAGGGTCACCTCAGCCCTGGTGGAGCATGAGCTGCGCAGGGTGGAGGGCGGAAGCCCCAGTACTTGGAAGGCGTTGAGGGTCGCCCTGAAGGGAGGCGGGTGGCAGCTGGCTGTGGGGTAGCCAGAGCAGTTACATTCTAGCGATGTTAAGGCAATGTAGGCCGAGGGACAGGAGCACACAGTTGAGGTGGCCCCTCGGATCCATCTCAGAGGTTTGGGGCCAGGTCGGGTGCTGGCCGTGTCTCTGAATAGTGACTCTTATCTAGCCATCCTCTGGCCCTTCACTGATCCTGTGTACACTTTCATGGCCCAATTAAGCAATGTTTGTGGGTCAATTAGCATTTCCTGTCTTTTCTCCTAATGGTTTCTCTTTCCAGTTAAGGGATCTCACGACTAGGGCATCATGGAATGTCAGCACTGAAATAATTTTAGCATAAAGCTGTTTTACAGGTTAAAAGACCGGGTGACTTCTCAGAGTTCCACAGTTGACGAACTGAATTCACTGGGGGTGGAATCCATCCCCTAGCAATTGCACGCTGTCCTCCGCTGTGTGGAGCAGCCGTCTTCCCCTTCTCCGGTGGGGTAGGAGGCACGAACCCTCAAGTCACCCTCTCTGGACTTCTTGAGGAGTTACCAGCTTTAGGCCCGCCCCCCTTGGTCCTCCACTGGGGGTCTGGAATCCTCCCTCCTCCCCCCACCCAGCCCCCTTCAATCCTCTCCAGCTTCTGAGGTACAGCAGCCAGACTTGACAGGGAATCCCAGATGTGGAACAGACCCAAGGCAGGCTGGGGGCTCCCAGCTCCCAGGGGTCAGAGGAACAAGAGTGGCTCTGAGGGAGAGGACCCCAGCCTGGGCAGAGCGGGGGCCAGGGCAGGACAACCAGAGCAGGCAGCCGGGGCCCAGCATGCTATCTTGCAGGCCAGCTATGCTGCCAGCTCCCACTGCCTCAGAGCTGGGGCTGAGGCGTCCTCTGGACTTTTGGGGCCATGGGTCGTGGGGTTAGGGAAGCCAAGGATCCATTAAGTGCAGACCCAGGACTTGTGGATGGTTCAGTAAGGGGCTCCTTACCTTTGCACATAGCTCAGAGCAGGGCATGAGGGAAACACCGGAAAGCACGGGAGAAAGATGTTTCTAATCCCGTGGGCCACAGAGCAGGGGATGGGCAGCATGCTCAGCTCCTAGCCCTGGTCACATCGGTGCAGTTGCTTTTACAGTGGGTTTGGTGCTCTGTGTGCATTTTAAGTATTTTTGTAGGTGTCTGGTAGGTGCCACATAGCATGCTAGGCAGGTTCTCTATATATTACATCATCCCCACCTCTGAAGAATGTTACTGTTGCTCTTTTTTTCTTGTTTTATTTTTGAGACAGGGTTTTGCTATATAGTTTAGGTGGGCTTGAACTTACTATGTAGCTAGATTGGCCTTGAACTCAGAGCAATCCTCCTGCTTCAGCCTCCCAAGAGCTGGGGTTCCAGGTTCCAGGTTCCGCCACACCTCACACATTACTGTTATCTTTGTAGATAGAGAAACTGAGGCTTGGGAAAGCATACGGGGCTCTATGTCTTTTTTTTTTTTTTTTTTTTTTGGTAGTAGTAGGGATTGAATCCAGGGCCTCACACATGCTAGGCAGGCACTCCACCACTGAGCTACACTCCCATTCCTTCTTCAATTTTATTTTGAGACAGAATCTCTTTAAATTGCCCAGGCTGGCCTTGAAATCAAGATCCTCCTGCCTTGGTCTCCCAAGCGGGATTACATGCATGCACCCCCTGCCCGGCTTATTTTTTAGTGTGTCTTTGGATATCCACGCATCCATCAAAGAATATTTACTGAGCCAGGCACTGTTCTAGGTACTAAAAATTTTGAAAGCTGAGTAGGATGTAATCTCAAATTTGTTCCCTAGTTGTGGAGAAAGAGGAGAACTCTGGAGTGGTAACTGCGGGAACCCAGGTGCCCGTGGGGCAGAAGAGGAAGCGTGATCTATATGACTCTGTAACACCCGCTGCTTTCAGAGAACTGGAAGTAGTTGGCTGTGGTCTCTGGGGGGGGGCAGGAATGGGAGTTGAGTGCTCAAGCTGCCTGTGTTGCTGATGTCACCTTGAGATTGCCGGTACAGGCAAGGGGGCTGGGTCCTTTTGGTGTGCCAGGGACAAGCCCAGCCTGTCAGCCCGCCAGCAGGAGGGACTTGGCGTGTGGCTGGGGAGGTGGCCAAGGTTTTGGGAGACACTGACCTGCCTCCATGGGGATGGAGAGTGATACGTGAACAAGTCATACATCTGCAGGGCCTTGAAATTGAGAGGTAACAAAGCACTGAGGTCAGCGGGAAGGTCTAGGCCAAGTGACGGTGTCTTGGCCTTGTTGTCCCCTGCGCCCGCCCACCATGGATCCCACCTGAGCCTCCTGCTGATCCTACCCAACAGCAAAGGGTGACGAGCTGGCCCTGGGTCTTGCGGCAAGTCTCCTTTCCGGCAGGGTTCTAATCGGCCTTGGAGATGGAGTTCATCCTGACGGGGGTGAGAATCTGTTAGAAAAGGAGATGGGGAGATGGTCCTGGGTCCCCGACGCAGAAACTCTGGGCCTCCGACGGGTCTTGTTGAAAAGATGGAGAGGAAAGATGGGGGGGGGAGGCCCCCGGGCAGAAAGCCGGAGACCTGCTGTGGTGCCCCAGTCCTGAGAGGAGGATGCACATGCTTCCAGGGGAACATTTGGGAATCAGTGCACCGGGGGTGGCAGAAGGACCCAGTGCTCAGAACCTTGTCTTGTTTATCTGTATGAGACAGGGTCTCGCTATGTAGCTCAGGCTGGCATCAGACTCGAGGTGATCCTCCTGCCTCAGCCTCTCCAGTGCTGGGATTGTAGGTGTGCGCCACCACACCTGGCTCCCAGGGTATCATTCTTGCAAAGAGCTGGTGGCAGAGCAACCACATTTATATGAAGACACACGTGGCCGTGATGTGGAGCAGAGTGTGTGCTAGAGGCCTACAAATAAAACAGTACAGGTAGTGAGCCTAAGACAGGTTCTCCTCTGCCGCTGGGAGAATTTTGATGACAGTGTTGGAGAAGTCTGGAGAGTCCACATTTTCAGGGTGGGGAAACAGGTGGAGGGGAGGAAAGGAACTGACCCACAGTCGTGCACCAAACGACCAGATCTGGAATCCAAGTCTCTGGCTCCACCCCCAAGAGAGGAGAACCTGCTTTCTGGCCCTCGGTTTCCCATCTGCAGAACGGGAGTCCTCAGGCTTGGCAGACATTTCCACCGAAGCGGGCCCCTCGGGCTCCCAGCACAGGTCCTTGCTCTCTGAGGGGGGCCCTGAGGTTCTCTCTGCCTCCCCACCGCGGCTGGTCTCCCTGGTCCTGCCTGCCGGGCTCCAGGCTCCTCCGAGGTGGCTTAGCCAGACATCTGCTGATCCATGAATATTCAGGAAGGGCTTGACTCCCCCGCCAGCGCCGCCAGCCCTGGCCCTTCTGGCCGCGGTCCCGCCCGCCACAGCCCGGTTGCTGACAGACCCAGCAGCTGCTTGGGCCCCAACTGTTCGCAGTGTTTGTTCAGCGCCGCAGGGGATTTTCCAAGCCCCGGATGGACCGCTGGGGGTGGGGAGGCCGCCCGAGGGCCCGCAGATTCCGGATTCCGCTCATGTGGGCTTTTTCCCCTGCCCCCCAAACCCTCTGCTGGTGTGGACCGGGCATTTGGCGGCTTCCGGGCTGAGAGCCACTTGCCTCCTGAACCTTGTTGGAATCGAGGGACCCGGGGCCTGCAGATGGGGGGCTGTGTCAGAAGAGCAGTCAGCCTTTGCTCCTCCTTTGCCGAGCGTGGAGAATGCCCTGTCTCAGTGCCCGCCGTGTCCACCAGGCTCCGGGCTGGATCTCTGACATCCTGGTCCTGCGGGATCCTCCCCAGCTCAGGGGTGGGGCTTTGTTCCACACCTGTGGAAACTGAGGCTCCTCAGCTGCCGGGGAGCAGGGAGTCTGAACCTTGATCTGCCCCAGGGTCAAATGGGCCTCTGTCAGCAGCACGCGGCCTGCGCAGTGCAAGCGCGGGTTTGTTTTCCCGGTTCAGAGTGGAAACTCGGTGATGTAGGGGCTGCCCTGTCCCATCTGCACCCACCAGTGCCCCCGAGGCCAGTGGCACCCCGAGATGTCAGGCCCTGTCCGTGTACTTGTCCTTCAAACTTAGCGCCAGAGCTCTGGCTTCTGTCCCGGTTGCCCTACCTTAGCCAGCGGGGACTTCTCCCTTCCCTCCTTTGTCTTCTTTAGAGGGTGTAGAAAGAGCCCCCTGGGCCAGAGAGGACTCTGCGTGTGTGAGTGCGCGTTTGTGCAGGTACTGGCGAGCGTGGCAGACACAGAGGTGCATGTGTTCAGGAAGCAGGACTGTGTCCAGCGCGGCGTGTGTCTAGCCTGTTATGTGTTTGCGCAGGGATATAGCGATAGAATAACAGATGTTTGCGTAAACTGAGCCCAGAAGAAGTGTCCAACCCAGGGCCACACATCTGGCCTGTGGCAGAGCTGACTGCTGATTCCCTGGGGTCGAGCATGGCTGTGTCAGCCCGGGCCTGCAGGGGACGCACGTGCGGATGGACCCCGCTTCTGGCACTCTGCACTCTCAGACATACGGAACCGAAGCAAGGATTTGGGCCCGAGGGTGGGACAGAACCTTGGGCCAGTGGGCTCTTAGGGGACGGGGCAGCAGGCCAAGCTTCCAGAAGACCCCGGGGAAACCAGCCACTTCTCTAAGAATGATGGTGTCATGCATACTAGGCAAGAGCTATACCTCTGAGCTACATAGTAGCTCAGCCCTCATAAAGCATTTTAAATGTTCCCTGGCTACAGCTCTTTTCTAGCCTACGTATTTTGGGTTAGCTGATGAGGGTCAATATGATCTGTTAGGTTCCCGGGAAGGGGGTGGCACTATGGAGCCCCTGTCCTGTGCCAGGCAGTGCCACCCTCCTCTCATACTTCATCTCATTTGATGCTCACCATAACCCTGTTTGGATGGAATTCAGCTTTTAAAAATCTAGATAGCAGTCAGTACCACAAAAGGCACCATGCACAGGACACGAGGCAGTGTTTTTAGTGTATTGATAAGGTGGCCTTGGTCCCTCATTTTGGAACATTTTCATCACCCCAAAGAGAAACTTCAGTCCTGCCAGGTGTGGTGGCATATGCCTATAATCCAGCACTCAGGAGGCTGAGGCAGGAGGATCTCCATGAGTTTAAGGCCAGCCTGGGCTACATACTGAACTCTGGCCATCCTGAACTGCATAGCAAGACCCTGTCTTGAACAAACAAACAAACAAAAACAAAAAAAGAGACTTCAGTCCTTCCTCATTCTCTGCCCACATCCCTGGTGACCATCGGTCTGCTTGCTGTATTTACGGATTTGCCTATTCTAGACATTGCATGGCAATGAGATCACACCATATATGATTTTGTGACTGGTATCTGTCCCTTGGCATAAAATTTTCCAGGTTCACCCACACTGTGGCAGGCATCACTTCCTTTTGCTGGCTGGGTAATCTGCTTTTCCTCAGGTTGAGAAGTTTGAGGAGTTTGCACTGGGGAATAATGCCGCCCCAAACTGGATTTTTTTGTGGTTGGAAACATCGAATGGGGGGAGGACGGAGCAGAGGTCAACAGTGGCCAGAGAGCACAATGAGCAATGTAGAGCCGGGTCCAGTACAGGTCTTTCCACGCGGTCTCTCTCTCTCTGTGTGACCAGCCCAGCTCTGGGTGGTGGCTCGGGAGCAGAGGCTGTGACTGATGACCTAATGCTCCCTCTTCCACACAGGGGAGCTGCCGTTACCCCAGGAGACTATGGTGGAGCTGAGCTGCGCTGCGGGGCCGCTGCCTGTGATCCTGGGCCCGCAGCAGGCCGCCGTGCTGAACTGCAGTCTGGGCGCTGCTGCTGCAGGGCCCCCCAGCTGGGTGACCTGGAGCAAGGACGGGGACGCTCTGCTGGAGCATGACCACCTGCGGCTGCTGCCCAATGGCTCCCTATGGCTGTCCCCACCGCCCCCTCATGAGGACAGTGACAAGGCCCCTGTGGCCGTGGGGACCATTGAGGGCAGCTATTCCTGCCTGGCCCACAGCCCCCTCGGAGTGGTGGCCAGCCAGGCTGCAATGGTCAGGCTTGCCAGTAAGTGCCGTGGGCCCCTGGGGGGAACTGGGGTGGGATCTGCACCTAGCTACTTACACAGAAGCTGACTTTTGAGCCCCTCCCCTTTCCCTGCCACCATCCTACTCAGGGCTCCTGTCCTATGGGCCGCCCTTGTGGCTCAGGAGCCTTCCGGCTGCTTCTGCGCAGCCTGCCCTTCCCTCTGCCGTGAGTTCAGAGTCTAGAGTTGCGCTCACCTCGAGGAAGCCCAGCAAGGCTGCAAGAGGTCAGGGGCCCACAGGAGCTGCACCGTGCAGCGAGCCTCTGTGGGCTCTCGGGAGCCCCAGGCCGTGTGAACTCACTGCAGGGCGCTGCTTGGTGCGGAACCCTGGAGCCCAGCCCACCAGCAGCATCGGACCAGTAATCAGCACTTCTTATCCCTGTGCTTCTGTCTGTGTGTGTGTCACTGTGCTCGCTGTGGTCCCCACCCTTGCCCCACGTGTCTGCCCTGTCCCCAGCACTTTCAGAATTCTCTCTGCACCCGGAGCCTCAGACAGTGGAGGAGAACGGGACCGCCCGCTTTGAGTGCCACATTGAAGGGCTGCCAGCTCCCGTCGTTACTTGGGAAAAGGACCAGGTGCCACTGCCTGAGGAGCCTCGGTGAGTGTCCTGAGGGCCCAGAGGGCTCCGGTGGGCGTGGAACTGGGGTGCGTAGCATTCGGGTGGCTCCATTTGCCGTACTGCTTGAAAGCCAACTGCCGCGTGGCTCCCCGCCCATTCGTGGTCTCAGAGAGAAGCTGGACACGAGGTTTTCGCTGAGGTGGTGGCAGAGTCTGACCCCTTGCTTTCCTGAGGAGACCGAGACCCAAGAGGGCTGACGGGCGTCCAGGGCCACCCAGTGAGCCACTGGCAGGATGTTGGTTGTTCACACGGGGCCCTGAGGCTGCTGGCGGAGCCCCACCCTGGGTGCGCACCACTTTCAGTGTCACCCAGCGAGCTGTGGAGGTCCTGCTTTCACCTCCTCGCCCCATAAAGGCCGTGATAGGTGGAACAGTTCCTCCCTGAGCAGGAGGAAGTAGCTGCCGGACCCAGGAGTTGGTCTCTGGTGCGGCTGCCCGGGCAGGTCCAGATGTGAACACAGTGTGACCAGTTCCACGGGTCTAGTCTGCTTTGCTGGGAGAAGTGGGGCTCCTTGGGCTGGGGAGCTCTGCCTCCCATGGCCCTCCCTGGAGCTCGCCTGTCCTCTGTTGAGCTGTCCCACCCCCTCTGACTTTTGCCTGAACATAGGTAGGCATGGGACAGACTTCTGGGTAGAGAAACCACCGGACTCTGTGAGGGCAGAGCTTACAGAAGGGACGGAGAGGTCAAGACATATGAGGTCTGTGGATGCCCAGCCCCCTACCAAGTGCATCATTTCCCCCCAGCCTTCATCTCACCCCATCTATGAAATGGGGGAGGGGGAGTCAGTTAGATCACGGTTTCCCCAGGTGTGAACACTAGCCCCTTAAGATACTTCTTGATTAGCTGGGCCAGGTGGTACATCCCTGTATTCCCAGCACTCAGGAGGCTGAGGCAGGAGGATTGTTGTGAGCTCAAGGCCAGCCTGAACTGCATAGTGAGACCCTGTCTCAAAAAGACCAAAAAAAAAAAAAAAAAACCAGAAGATGCTTCGTGAAAAAAAAGTATTTTACTGTTAAATAGAACAGGGAGCTGCATATAAATCTCTCCGTTGGAGTTAGCATGGCCCCGAGAAGTGCTGTATGCAAAGATCTGATTAACTTGGTGAACCAAGCGTGGCCCGAGCCCATCCGCCAGGAGCCCTGTGACAGCCACATGCTGCTGCCTGCAAGCTCTGTGCATTTCTGAGCATGGGGCCTCTATCCACTGTGGATGGGAGACCCCAGAATCCAGAGCGGTGGGCCGGGGGGCACCCAGTAACGAGCACAGCCTCCTCCCGACAGCCTCGGCGAGGGCAGAAGAATACCCCCAGGTTGGCAGGTGCCACAGGCCCCTCCTCCTCCTCTTCCCTTCTTTCCCGTTTTTACTCACTTGTCTCCTTATTCTGGGCATTCTCTTTTTCTTTCTTTTTTTCCTCAGTGCTGGGGATTGAGCCCAGGCCTTCACGCTGAGCCGCATCCCCAGCCTTTTTTAATGTTTTGTTTTGAGACAGGGTCTTGCTAAGTCACCAGGTTGCCCAGGCTGGGCTTGAACTTGTGATTCTGCTTCAGCCTCCCAGAGTGCTGGGATCACAGGCGCGCGCCTCCACACCAGCTCCTTCCTGCCCTCCCTTCCCTCCCCTCCCCTCCTCTCCCTGTCTTCCTCTCTCTCTCTCAGTTCTGGGAATCTGAACCCAGGACCTCGCACATGCAAGGCAAATGCTCTTGTCACTTAGCTACAGCCCAGCCCCACTCGACCCACTGCCTGCGCGCTGCCCTGGCCGGGCACTGTGCCATGCTCTCTGTATGCGTGTCCTCATCTAACCTTTCCCATTCTTCTTCAAGGTAGGAATTTCTCATTTTTTAAAATTTAATTTATAGTCACAGAAAATGCATTTTATTTTTACTTTTTTGTTGTTTGTTTATTTGTTTTTGTGTTTTGAGACAGGGTCTCACTATGCAGTGCAGGCTGATCCTGAACTCACTATGTAGCTGGTCTTGAACCCGCGGCAATCTTCCTGCCTCAGCCTCCTAAGTGCTGGGACTACAGGCGTGCGCCACCACGCCTAGAAGATGCATTTTCTATCTTATCACCATTGTTAGCGGGTTTTTGGTGGTGATCCTGGGGATAGAACCCAGGGGTGCTCCACTACTGAGCTATATCCCCAGCCCTTTTTATTTTGAAACAGGGTCGCATTAAATTGCCTACACTGTGCTCAAATTTTTGATCCTCCTGTTTAACTTCCCAGAGTACTGGGATCACAGGTGTGCACCACCATACCCAGCTACTCTAAAATATTTAGATTATATTGTACACGCTGGGGTTTTTTTTTTGTCCAATTAATGATAATAAGACATTCTCAAAGCAAAAAATTTTCTCACTTACCAAGTGATGACCATCCAGCTCTGCGTGTGTGGGTATGGAGACGTTATCATCTGGGTTGCCAAGGGAAGGGACTGAGGCTCAGAGACAGAGTGACTTTCCCAGGGCCTCCAGCCACTTCCCAGTGTTGGATTTCTGGTCCTCATGGGGAAGAGCTGGTTGCAGATTCTGCGGTCCAGCAGGGGCCCACAACAGAGCAGTTGCTGCTCAGCGACCCCGCAGAGTGTGTGTGTGTGTGTGTGTGTGTGTGTGTGTGTGTGTGTGTGTGTGTGTGTGTGTTTAGACCTCTGCTCCCAGTGTGCAGTTCAGGCCCCAACCCACAAAGCCCCGGACCTCACCCATGAGCTACCGGTGCCCGAGCTCCGAGAGCACTGGCCCGCAAGTCCTCTGAGAAGTGATCCTCAGCTGTAAATAAGCCAGGCTCAGAGGTCACAGCACACTGTGTGGGGAGTAAAGACACGTCTCAAGCAGCAGCCCGATTATGCCCCACAGATGTATTTTTGCATGTGCCCGGATGTAGTGCATGTGCGATATGCCCTGCGCATGCTGGCCCAGCGGCGCCTGTGCGGTTAATGCGCACTCCCTGCCAGGGTGGAAGGGCATGTTTGGAACGGAGAACAAAGACTAGACCCCAAGGTACTGCCTTGGTGCATACACTAATTTTTAATAATAGGGGATGATCTAGGGGATAATTTCTCTTCCATGGAAACCTGTAATCAGTGGAAGTAGTGTTTCCCAATGGCGGGCATTCACAGCCACCTCGGTAATTCCAACCATATAGCATTTACACAGGCACGTAATATTTTTCTTTACATCAACTTGCTGTCTTGCAACTTAGTACGTATTAAAAGAACATTGTTGGCCGGGGCTACAGCTCAGTGGTAGAGTGCAGTGCTTGGACCCTGGGTTCTACTCCCACCACCGCCTGCACCCATGACAGCAGTAAAATAAAAAACCAGCAACATTTGCCATAAGTAGAAGATGGCCATTAAAACTAAACACATACTACTGGATTAAAAAATGTGACCAGACCCATTTACCCACTTTTTTCTTTCTCTCTTTTCTTTTCTTCTCTTTCTTTCTTTCTCTCTCCTTTTTTCTTTGAAGTACCAGTGATTGAACCCAGGGCCTTCATACTGAGCTACACCCCCAGCCTTTTTTTATTTTTTGAGGCAGGATCCTGCGAAATTATCTAGGCTGGATTTGCAATCCTCCTGCCTCAGCCTCCAAGAGTGCTGGGATTACAGGCGTGCGCCAACACAGCTGGCTTTTCACCCACACTTTTTTCTTTTATGGAGACAGGGTCTTGCTATGTAGTTCAGGCTGGCCTTGAACTCACTGTGTAGCTCAGGCTGGTCTCAAATTCACAACGATCCTCTTACCTCAGCCTCCCAAATCCTGAGATTAGAGGCGTGGGCCACCATGCCTGGCTCTTCTGTGGTTTTTTTTTTCGGCAGTACCGGGGTTCAAACTCAGGACCTTGCACTTGCCAGGCAGGCACTTATTCCACTGAGCTATATCCCCGGCCCTCTTCTGTGTTCTTTACTCTCTGGGCCCAGATGGCCTTTGGGGGTAGGGACAACAGACCTAGATTTAGGCATGGAAAAAGATTAATCACTTGCACAGTTTCGTGTGGTGGCGCACGCCTGTAACCCCAGCCCCTGGGATGCTGAGGCAGGAGATGTGGAAGTTCAAGTCCAGCCTGGGCAATTTAGTGTGACCCTGCCTCAGAAAAGAAAGAGAGGGAGAGAAAAGGAAGGAAGGGAGGGAGGGAGGGAGGAGCAAGGCTGGTTGTATAACTCAGCGTGAAAACCCTGGGTGGTTCAATCCGCAGTGCTGCCAATTAGCAACACCATCATTATTTCCTTTTGAACTGAGATTTTCATCCTGTGAGTAGCTACATTGTTTCACCTCAATTTATTTTATTCTTTTCTTTTTTTGAGGCAAGGTCTTGCTATGTGCTTTAGGCTAGCCTTGAACTTACTATGTAGCCTAAGCTGGTCTCGAACTCACCACAATCCTCCTGCCTCAGCCTCCCCAGTGCTGGGTTCACAGGCTGTGCCTTACCACGCCTGCATTTGAATTTATTTTCAAATGGTGAAATATAAAACTTTATGGAATGAGGAAAAACTGAGCTATTGACTAAACAACACTATTACCATTTTGAATGCTTCCTTCTGAAATATGCGTGTGGTTCCACCACTGTACATGTGTTTGGAGCCTGGGGTTCTGTGTTGTCCCTTGTCTCATGGGAGCTTGTAACATGAAGGGGGCCAGGGCTGTGAAGTGGACAGGACAGGAATCCTTTAACCCATTTCTCAGATGAGAAAACTGTGGCCCAAGACAGGTACCGTTGTTGCTGGCTAAATCATATGTACTGAACCAGTTCACTACACCTGCATCTGCTGCTTCCTTAGGAGACAGAGGACAGAAGTGCTCACACATTTATACTTTCAAATGGAAGACACTTCCATTTTTCAAATCTAATATAATTCATTGTTTAAAAAAAATCAAAAAGCTCAACAAGTTTCTGGTAATCTCACTCAGAGAAAACTCCGCAAACTGTGTGCACTTTGCCAACTTCGACTTTTTCTGCACAAATCCTAAGGTATCCTTTATCTATTTTCCAAAAATAGAATTGCTACATAAACACCATTTGGTGACCTTTCTCCTCCACTAACCAGTATATCTTGGACATCTTTCCAAGGACAGAGCTTCTAAAAATGTATTTTAACAAAACAGGAAAGGTTATGTTTTGGGGTTGTTTGTCTGTTTTCTGAGACAGGGTCTTGCTATGTAGTTCAGGCTGGGCTTGAACTCACTGTGGCCTTGAATTTGTGGTGATCCTCCTGCCTCAGCCTCCTGAGTGCTAGGATTACTACCATGTCCAGCCAGAAAAGAACAGATTTTAAATGAGTACTAACCGTGCTCTCACCTTGCCTCTGTTGGCTGTGGTAAAAGCACCATGATAAAAGACATTCTTCATTCATTACACTTAATTAAAGAAGTGTTACTTGCCAGAGAAACAATTAGCTCTTGGGTCCTGGGGTCACAATTTCCCTGGAAAGATCCGGGAGCTTTGGGGTTAGGGAGTGGAGGCTGCTCCTGGTGGTGCAGCCAGCTGGGGAGAGGAAGAGGAGAAAGGAGAGAGGGGTGGGGAGGGAGGGGGAGGGAGACTAGAAATTACAGCAGGTCTGGAAGGAGCTGGGCTCATTTCCTAAGGGTTCCTGCTTGGCCCTTCCCATCTTTTTTTTTTGTTTTTTTTTTTTGTCTTTTTGAGACAGGATCTTGCTATGCTGTTCAGGCTGGCCTTGAGCTCACTTTGCAGCCCAGGCTAGTCTTGAACTCACAATGATCTTCCTGCCTCAGCTTCCTGAGTGCTGAGATTACAGGCGTGCGCCACCACACCCGGCCCCCATTGCAATTTTTGTCCTCGTCCCTGCTGTTGTGGATCCTGGTCGGAGGTTTCCTCTTGGCATCCCCTTCTGTAGGCTGATGGTGGGCCACTGTGGGGCCGGGGTCAGAGGTGGGTTCGCTTGTGGGACAGGGAAGGAGGATGCAGGTTTGTTTTCCTCCAAGTCCTGGGGCCAAGCAGGTTTCCAGGCTGCTGTCCAGGGCCTCTCCCCATCCGGCTCCCCAGGAGCCAGGGCTCTCCCACAAGCGCAGGGCCGCCCCATTTCTTCTGCTGCAGCCGGCCCGCACCCCGGGGGGCCGGTGCTGCCCTTTGCTTCCTCCAGAAACTAGGACTTTCACCCGGGGCTGACCCTGCAGGGGCCCCCTCTGGAGGACTCAGGAGGGCCCTGCGGAGCCTCTGCCACCCACCACCCCTCCCCCTGGAGACCTCCCTGCTCCAGTCTCCCCAAGTGAGCTCCCAGCCTCACTAGCATCCACCCAGCCAGTGGGTGTGGGCCGCTGGGGCCGAGTCCCTTCTGCAGACATCCCCATGCCTGAGGCTGCTGAGACAGCAGGTGAGGTGGATGTTGCACTGGGCACCAGAAGACCTGGATTCAAGTTTTACCTGCCCCAGCTCTGGCACCCTAGGAAAATACCCGACCCTGAGCCTCCTTTTTGTTTTTTTCTCTTTTTGAGACAGGGGCTCACTATGCTGTTGAGGCTGGCCAGCCAGTTTGTAGCCCAGGCTGCTCTTGAACTCACAACGATCATCCTGCCTCAGCCTCCTGAGTGCTGGGATTACAGGCGTGCGCCGCCATGCCTGTGAGCCTGCATTTTACCCCCAGTAAAAGAGATTGTGTTCCCCTCAGTCCCTTGGGCTGGTTTTGAGGGTCAGGTGAATGTGAATGAAAGGGATTTTTATCCGAGTAGGAAGGCTATAACCTAAGCAGGGAGTTAAAAAATTCAAACTGAGTCAGCGATGGTGGCGCACACCAGTAATTGCTGCACTCTGGCAGGCTGAGGTAGCAGGATGAGTTCGAAGCCATTCTAGGCAATTTAGCAAGATTCTGTCTCAAAGTTAAAAATTTCAAAAGGCCTGGAGATGTAGCTCAGTGCAAAGACCCCTTGGCTTCAATCCCCAGTGCCACAAAAAAAAAAAAAAAAAAAGCACAGATTGTATGAGAGATCTGTAGCTACAATGTCGCTCCCACCCCAGCCCCCAGGGGTCCCCAGTCCCCTCCCCAAAGAACTACCATTGCCAGGGACACCCAGCGCCCGCGTGCCTGCATAGAGGCAAACGCTTCCCTCATGTATTACTGTTTTGCAAGGAGCCCACCCTCTACCAGCAGGCACAGAGCCGCCTCCTTTCCAGCTGCCGCCTGGCGTCCCCCCACCCAAACCCACGCAGCCGCCCCTGCCTGTGGGCGGACGCCCCCGGCTGCTCCAGTCTCCGGTGCTGGGGTGGATATGGCCGGACAAACGTTACTGCGCACACAAGTGACTGTCTATAAGCTAGAGTCCTAGAGGTGGCGATGCTGGGTTAAAAAGGTCCGGCGGTTTGGCTTTTGAGCTGTCAGCACCCTCGCCGGAAAGCGGGTGTGGTTGGCCCCGATAGGCCGAGAACTGGGCTCGGCGCACCCCTGCGGCCCCACGCTAATTTGCGCGTCTTTCTGAGCCTTCTCCGTCCGCCTCCCCAGGCTCATCACTCTTCCCAACGGCGTCCTCCAGATCCTGGACGTTCAGGAGGGTGACGCAGGCTCCTACCGCTGCGTGGCCACCAACTCAGCCCGCCAGCGCTTCAGCCGCGAGGCGCCGCTCACCGTGGCCGGCAGAGGTAGGCGGGCCGCAGGGGAGCGGCGGGAGCTTTCGGGAGCATCGGCCGGCGAGCTGGGAGGGGCCTCGGCAGGCCCGGCCCTGCCTTGGGGTGGGTGCCAGGGCCGTGGTCCCGCTGCACAGGGAAGCAATGGTGCCAGGAGTGGGCAGTGCCACCCCGCCAACTGGGGACAGTCCCGGAGCTGGAACCAGACCCAGAGTCCTGGTCAGCGCTCGTCCTTCCTGCGGGGTCGCTGTGTCCCCCCGGGACGGGGACGCGTCTGGGTGAGGCCTCTCCTCGCAGCCCTTGCCTGCGCCCCTAGCTCTCTTGGGGTGGGAGCCCTAGGCCTTGGGGTGCTGGGGAACTCACCCCGCCTGGCTCTCTGCAGGTGACACTGCGTCGTTTCTGCCCTGCTTTGGGACAGGGGTAGGAAGGGCGCAGGCTTTGAGGTCGGAGTGACCTGATCCAACCCCCCCCCCCCGTCTGCACGACCCTGGGTTGTGATCCGATGTCTGAGAGTGGTCAGGTCAGGGGGCCGCTCGGAGGACAGCGGGCAGTTTGTGGGCGCTGCGCGGATTACAGAGCTCAGGTCAAGCTCCCCAGGCGCACCCCCCCCCCACCTGTCTCGCTGCGCCCCCTGTGCCCGGGGCCTCTGCCTCCACCTGCTGGACAAACCAGACACTCCCATTCTCTGCCCCAGGCGGCTTGCGCTGAGAACCGGGTGGGCGATCGGGGCTGGGGCGCCAAGGTGCTGCTGCTGGCCGCCGCTCGCGCTCTCCCTGCCTTTCCCGCACCAGAGCCCGAGGTTCTCTAGGAAGTGATTTGCCTAAGGTCACGCAGCGGCAGTGCAGGAACTGGAAACTAGGAGTGCGGAGCCGAGTCTGGTCTCTGCTCGGGACCCTTCAGCCCTGGGCCTCGGGCGGGAAGGCTGGAGTGGGCAGATCTGCCCGGCCTCGCCCGGCGCTGCGTCGGAGGCCCGGCTCACTGGCTCCGGGAGAAGGAGCTCCAAGTTCCGCCACAGCCCTGCTGCACGTGGGGGCCGCTTCCTACATCGTCGCGTGGCCCGCGGCTGCCCCTGCTGCACCGGGTGTCCAAGGGAAGAAGCTCGTTGCCTGTCTTCTCGCCAGGGTCCCTGGAGGCCACCAGGGGGCAGGACGTGGTCATCGTGGCAGCGCCAGAGAACACCACGGTGGTGTCTGGGCGAAGCGTGGTGATGGAGTGTGTGGCCTCAGCTGACCCCACCCCCATCGTGTCCTGGGCCCGGCAGGGTGAGTGGAGAGGGCCGGGCAGGGGGGGAGAGCAGGGCGTGGCGTCTCTCCGTCCCCAGGTCAGCACCCTTCCGGTGTGACAGGGACTAATGTGGCAGGCAGTGAGGCGGGGCCTGGGGTTTTATTTCTGCCCCTCTGACCGCGTGGCACGTGAGTGAGAGCTGGAGGGCGCCCTTGGCCCGCCCGTGCGCCGCAGCCCCAACCCCACTGTGGGGCCGGGGAGCCACAAAGCTGCCGCCTGTCCACCCAGCGTTCTTCGGCCTTTGTGTGCCTGGCAGTGCGCTGGGCACAGGAAACAAGGCATGGGCGAGAGCAGGGACTCACATTGAGGACGAAGGAGATAAACAAACGCCACACCAGGACGTGAGGGAGGTGCTGCAAGCTAGGAGAGGGCAGGCCAGGCCTCACCCTGCGCCCGTGGTCTAACCCTGGCTCCTGCCAGAGCCACCCACAGCCCTCTGGGGGCAGCAGGCGCCAGGGCTGTTATTCCCACGGAGCAGATGAGGGATCCAGGGTCCAGAGAGCAAACACCCAAGCTTTAGCGCCCCCTCTTTCCACCACACCATTGCCTACAGGCTGCAGAGAGAAAGCACTGGCTCCTAGGAAATGGCTTGTCCCAGTTGGTTGGCAGGTTAATTCCTGTCTTAAAGCTGTCCTTATGCTCCTTCCCTGATTCACTCTACTACCCTACACTGCCTGCTCTTTCACGTTCATATCTCATGTTGAACAGAGTATGGAAGCCCGGCTGGGAGGTGCATGCCAGTAATCCTCCCCGCAGTCTGGGAGGCTGAGGCAGGATGATCTTAAGTTTGAACCCAGCCTAGGCAAGTTAGCAACTTAGCAAGAACTTGCCTCAAAATTTAAAAAATAAATAAACAATAAAAAGGATCTGGGATTAGCTCAGTGAAAAGGCTCTGGGTTGAGTCCACAGTACTGAAATATAAATATATAATAAATATATACTAAATATATTTTAAATAAAAACATGTTTTTATTATATGTTTAGTGGTCCCCGCCCTGATAGGCAGTTCTGGGTGCCTGCAGAGAGGCACTGGGAAACATATAATGTTTTTATTTAAAATAAATGTTTAAAATAAACGTTTTTATTTAAATAAATATTCTAAATATATTTAGTATATCTATCATATATACTAAATATATGTTAAATATATAATATAAAACATAATATAAATATACAAAACATAACTATACATTATAATATATTTAATGTATTTCAATAAATATACTAAATATATATTTTAAGTAAAAATGATAAATGGAATGACTACTTACCACTGAGCAGATGAAATACAACAATGCTGGTATCTTTGTTTTTTGTCTTTTTGAGACAGGCTCTCACTATGCAGTTCAGGCTGGTCTTGAAGTCACTTTGTAGCCCAGGCTGGCCTTGAACTTGCAACGATCCTCCTGCCTCAGCCTCCCAAGTGCTGGGATTGCAGGCCTACGCCACCACGCCCAGCTTCGGCGCTGGTATCTTGCACTGTGTGAAATACCCCCTCACTGGACTCCTGGTTAGGAGAACCCAAGGGCCAGCGAGACCCTACTAGGGTCAGAGACTTGGTATCAACATTCTCGTAAATCCCTGCCATCTTTCCGGGTCACCCAGGGAGCTCTTTCGAACTGCAATCGCGCACACGCGCGCGCACACACACACACACACACACACACACACACACACACACACTCGCGGCTCACAGTTAGGTAGGGAAGAGGCAGCCATAGGCTACCTGGAAGTCGAGAACCTCCACAGCCTGCTGGGGGCCTGCGCTTGCTCCTGGGATCCGCCTGTGCGGGGAGGATTCTGACGCTGCGGACTTAGAACAAGTCTGATCACAGCGCCTCCAGAGCAGGCTGAGTGGCGCTTCATTTCTGACCTCCAGGCCCTGCTCCCTGCCCAGGAATTAATTTGCCCGAACCTGGGAAGGGCATGGGCTTTTCTGTGTTTTGTTTTGTTTTGTGACTACAAACGCAGTACATATTCACTGTTTTAGAAAACTAGAGGGGAAAAAGCAGAAAAATATGCTGCCACTCAGAGATAAAAATTGTTAACATATGCATGTATTTTCTTCCAGGGATTTTTTTTCTATACATATATACACTTCCCCCTGAAATCCAGGAAGCATGCTGTATTGACAATGCCAAGCTTTATTTTATTCAGCAGGATGGGATAAGCATTTCCCCAACCTTCATACGTTTTTCTAAAATAATTTTAACGACTGTATAATAGTCCATCGTTTAGATAAAGCTATAGCCAGGCATGCTGGCACACCTGTAATCCCAGCACTTGGAGGGCTGAGGCAGGAGGATCAAAAGTTCGAGGCCAGCCTGGGCGATTCAGCAAAGCCCTGTCTTAAAAGAAAAAAAAAAATGGATAAAAGTCTGCCCGTATTCAGATCTTGGGTCTGGTCAGGCCATGGTTGACTTCATCACAGTGCTGGGCTAAGACAGCAGGGAAAACTTCGGCTTCCCTGGGAGAAGAGAACGGAATAGTGGTGACCGAGCACTAGTACTGGCGAGGGTCACCTGGTATTAGAAACCTGCACTGCGCCCGCACTCAGTCTTTGGCCCTCGCAGCCGCCCTTCCCGCCAGGGACAGTCCGCACTTCACACCCAGGCTGGTTGGGGGTCACCGGGAGGGTGGCCGGGCTGGCAGGAGGGGGCGCCCGGGGTCCCGAGGGTGGGCGGGGCGGGCGGGCTCAGCGCCCCGCGCCGCCCCAGCGCGCCCCTCTCCGCCGCAGACGGGAAGCCGATCTCCACGGACGTCATCGTCCTGGGCCGCACCAACCTGCTCATCAAGGGCGCGCAGCCCCGCCACTCGGGCGTCTACGTGTGCCGCGCCAACAAGCCCCGCACGCGCGACTTCGCCACGGCCGCCGCGGAGCTCCGCGTGCTGGGTGAGCGGGCGGAGGAGCGCGCGGGGGGCCGGGGGCGCAGGGGGCGGGGCGCAGCGGCCGAGACCCGGGCAGGGAGGAGCGCGCAGGGGCGGAGTGGAGGATGGAGGGGTGATCCAAGGACGAGGACGGAGATGGGCAGAGGGACAGGTCGCGGGAAGAGACGAGAGGTGATGGTGAAAGGGTAAACTGGGTAACTGCAGGGTGGCGGGGTGACCAGGGCCTAGGTTGGGTGACTGAGTATGGGGAAGAGTGAGGCCTAGGAAAGGGGGTGGTTATCCACAGAGAGAACAGAGTGGTCTAAGCACACGCCTCTAATCCTAGTACTCTGGGAGGCTGAGGCAGGAGGATCCAAAGTTGAAGCCCAGCCCGGGCAAATTAGGGAGATCTTACCTATCTTTAAAAATAAATTTTCTTTTTAAAGATGGGGGATGTACCGCAGATGAAGGCTGCGGTTCAGTCCCCAGTGTATACATAGGGCCAGGCCTGCTCAGGGCTGAGATAGATAGCCGGGCTGGGGCAAACTCAGGCGCGGAAGGCTGTAGGGGCGGGGAGACGCAAGAGGTAAAGGAAGGAGAAGGGTGAGAGCCAGCAGCAGCCAACACTGCTAGGGGAGGAAGAGGATGCTCCGGGAAGGACCGGGGCTCCGGCGGACGTGGAGGAGGCTGAGTCAGGGCAGGCCAAGGTGATCGGGAGGGGTGTCGGGCGGGCCGAGCCCTGGTGGCCGAGCTCGCAGTCAGCGTCGCCTCCCCCACCCCGCAGAGGCCCCAGCCATCGTGCAGGCGCCCGAGGCGCTGTCGCGGACGCGAGCGAGCACCGCGCGCTTCGTGTGCCGCGCGTCCGGGGAGCCGCGACCCGCGCTGCGCTGGCTGCACGACGGGGCGCCGCTGCGGCCCCATGGGCGCGTCAAGGTGCAGGGCGGCGGCGGCAGCCTGGTCATCACGCAGATCGGCCTGCAGGACGCCGGCTACTACCAGTGCGTGGCGGAGAACAGCGCGGGGACTGCGTGCGCCGCCGCGGCCCTGGCCGTGGTGGTGCGCGAGGGGCTGCCCAGCGCCCCCACGCGGGTCACCGCCACGCCGCTGAGCAGCTCCGCCGTGCTGGTGGCCTGGGAGCGGCCTGAGCTGCACAGCGAACAGATCATCGGCTTCTCGCTGCACTACCAGAAGGCCCGGGGTAGGCGGACCGCGAGACCTCCGCAAGGGTGACGGGGTGGGGGTGCAGGCCGGGTGCCTGAGGGGTTCCTGGTGGGTATCTTTGGGGTAGGGTGGGTGGGAGCACACGGGAGTGGTCCCCGCCCAGATAGGCAGTTCTGGGCACCTTCAGAGAGGCCCTGGGAAGGGCTTGCTGACTGTGTCCCCAGCCTGCCCCTCTTGGAGTCCTCTACCACCATCTGCCACCCGGGGTCACTAGCTGCCAGGAGTCATTTCCGGCAGACACCTGGAGCCGCCTCCTGACGCGCGGAGGGACCGGTACAGGAAGACTAGGAGCCCAGGCACTGTCCCCTCTGAGACTCGAATATCTGGGAGGTTTTAGGTATAAACAGGTCGCTTCAGAGATTGAAACGGTGTAAAGGATCCCTAGACAGGCTCCAGCTGCCCGGTGCCTGGGCGGCCCTGTGACAATCCCCGTGTCCCCTGTGTCACCACCCCAGGCATGGACAACGTGGAATACCAGTTCGCAGTGAATAATGACACCACAGAGCTCCAGGTGCAGGACCTGGAGCCTAACACGGACTACGAGTTCTACGTGGTGGCCTACTCACAGCTGGGGGCCAGCCGCACGTCTGCCCCGGCCCTGGTGCACACCCCCGACGACGGTAGGCCTGGGGCCACCGGCGCACATTCAGGCCCAGACTCCCCTGGGGACGGTAGTTGCCCATCTCTTTACTGCCGTCCCTGAGGCACCATCGCCTGGCTTATAACAGTGTTTGTGCCCTATGAGGAAGCAAGCAGGGAGTCCTCTCCCCAGTTTACAGTTGGGGAAACTGAGGTCCAGGGTCAGTAGTACAGGTGGAACTTGAGCCCAGGCCTTGTGATTCACCGTGTCACTCATTCCTTCTCCTGCACACCCATGGGCCATGCAGCTGGGATGGCCGGCCAGAGGCTGTGACCACTGTGCCTCCCAGTGCCCTCTAGCTTCCAGGTGGGAAGGCTGTCACCTCGTCTTGCAGCTCAGGCGTGCCGAGAGGCTCCCTTTCCTCCCTCAGACCCAGGTCCCGGGCCTTCTCCTGATTTGCCGCGGGACCTGGGCGAGACTCATCTCCCTCCCACGTCGGCATGGGCAGGGCACTGCTCACGCCCTGTTCTTCTGTCTCAGTACCCAATGCAGCACCCCAGCTCGCCCTGTCCAGCCCCAACCCCTCGGACATCAGGGTGGCATGGCTGCCCCTGCCCCCCAGCCTGAGCCATGGGCAGGTGGTGAAGTACAAGATAGAGTATGGTTTGGGGAAGGAAGGTGAGCGGGCCGGGCCGGGAGGGATGAGGGGTGCAGGAGTGAGGGGGCGGGGCAGGAGTGAGGGGGCGGGGCAGGAGCGAGGGGCGGGGCAGGAGTGACGGGGGAGTGGGGCCTGCGCGGTTGTAGGCGTGAAGAGGGCAGACAGATGGGCCAGCTCTGGGTAGAGAAGGCCCGGGAAGTCCCACCCCCCTGAGCTACCTCAGTTTCCATACCTGTGGAATGAGGCGGGAAGCCTGGGTCATCCTTGGAATCCTTCAAGCCCAAAAAGCAGAAGAGAGATGGGGTGATCTGCAGAAAGGGTGTTAGTGAGACAGGAAACCGGGCGTGGGGAGGGCAGGTTGCGCCTGTAGGTAAGGTTGGGACGGCAAACAGGACAGCTAGAGGAAGGAGACAGGCGGGCAGGAAACAGGCTTGGGCGGACCGCAAGGCCTGGAAGCCAGGGGCCCCTGGTGGCCACCGCAGTGACAGTGCATAGGGAAGGGGGAGCAAGGTGAGGTTCCCCCCACCCGGTGCCCAAGGTCCTGAGCCCCACGGGACGGAGGAGGCAGGATCCGAAGCGGAAGCATCCACCCATCCAGACTAGACGCCGCAGAGTGTCGGGCTCACACCCAGCTCTGTCTTTTCTGTGCCAGCAGATCAGGTTTTCTCCACTGAGGTCCCAGGAAACAAGACACAGCTGACACTGCACTCGCTGCAGCCGAACAGGGCCTACCGAGTGCGGATATCGGCGGGCACGGGGGCCGGCTACGGGGCGCCCTCCCCCTGGATGCAGCACAGAACGCCCGCGGCCCACAACCAGAGCCAGGGTAGAGGTCAGAGGGGGGAGTGGGCGTGGCTGCGTGGGTGCGCCTGCCCTTGGAACCAGGGCCCCATCACCCCCTCCGTCGAAGACCTCTGTGCTCCCCTTGACCCGCAGGGGAGCCCGGGTGGGTGCGGGGCGGAAGGGGAGGAGAAGGGCTCCCATGACCCTTCTGGCCACTGTGACCTCGGCCAAACCATTCGCAACTCTGGGGCTCCGTGACTGCCCCAGGCTGGCACATGGATTGATTAGGTGTTGTGAGTACAGCGCTTAGTACATTATAAGAACTCATTAGCTGGGCATGGTGGTGAACACCTGCAATCCCTGCATTTGGGAGGCTGAGGCAGGAGGATTGCTGCAAGTTTAAGGCTGGCCTGGGCTACACAGGAGGGAGTTCAAGGCCAGACTGGACTACAAAGTGAGATGCTGTCTCAAACAAAACAAAACAAAAACAAAAACAAACCCCAAACAACAACAAAAGCCTCCAAAAAGCAGAACTTTAATGCAGACAAAACCCAGGACACATAATAACTGCGTGACATTGAGCCAGTTACTTAACTTCTCTGAACCTCAGTTTTCCGACCTGTAAAATGAGTTAGTATTTTGTATGAGAATAAAGGGAACTATGTTGAGCACCTTACATAGCGAGGAAGCCCCCTGCTCGTGTCCTCCAGCCGGAGCGCCTACCCTGATGGCTCCAGCCCTGCTCCCGGGCCTCTGCAGCCCTTTTCCCGCAGTTGCTCCCTTGTCCCAGGCCTGCTCTTTGCCCTACAGGGAGACGCCCTTCCAGCCCCTCTGCATATACGCAGGAGACACACCTGCATCCGCAGAATCTGCATGCCCCGCGCGCTGGGCTGGAGGCCAGGCCTGGCCCTGAGCAGGGGTCCCGGAGCAGTGAGGCCCTGGCAAAGCTCTTGCTGACCGTGTCCTCTGCCTGTCCCCTCCTACCTCCTCTCCTCGACCCCTTCCCCTTCCCCTGCTTTGCCCCAGTCCCTTTTGCCCCCGCAGAGTTGAAGGTGCGCGCGCGGATGGAGTCCCTGATCGTGTCGTGGCAGCCACCCCCCGACCCAGCCCAGATCTCCGGCTACAAACTGTACTGGCGGGAGGTGGGGGCCGAGGAGGAGGCTGAGGGCGAGCGCCCCCCGGGGGGCCGTGGGGACCAGGTTTGGGACGTGGGCCCCGTCCGCCTCAAGAAGAAAGTGAAGCAGTACGAGTTGACCCAGCTAGGTGAGGGCCGGGGCGCGGGAGGAGGGCTGGCATGCGCTCTGGGAGGTCCCCGTCCCAGTGAGCGGCCGCTGTGACCTCCCCAGTCCCTGGCCGGCTGTACGAGGTGAAGCTCCTTGCGTTCAACAAACACGAGGACGGCTATGCGGCCGTGTGGAAGGGCAAGACCGAGAAGGCGCCCGCGCCAGGTAAGTTGCTAGAGGCGGGGCGGGGGCCGGGGGGGGGGGCTGCCTCAGTTTACCCGAGCCATGTTCTCAGGTGAGGTCCTTTTCTGGCCAGACTAGATGCCGGGGCTTGAGCGCCGTCTTTTAGGTCTGCTGTTTTATTTTTATTATCTGCGAGCAGAGCTACTTTGGAAAGTTTGGACCGAGGACCCCAAGCCTGACCTTAAAAGATTTTCAAACATAGCGGCTTCCATCAGATTCTCCCTTAACTCCAGGGAGGGAGGGCGCCCCCGTGCGGTGATCACCAGTCATCCACGTGACACGACCTCACTCCAACTTCCCTGGCAGATTTCTCAACCGAGTGGGTTAGCAGGCCAAGCTCTCCACTGGAAGCCGAGAAACCTGGGTTCTAATTCCAGTTTGTTCATTTATTCATTCAGCACATGTTTTACTGAGTAGCCACTCCGTGCCAGCTCTGTCCGGGGGAATTTAGTGGTAAAACAAATAAGATGCCTGGTCCTGCCTGACATGGTGACGCACGCCTGTAATCCCAGCACTCGGGAAGCTGAGGCAGGAGGATCGTTGCGAGTTCAAGACCAGCCTGGGCTACAAAGTGAGCTCAAGGCCAGCCTGAACTACATAGCGAGACCCTGCCTCAAAAAGACAGGAAAAAAAAAAGGTGCCTGGTCCCATGGAATGTTTCCATAATCAACACTTATCAAATAGTGCATGTGGAATGCCAGACTGTCCTGCCAGCTTTATAGTGTAAAATGCAGACCGTAACCCTCATAGCAATCCAATGAAGGAGGTACCGTCATCAATCAGCTCCATTTCCAGAACAAGGAATGGAGGCACAGACAGGTTAGGGAACCTGTCCAGGGTCACACAGCAATAAGTGGCAGAGTTGGAATTTGACCTAGGCAGCCCGGCTCCAGCATGTGCTCTTAATTTCCACGGTGCTGTCTTTCTCTCTCTTATTTTTTTTTTTGAGACTGGGTCTCACTATGTAGTTCAGGCTGGTCTTGAACTCACTATATAACCCAGGTTGGCCTCAAACTCATAGAGATCCTCCTGCCTCAGCTTCTGTGTTACATTGTTATTCACGAGTGGTCTGCAGTCTGCCATAAGTACGGCCTTCACAAAAATCACTGCGATTCTTGGAAGTTTCTGTTTTGTTATCTGTGAGGTGGGACAAATGCTACCTGACTCAGGACCAAAAGAGAGGGCCACGCTGTATGAGGTGGCATCCAGCACTGTAAGCCCAGCACTCTAGAAGGCAGAAGCAAGAGGATTACAATTTTCAGCCCCGCCTGGGCAATTTACTGACTTATTGAGACCCTGTCTTAAAATAAAAAATAAAATATGGTCAGAGATGTAGCTCATGCAAGGGCCCGGGTTCATTTTCTAGTACCGACCAAAGCAAACCAAAGCAAACCAAACCAAACAAGCTCCCCAAACAAGAGACGCCCAAGGAGGAGCGCTGGGAATGTACACAGCTGCACAGATGCATGCACCTAGGCTGCACCTAGGACGCATGTTCCGTCATCCCGTTCCTGCCAGATTTACCCATCCAGCGGGGGCCACCCCTGCCTCCCGCCCACGTCCAGGCGGAATCCAACAGCTCCACATCGATCTGGCTGCGGTGGAAGAAGCCGGACTTCACCACAGTCAAGATCGTCAACTACACCGTGCGCTTCAGCCCCTGGGGGCTCCGGAACGCCTCGCTCGTCACCTATTACACCAGGTGGGCGGTCCGCGGCTGCGACAAGGAGAGGGAGGGGCTCGCCTGAACCTGGAGCGCGGGCAGGGCCCGTAAGAGCCGCCCGATCCCACTGCCTGCGACACAGCTTGTACCCACCCCCCGAGCCTGACCTGTTGCTGGTCCCCAGCTGTGAGCCGGGAGCCTGGCCCTGTCCTCAGACCCCATAGAGGGCAGCAGCCGGGTCGCTGCTGGGGTGACCCAGAGCACCGAGCGGAAGGCAGGGACCTGAGCAGAGGCTGCGGAGGGGGACCCGTGGGTGGCGGCAGAGGCAGCGCGGGTTCTCGGGAGGCCCGAAGGAGGGCGCTGCTTGCCCGTCCGAGGAGGGGCTCGGGTCCGAGGTCCCTGCCATTTCCTGCCGCAGCTCAGGAGAAGACATCCTCATCGGCGGGCTGAAGCCCTTCACCAAGTACGAGTTCGCGGTGCAGTCCCACGGCGTGGACATGGACGGGCCCTTCGGCTCGGTAGTGGAGCGCTCCACGCTGCCCGACCGTGAGTGCGCGCGCCCGCTGCTGCCGGAGCGAGAGCCCGGGTCGGCCGTGCGGCAGGAAGAGGGGAGACCGTGCCGCGTCCCCTGACTTCGGCAGCACCCGGAGCGGGGCTCTCGCTGACCCCGCCCCTCTCCTTCCCTCCCCTGCACCCAGGGCCCTCGACGCCGCCGTCCGACCTGCGCCTGAGCCCCCTGACGCCCTCCACCGTGCGGCTGCACTGGTGCCCCCCCACGGAGCCCAACGGCGAGATCGTGGAGTACCTGATCTTGTACAGCAACAACCACAGCCAGCCAGAACACCAGTGGACGCTGCTCACCACCGAGGGTGAGGTCCCGCCCACCCGGTCGCCCCGCCCGCCGCAGCGACCGCGGGGGAGGTTCGTCCCGGGGCCACCGGGAGGAGGGGCAGAGGCCGCCACCTGAGCTGAGTCTCGGTCCCGTTCCCGCGTCCTGCTCCCCACCTACCGGCCTGGTCCCCGCGTCCCCAGGGAACATCTTCAGCGCAGAGGTGCACGGCCTAGAGAGCCACACCCGGTACTTCTTCAAGATGGGGGCGCGCACGGAGGTGGGGCCCGGGCCCTTCTCCCGCCTGCAGGATGTGATCACGCTACAAGAGAAGCTGTCAGGTACGAGGGCGGCCGGGAGGAGGCTGCCCGGGGCCCTCACCTCTGGGCACAGCTGCTCCTTCCTCGTTTTTTGTTTTTGTGTTTTTGAGACAGGGTCTCGCTATGCGGTTCAGGCTGGCCTTGAGCTCACTTTGTAGCCCAGGCTGGTCTCGAACTCGCAGCGATCCTCCTGCCTCAGCTTCCGAGTGCTGGGATTACAGGCGTGCACCACCACGCCTGGCTATTCCTTCCTCGTTTTGGAGAGCTACCCTGATCGGTAGGGACGGGGCAGATCTGAAGGGAAGTGATGTGGATCAGGGTGACTCGGTCAGGGCCACAGCTGTGGTTTAGAGTCCAGTTTTTTTGGGAGGATTGGCGTGGTGAGGGGACAAGCTTTGTAGGGAGCAGGACTGGTTGTGTCACTTGTGTAGCTCAGTACAAAATGAAAATGCAAGACAGGTGTGGTGGTGCACACACCTGTAATTCCAGCTACTTGGGAGGCTGAGGCAGGAGGATCATGAGTTGAGTTCAAGACTAGCCTGGGTGGTTCATTTTATATTGTATTTTAAGACAGCATCTCTGAACCCTCTGGGTTCAATCCTTAGTACCGGAAAAAAAAGTGAGCCTTTAAGGGACGAAGCTGGGGCTACACAAATCACCTTCATCCCTGAGCCCGTGGCCTTCTCCTGTCCTTGACCTGCGCTGACCCCTCTCCCCACCAGACTCCTTGGACGTGCACTCAGTCACAGGCATCATCGTGGGCGTGTGTCTGGGCCTCCTCTGCCTGCTGGCCTGCATGTGTGCTGGCCTACGCCGCAGGCCCCACAGGTGAGCCGGACCTGCTCTGCCTGCAGGCAGGGAAATTTGCAGGAAGGACTGTGGACTGGGGCGGGGATGAGCCCTTGCCTCAGCTGGCCCTAGAGCCCCATTAGTGTCAGGACTCTGGGGCTGAGGGTGTAGCACCGTGGCAGAGCTCTTGCCTAGCGTGTGTGAGGCCATGGGCTCAATTCCCCGCATGGCAGAAAATTACTGTTTCACAGGTCTCAGAGACAAAGGGATGGGAGGATGTTCTCCTGCGGACAGAGATGGTTTCAGGGGAGACCCTGTTGTCCGCCCTGAGCCAGGGCAGAGAGAGGTGCCATGCTCCCCTTTCCTCTGGAGCTGTCAGCCTCTTGGAAGGAGAGGTCCCCAATCTCGACAGGCCTGGAGCCGGGGGGAAAGACTCCATCTACCAGTCTGGCTGTTTTGACAACAGTTGTCTAACTGTGCAGGCTGGGAAACCAGGTCCTGGAGATCGACCAGAAGTTGCCCAGAAACAAGAACCCTCGCCCCACTCCTCACTCTGACCCCTGCGCCTGTTTCCTGTCTTCCCTTCCAGGGAGGCCCTCCCGGGCCTGTCCTCCTCGGCCACCACTGGAAACCCCGCGCTCTACTCCAGAGCTAGGTTCGGCCCCCCCAGTCTCCCTGCGGCCCATGAACTGGAGTCTCTCGTGCACCCCCACCCCCAGGACTGGTCCCCACCGCCCTCAGACCTGGAGGACAAGGCTGAAGTGCACAGCTTTGTGGGTGGCAGCACTTCAGACTGCCGGGGCCACTCCAACAGAAAGGTGAGACGGGGGTTGGGGATACAGCTCAGTGGCATAAGCGCCTGCTTGGGAAGTGCAAGGTCCTGAGTTCAATTCCCGGTACTGCAAAAAAATTTTAAAAATTAAAAAAGGTGAAACAGGAGGCTGGGTGGATCTGTCCCACGCCTCGGCTCATTCCCAGATGACCACCAGGGGGCGCCAGAGCACAACATGTGACCAGCGAGCGCACTCTGCCTGCCTCCTCCTGCAAGAGGGGGCAGGGCCGGGAGGCCACGCTGCCTCCCTCCCTCAGAAGACAGCTACCAGCTGGCTCTCACTGGCTGCCCGCAGGTGATTCAGACTGGCCAGATCAGCCAAATTCCCGCTCACCTCCAGAGCCGAGGCGACCCTAAGTCCCAGAGGCTGGCACCTTGGCTGTGGCTAAGTAGGGCTGGGACCTAGATGAGTTGAGAGCCCTGCAAAGGCGGGTCACCCCTGCCAGCTCACAGCTCATCCCTCACCTCCCCTGTCCCTGCCCTGACTGAGGGGGAGCCCTCAGGGCTGCACAGAGCAGCTGCTGTTAGGCTTGTGTGCAAGACCGTTGCCTCAGTTCCCCCCTTGAAGGGAACGGCAGCCACATGCCTCAGTGTCCGCTTCTTTCTCCTGTGCAGATCTCCTGGGGTCACCCAGGGGTGCCGAGCTGGGCAGGGTCCTGGGCAGGCTGTGAGCTGCCCCAGGCCGGCCCCAGGCCTGCTCTGACCCGGGCCCTGCTGCCGCCTTCTGGGACCGGGCAGACACTGCTGCTGCAGGCCCTCGTGTATGACGCCATCAAGGTCAGCGCTGGGAGCAAGGCGGGTGTTGGGAGCTGTCTGGAGCCTTGGGTGGTAACTTTCCGGGGGAGAGAGGTCCAGCCAGGAGACCTCACGCTTGCAAGGTTGAGTGGGAGATGGGCAGGCCTGTTTGGAGGAATACTCGTCTCACTAGGATTGGAGGCGGGTACTCCTGCACCCAGACCTAACTGGGAGAGACTGGCCTGAGGTTGGCGCACTTACCTGGGCCTGAGCCTTCTGTCAGCTGGGCCAGTGCCTGCTTTCCTGTTTCCACCTCGCATGCAAGACACACTCTGACGGAGGGTCGCTCTCTGCCCACTGCTAGCTATCTTTTTTTTTTTTTTTTTGTCTTTTTGAGGCAGGTTCTCACTATGCAGTTCAGGCTGGCCTTGAGCTCGCTTTGTAGCCCAGGGTGTCCTCAAACTTGCAACGATCCTCCTGCCTCAGCCTCCCAAGTGCTGGGATTATAGGTGTGCACCACCACTCCTGGCAATCTTTTCTAGTGATCATCCTCTGTCTCTTTTTCTCTGGTCTGCCCAGGGCAACGGGAGGAAGAAGCCACCCCCAGCCAGCAGGAACCAGGTAGAGGCCGAGGTCATTGTCCACTCGGACTTCAGTGCATGCAAAGGGGGGCCCGACCTCCATCTCCAAGACCCAGAGCCAGAGGACCCCCTGACTGTGGAAGCTCCTGGTTTTGCCCCTGGCATTGTGGATCTTGGACAGGAGGCACATTGGCTGGACCAGGAGCTCGGGGAGTGTGAGCAGGCAGCCACCGGGCCAGACCGACTCACCTGCCTGCCCGAGGCAGCCAGTGCCCCCTGCGCCTACCCAGACCTCCAGCCCTGCAAGGTTCTACAGGAGGCCCCTGGGGACAGCTGCCAGCCCATAGCGCCCTGCCCTCTAGGGCCCAGCCTGGATCTGCCCAGAGCCCCCATCTCCTCCTCTGCTTAGTTCCCCTGAGCAGAAGGTGCAGTTTGAGGGCGGCTGATACGGCACACCGGACATGGTGTGCCCGGCCGCGCATGCACACACACATACCTGCAGCTACCGTTACACCCTTTGGAGCCTCCCAGGATGCTTCGGCTGGGGGGAGGAAAACTGGATTGTTCACTCCTCCCGTGGTCTTTGCAACACATACGTGACGTGTGAGAGACATGTGAGACACCGCTACATGTGACATGCACGTGAGTGAAGCCGCGTGTGCGGTGTACAGCTTGGTAGGCTGGGAAGCCTCGGGCGGTGGTCGCTACGGCTTGTTGACCCTCAGGGTGGCCCGTCCCTGCCCTGTGGGCCCCACCGCCCCGTCTCCCAGCCTTTTATTCTGCACTCTGAGAGTGTCTCCAGTGCCTGTCTGATAGAGACAGCCCGGCCCGCGTCCTGTCCACGCGGACTCTGCAGGCCGGACGTGTTAGCCGCATCGCCTTCCTGCCCACCTGTCCACCGCCCAGGCTGAGAGGGTCACCCTGGCTGCCCTCAGAGCAACCCTGCCTCTGATTGTGTAATTTGGGAAGAAATCCGTTTTTCTGTCTCCGGGCCACCTAGCTGTCCCGCTTCCGGCACCAGCTCTGCTCCCCGGAATCCTTCCTCTCTGTGTTCTCTCTCCTGCCTCTCCAGACTGTGACATCTGATTCTCCGGCCCCGGGGTCACCTCTGCATCTTTCCCTGACAACACGACTACCTCATGTCTACTTCCAGGCCACAGTGCACACCCGTGCCCCTCCCCCGGGGTCCCCGCCACCCCTGTCCTCTGAGCATGCCCGCCAGCCCCTACCCAGGGCAGGTTCGGAGGAGACCTTCCCGCTCCCCTTGCTGCTTTCTCCTGGGGTGCGGGGTGGAGGTGGAAGGTTCTCCTTGGGGAGGAGGAGTCTGGTCACGGGGGGGGGGGCGGGGGGGGAGTTTTGAGACCGGCAGTTTCAAACCGTCCGTGGAGGGAGGCCGGCTTGCTGGGCTCGGGTGGTTCCAGCCTTCCAGGAGTTTGTGCCCTGGCACCTTGAACCTGACTGGGACCCTGAAGATAGGTCTCTGCAGGACAAGGGTGCCTGGCTCCTTTGATTTCGTCCTTTTCTCTAAACTGAATGCTGAAATCATTTTCTGCGGACCTGCCACACAAGGGCAAGCTTGACTTGTGTTTCCTGTGTAGTGAAAATTCTGCCATGTGCCGCATCCCTCACGCCGGCCTTCCCGGGAGCATGGTGGGATCTTTGCTTCCTCAAGGATCGGCATGTCAAGAGTTAACTCTGGCTGCTGAGCCAAATTAGAAATAACCGGTCTATCTTTCCTTTTTTTTGAAGCGGTGAAATGTCTCTCAGCAGAGTCGCAGACCCTGCAAGCGTCCGTGTTTATTACGATCGGGTGTCGCTCACGTTTGACACCCTCACCTACATTTCCTCCTCTGCCCCTCCTCCAGCCAGCCTGTGATAACACTAAAGATTATTAATGTCGCTTTTGTATCTCGTTAAGGACGGAATTGTCACTTGTACTGTTTCCGTGGCATCCAGCTCGGCTGTGGCCAACACCACAATACATTTCATCACAGTTCTGAAGGTCAAAAGCCTCACTTTATTTTGCTGTTTTTTTTTTTTTTTTAAGAAAATAAGACTGCCCTGAATTAAATGGCTGTTTTAACAGTAGGTTCTTAGCATCACACCACATCGTCATTTTTCATGTTCTCATTTAACAGGCACTGAGGCTCTGGTTTAAATTAAATAGCTGCAAATGAGACAATTTATAACCCATTAGGTTGGGTGGAAAATTGTTTCTCAAAAGCAAATAAGTAATAAATCTGGTATCTGCCTATAACTCACAGTTGATAAGAAAGCGGCCATTACTCACTAGCATTATATGTGATTTGGGTTCTGGGTAGTGTGCAAGTGTTAGGTTTGTGTCTTTGTGGCAGTATTTTTATTAGGGAGGCGTGTATTGGTCTTCTACAGGGTTTTCATCCCTTGGTCACCTGCCATTGATGCCTTAAGTTTTTGAGTCTCATTTAAATATCTTCCTTTCCTTGATGCATTGACAAGTATAATTGGTACCTGCTCATTTATTTGTCTGTATTTACTTATGCTGTTATTTAACTATTTTCCCAGCATTTTTTTTCCCTCATGGATATTATATTCTTTAGTGTTAAGTGAAGTCATTGATCATGTATCTAGCCCTATAATGAATTAATAAACTATTTTCCAGACTTGTGTGATTTTTTTTTTTTTTTGCTAGTACCAGGAATCTGAACTCATGACCACACTTTCAAGGCAGGCACTGTGCCACTGAGCTATACCCCCAATTGTGCGATTCTTGATGGAACCAATGGCGAGGAATTCCCTAGCTTTTCTGCCCTCGGAAGTTTATTTCCACCAGGATGGGAAATGATGGTTTTTGAACACAGGTGATCAGAAGAAAGACCCAAGTACTTGAGTTCAACCCTCCCTGTCCTGCAAAAAGCAGAAGCTGGAAACCAGGGAGGATGGGTTGTTTGACTCTTAGGGGATCTCTTGCTCTGGGCATACACTTCTCCACAAGTTCTTGGGTACAAGAAGAGTCACAGGTTCCACGACTCTTCTATATAAGTCTGGTCACCAGAATTACTCATGGCTGCACATTTGCACACAAGCGCTGTGCGTGCAAGATTAATTCTTACGTGCACACTTGCCTTTACAGGTACCTGGCCCTCTATCAGCTCCAGTGTGCACCCCGCCTTACACGCAAAACTCCACACTCGCCCCACCAATAGCAGGCCTGTGGCTGGCAGCTGCTCTTGGCTGAGATCTCTGCAGAGCCTGAAGCGGGCCTCTTTATTGGAAGGAACCCAGAGCCAGTGGCTGCCCTGCCCAAGACCACCCCCAAAGTGACTGGTGGGCCAGACCTGGAGTTAATTGACAGATCATACAGAGAGATACTGCCCATTTTGCATGCAGCAGAATAGCCATTATTTGCATACCACTCAGACTGAGGGTTGTGATGAAGGAGAATTAAACACTTGTCAAGATGAATTTAAAATGACAGCAATTCAGGACACAGATTTGACCTCTCTGGAGTCCAGGATGCACTGAGAAGGGCTGGGGAGGATTGCAGCCCTGCAGGAGGGAGTTGCAGGGACTCCAGGTCCAGGGCCCCACCTTGCCTAGGGCCAGTAGATGCCTCACTCCTGCCTGTCTGCCTGCCTGCCCGCCCCCGTCCTTTCATTTCAGCCCCAGCCACTGAGGGGCCCCTGACCTTGAATTTCTCCACTGCCCTCTGCGGCTCAGGGCCTCAAGTCCTGCCTCCCGGGCACATCTTCTAGTTGCTGCCCTAGAGTGAGGGGTCCCAGGGCTGGGCAAAGCCTACTGCTGGGTCAGTGTGAGTTCTAGAGGCCTGCACTTCCTCCTCTACACCAAAGTTAGTTTTATATATGGTCCCAGGATTCCAGAGTTAGACTCAAAAGAGAGATCCAATCACATCTTGCCGTCCCAGCCCAGTGCCCAAGGGGCAGGCAAGTGACCCAGGCAGATACCACTGCCCTTACTTCTCCAGCTCCCGGAACTCAGTAGCAGCTGCTCAGTGATTTCGGGGACTAAGTTCACCACACTGCATTCAACTGAAGATCCTTTACTACAGTAAGGAGTGGCCAAGACCCAGGACTCTGCGGGTGTCTATGTCTTGAGTCTTGCTTACCTCACCTAACATCTTCACACGCAACCTGTGTCTCCTCGAGTTCTGCCACGTGAGATACCGAGTGTTCTCTGAGGCACAGAGGCGTTATTGGCAATGTTAACTTCAAGGTGCTTGCCCAGTTACCAGGTTATTTGCTGTTTAAAGGTCTCCAGGGCTGCGCGGGAGAGATATGCTTAGTGGCACCCTTCAGTCCTGCACAAGGAGGCGGAGGTCGGCCTGGCTGCACAGCAGGCCGAACCGGGAGGGGCTGGGAGGGAACTCGGCTGACTTTAGCTATCTCATTGTCCTGGCGGGTCTGCTCTGCCTGGTCTGTTTACTCACGTGCCACACCTCCCAAGTGCAGAGAGGGCTTTCGTGCAGCTAAATGACCTATCCTTTGACTGCCAGGACCAGGAGCCCACGACATACAGAACCTATGACAACTTTGAGCAGCTTTTCGGGCAATTATCACTGAAATACAGACTCGAGACAGTGGGGGAGAACACAGCAGAAATAGCGGAGCAGCGCAAATCCCACAGCTTTGCGTGTCTGTCCGCAGCCCGGACCCGCTCGCTCCACAGTCTTCTTGGTCTCCGCTTCCCAGGTCCCTTAGATCCTCGACCAGCGGGCCGCGCGGGGACCCCCGGCTGCAGCCCGGGAGGGCGCGGGCCGCCCCAGCCCCAGTTCAAAGCGCAGGGGGCGCGTCCGCCGCGCAGCCGGGAATGTCCGGCCGCTTAAAGCGCTCGCCGGCTCTTTGTTCCCCAGACCCGGCCTCCGGGGAGAGGGGGCGGGGGGAGGGGACGCGCGGGGAGGGCGGGGCGCGCGCCCGGGCGAGGCTGACAGATCGCCGGCCGGGTGGGTGCAAGATGGCGCGAGCCGCGCTCGCCCTGCGCCCCCCGCGCTCCTAGGCGGCATGCGGCCTCAGCCCCCAGCCGCCCGGGCTCGGCCCCGGCCCGAGCCCAGGCCCCGGCCCCGGCGCCGGCCCCACGGGACGCTGTGAGCCTCGAGAGGCCCGGGAGCCGCGCGCCGAGCCCCGCGCCCCGAGAGCCCCATGGCTGCGCCGCGCCCCGCGCCCCCGCCGCGCTGGCTCCTGCTGCCGCTGCTGCTGCTGCCCGCACTGCTGCTGCCCGCGCCGGGCGAGGGTGAGCGAGGGCCGGGTGGGTGGGCACCGGGCCGGGCCGGGGGAGCTGGGACGGAGCCTCGCGGGGAGGGACCCGGGCGCGGTCCGCCGGGCTCGGGAACTCGGGGATGGACCTGGGGTCACTGCACAGCGGAGTCCCACCGAGGGGCGCGAGCCGGGGCGCGCGGAGACCCCCGAGGAGCCCAAGGCGGGAGACCGTGACCCGGGTCCGAGCCGGAACCCAGCTGTCTACGAGGGGCGCGTCCGGGATCTGGAGCTCAGACCGGACCCGGGGGCGCGCGAGGAGACGCAAGAGGGGACAGGAGGAGGACCGGGAGGGTTGCGGCCGATGCCTGGGCGCCCACCATCCACGCCCGCGGTAGCTGTAATCGTCCGTCTCACGGAAGAGGGGTCCGGACCGAGTCCCTTCCCTCACACCCCAAGCTCTCGCAGCCTTTGGGCTCCTCTCTCTCCTCCGCCTCCCCAAGAAGCAGGGCACCGCGTCCTCCTCAAAGAGAAACTTTACCCGTAATCCCCACACGGGGTTGGAAGGAGGGTGCGAGGCAGCCGAAACTCGGGGCGAGGGTGGGGTGGCGGGGCTTTGCCGGAGTGGGGTCCTCAGATGTCTGAGAACGTTGTGACCCCCGGGGCGGGGGCGATGGCTGGCGTGGCGCGCCCCTCCCCTCCCCGGCAAGCAGGGGCCAGTTCCAGGATCGCTGGTTCCCTGGAAGTGTGAGGCGGGGTCTGTGGCTGCCCTTTCGGACTGGGGCAGGGGTCACTCCTCCCGGAGAAGTTGTGGTTGGGCTGCTAAGTTGTGTGCTGTGGGCGACTTGGCATCCGAGTGCCGCTTCCTCCTGCCGCCTTGGCTTCTCACGATCCCTGGATTGGGCTGGTCCCTCGTCTCTGCTTCCCTCTCCTGCTCCTCCAGCTCATTTCTCTTCTGCAAGAGCATCTTGAGGTTGTCTGGGAGCAGAGTGCTAGGACCCCCCGTGCTGCTGGGGCTTGGGAAGTCTCAGAGTTGGCTACTCTTCCCCTCGCTCCAAAACAAAAGGCCACAGGACCAAGACCCGGGCATGGGGGGTGGGCAGGGAGGATGGCGACAGGCCACAGCCTGGCTTGGGCCCACTCCGTCTGCCTCCAGCCAGACAGCTGACCAGGTCATAGTTAAGTTAGCAAAACCAGGCATGGTGTGTTGCTACTTCTTTCTGTATTGTAGAACTTTTTAACTCTCCATAGTTTGTTAATCGGGTCAGCAGCTATGTGAGACCAGGTGCACTGTTCCTTGATTTAAGCAGATCAGAAGAGGGAAGGTGGACACTTTGTGTACTTTACGTGAGGCCACCCCCTGAAAGTGCTTGTCCAGGGTGACCATAGAAGTGGCAGCCCCTGTGCCTGCCTTTGAGTCCAGATTATTGACTTCTAATTATAAGCCCCTGGATGAGTCACTGACGTTCTCTGGGCCTCAGTTCCCTTACACGTGAAAGGCGGAATGGTAGGAATAAGACTCACGTGTGTGAGACGGTCCGCTGGTTGTGTACACATTGCCAGGGATGACACTCGGTAGCTCATTTCCTACAAACACGACAGAAACGTGGGCACCCGAGGTCCCTGCATGTGACGTCTTCCTGGCTGTGCATTCCACACTGACCTCTCCTCCTCTTCCCCGACACAGGTCTTGGTCACTCTGCAGAGCTGGCGTTTGCCCTGGAGCCCAGCGATGACGTTGCTGTCCCTGGGCAGCCTGTAGTGCTGGGCTGCAAAGTGGAGGGGACCCCTCCCGTGCGAATCACCTGGAGGAAGAATGGGGTGGAGCTGCCAGAGAGCACCCACACCACCCTGCTGGCCAACGGGTCCCTGCTGATCCCTCGCTTCTGGGTGGAGCGGGCAGGCAGCCTCTCAGACGAGGGTGACTATGAGTGTGTGGCCCAGAACCGCTTTGGGCTGGTGGTCAGCCGCAAGGCGCGCATCCAGGCTGCAAGTAAGTGGACCTCCTCTCTTGCCCCCCCCCTTTGGAGAAGCCACAGTGCTAGTCGGTTGGTCTGGGGTGCAGGGGTGGGGTGGGTTCAGGCAGCCTTCTGCAGAACTAATGTCCCAGTGTGGGTCAGCTGAGAGGAGTCCAACAGTGAGTTTGGCTGGTGGAATTAGATCCTGGGCTGCTTTACTGATTGCAAGTGAATTGTGAAGAATGTAGCCCAACACTGGCAGTGTGGGGGTGGGGCTTCAGCCCATCCTGGATGAGCTGGGCCTGGCTTCCATGTGCCTGTCATGCATCTAGCATCCCGGCTCCTCAGTCCCTTGTGTGCAGTTCTTGCACTGAAAGGTAAACCACTGACTTTATGGGTGATTTAAAATTTTTCTTTTTGTTGATGCTGGAGATGGGACTTGGGATCTGAAGGTGCTTTTATGGTCATTTTGGCCACATGCAGTTTTTAATTACATTGACTTTCAGAGCTTATGGGTGAGGCTTCACTACACTAGTAATGGAGTTCTGAAGCTTGTCAACAAGTTTGCTTTAAAAATGTATAGTAGGGGGCTGGGGATATAGCTCAGTGGAATAAGCGCTTGCCTGGCAAGCGCAGGGTCCTGAGTTCGATCCCCAGTACCGCCAAAAAAAAAATAATAATAAAAAAAAAAAATGTATAGTAGGAGGTAGGTGTGGTGATGCACACCTTAATCCCAGCACTCTGGAAGGCTGAGGCAGGAAGAACACAAGTTCAAAGCCAGCCAGGACAATTTAATGACTGAGTGACACTCTGTATGAAAGTGGGAAAAAAAAAAAAAAAAACCTGGGCAGGGTGGTGCATGCCTATGATCTTATCACTCAGGAGGCTGTGGCAGGAGGATCACTGTGAGTGCAAGGCCAAACTGGGTGAATTCAAGGCCAGCCTGAACTGCACAGGGAGAATCTGTCTCAAAAAAAAGTGGAAAAAAAAAAGGGCTAGGGTTGTGGCTCAGTGCAAAAGCCCTGAGTTCAATCCCCGAAAAAAAAAAATGATACAAACGATTTAAAATAAAAAGTAAATAATAAATATATAGTGGAGATCCATGTATATATCCAGGTATATCCAGATATAGTGTCGTTCAGTGGTAGAGCATTTGTCTAGTATAGACAAGGCCCTGGATTCAGCCCCTACCCCTGCAAAACATGAAAAGGCATGATAAGAGGATTTTAGAGTTATGTCAGTGACGTGAGTCCCTCTTCACGTCGATGTGTTTGCTGGGCCCGGACAGAAAAGGCCAGGCAGCTGCTTCAGCTCTAAAATTGTGCTTTGCTGGCCCTGACGGACCACCAGTTGTGATAAAAACAGTAGGTGTGCTTTAACTCTCCATCCTGAGAGCTCTGTTATCCTGTGTGCACCTGGAGTGTGCTCTCTGCACTCTGATTCTCGCTGCACCTCGGGGAGGTGGCAAGCTGAGAGCCCACAGGGTCATGGCTGAGAAGCAGGGCCCTTAAATAGGTACTAACCCTCACTAAGGGTTATTAAGTACTTGCTGCATGCTGGGCGCCCTAAGTGCTCCATGGGAAATATCCCACTGAGGCCTCCCCATTTCATAGATGAGAAAACTGAGCTTTGGGGGTTCAGGTCTGCATGCTGACGGGAGGCAGAATCGGGAGTGCAGTGCAGGCAGCCTGAGCCCTCCGGCCTCTTCACTGACTCCTGTGGCTCGCTGCCTCTTTCCCAGCGCGGCGCTGACAAGTTTCTTCCTGGCTCTGAGGGCATTCGCACAGTTGCTCTGAACGGCTGGTGAGTGATGAATTGTTCAAGGCAGGAGCCCTCTCGCGGGGTGTAAGATGCCCCTTTGTTCTAGGGAAGGCCAATCCAGGCCCCCATCTGGAGCTCGCTGGGAGGCAGCCCTGGACTTGGAGACCAAATCACTTCTGGCTCAGCCTCCCCGGCCCCGGCCCTGCCAGCAGTGCAGAGGGACGGCTGGTGTGCCTCAGAGCAGATGGCTGGGTGTGCATAAGTGACTGAGGGACCCGGGGGCAGGGGGGGGACCAAGGATAGGGGAAATGGGACACTTATTTAGGTGTTTATTTAGTTGCAGTGCTGGGGATCAAACCCAGGGCCATGCACATGCGCGCACGCCCATGCCAAGGGTGGAACTTCTGCGCTACTTCCTCAGCCTGTCAACGTACTTTTCCAAGTGGTGATGCCTTGGAGAGTCCTGGTTCCCTGCACCTCTGACAGTGTAAGGAATTCACCTGGGAGCAGGGCTGGCCTGGCTAATCCTTTGGGGCCCTGGAGACAGCAGAAAGGTTCACCTCCCGGCACTGCCTGCGTGACCTGGCCTCCTCTCTCCCCCAGCTGGGCTGAGGCCCCAAGGGGGAGACCAAGGATGCCAAGCAACCAAGTGTCTGGATCCCTTCTCCTGCTTCACAGACTGAAGTTCCTAGAAAGCTTCAAAGCTGATTAGCCCTGCCTGGGTCTCCCCCTCGGCAATCACTCTCTGCCCGTTTGCCCGCTGGCACTGCAGATGTTGTGTGACATGGGCGGGGGGCTTTCTGAAAAGGTGTGAGGAGTCTCTGGAGACCTGGCTTCTCCCATCCGCTCCACAGGGGCTGATGGCCAGGGAGGGTGCACTCAGCACCAACCCGAAACACAATCCTCTCCTCCAGGGGATCAGTATGGGGAGCCTCCTGGCCACCCAGGGAGATGTGTGTGGGGGCACCCGCTCCTTCACAGTGGGCTCGGAGCTGTCCTTGCAAGGTGGGGGGATGTTGTAGTTCAGTGGCAGAGTGTCTTAGGCTTGAACCCTCTGTGGCAAAAATTTTAAAAAGCACTTTCTTGGACAAAGCCTTTAAGTGTAATCTCAGCTGCCTGCAGAGGTTAATCTCCAACAAAGCAAACCGCCTGATTCTGCTCCCAGCCCACTTTCTCTCTCGATGGGATTCATTTAGGAAGGACTCCAGGGAAATTTCTCAGGGAGCAGAGTCGTTGGAGCCAATTGCTCCTTGTTCTGTTTTAACCTCATCCAGGGGGGCTGTGAGCCTTAGGGTGGGTGGAAGCTGGGAGGCCAAGGAGACCGTGCCGTCCCTCTGGAGGGGTTGCCCAATGGGGATATGGGCACTGACTCCCACTTGCTGATGTCCATGTGCCTCGAAGACTCCAACAAGGAGCAGCCCAGCTGGGGGGCCCATGCCAGGTGCCCCCTGCACTGCCCTTCCTGGTCTCAGGCTCCTGGACGTGCTGGGGTAAAGAGATCCAGGACCCAGGGCCAGGTTTCACAGACTGAACTGAGCCTGCATCATCTGGGGATCTTGATTTGATTTCAGATCCATGGGTCTAGGCCCAAGCCTGGAGTTTTGTTTCTCTTAAGATCCCAATCACAATGCGCCCACAGTCTGGGTGGTCGCAGGCTACCGGAGCACCCACTCGCACGCCCCAGTCTCTGGTTTAGGGCTAGCTGGGCAGCGTAGTGGAGTCCACAGAACAAAGGCCTTGGGGCCACAATAGGGCAGGGTTGAACACCAGTTCGAGGCCCTCTGACATGTCCCCTTGGTACTGTGAGGTGCTTTGAGTTCTCATGCCTCTATACTCTCACCCGCAGGGCCTGTAGGAGGATCCAGGGAAGTACTGGATGGAAAGAACCTGCCCCAGGCTTGGTGTGTGGGGAAGAGCTTTGTAAGTCTTATCATTAGTGGTCAGGACCTCCTGCTAATTTAGGATGAGGTCCAACTTGTCTCCATCTTGGCTGGATTCCCAGCAAGCTGGACTGGGCAGGCCCAACAGTGGATTTGAGGCTGGGCTGAAGCGGCCACAGACCTGGACTTGGTGGGTTTGGTCCTTGACCCCACCCACTTGGCGAGATTGCTGCACCTCTCTGAACCTCAGTTTCCATTTATTTATGTACGTATTTATTTATTGAAGATTGAAATCAGGGAGCACTGAGCTTTATCTCCACTTTATTTATTGATTGATTGACAAAAGGGTTTTCACTCTGCAGTTCAGGCTGTCCTTGAACTCGCTTTGTAGACCAGGCTGGCCTCGAACTCACAACGATCCTCTTGCCTCAGCCTCCTAAGTGCTGGGATTACAGGCATGTGCCACCACACCCTGCACCCCCACTTTTATTTAAGACTACACCTCACTTTCTAGTTCAGGCTGGCCTGAAACTCACTTTGTATCCCAGGCTGGCCTTGAACTCATGGCAATCCTCCTGCCTCAGCCTCCTAGGGCTAGGATGACCTAGTAACTATTATTATTCTGAAGAGGAAACTGCTTTGTGGTGTGAGTCCCAGGAAGGGCCCAGACTCTGGAAAGAGGCAGTAGGGAGCAGAGAGGGGGTCTGCTCAGATCAACACTTTCTCCAGGCCTTCAGTTCTGTCTCTGAAGCCTGGACCATTACCAACAGGTCCAAGGACACAGAGGGAAGTAGCTGCTTTTCTGTGCTTACCCGGATTGGGGCCAGGGTCTGGCATAGGCCTGGGTGCGATCAGGAGAACTAGGAACAGGAGCCACTGGGGACCACGACCTGGGATGGGGGGACACTGAGTATATTCTGGGTCCCTTAATGGAGGGAGAGGTAACCATGGGAACCTTTGTCACCTGACTGCTCAGGCCTGGCGTGTAGGACCTAAGCGTTCCTCCTTCCCTGAAGTCAGCTCCCCTGAGGAGCCTGAGGAAGTCTCCCCCTGTGTCCCCAACATCAGCTTATTGTGTGAAAGAGGCAGATGTGGAGACGGAGCGCCCTCAGCCAGGCCTACCTCCTTCGGCCCCGGCCCTGCTCCCTGTCCGCGTGGCGGATGTCCACAACCCCCCACCCCCCGCTGGCCCCGTGAGAGCGAGGGACACCAGGAGGTGTGTGTGCTGTGCACAGATCATTATCTTACTGTCAGGTTGAGGGTCTGAGCTGGACACTCTGGAAGGCTGAGTCAGGAGGGTTACAAGTTCAAGCCCAGTCTCAGCAACTTAATGACTTAGGGAGACCCCATCTCAAAATTAAAAATTAAAAAAAAATTCTAGGGATGTAGCTCAGTGCAAGAACTCTAGGTTCAATCCCCAGAGTTCCCTACCACCACACACACACACATGCGCGCGCACGCGCGCATAGATTGAGTGGGATGGTACGAGGCCTATCTTTGCTCTAAGGTAAATCTTGTGTCATGTATTCTTTCAGTCCTTGAGACACACCTGCTTTCACTGGAATTTGTCCCTATCTTTATTTATTTATTTTGAGACAAGGTCTGTCTTCACAGCCTAGGCTGGCCTTGAACTCACCGTCCTCCTGCCTCAGCTTCCCAGGTGCTGAACCGCAGCACCAGGCTCCTCAAGTCTCTTCTTGCCCCTCTTCTTCCCACCCCCCAGTCCCTCCCCAAAGACCATTTAACTTAGCGTAATTCTGTCTTCCCCTCCTAAGGCAGGAGCATTTGTGGTCTGTGGCTGTCAGGCTAACCCTTGCCCTAAGTGCATTGTTAAGTAACTGTTTTGTGGCTGCATAGCAGCCCATCTGTCTCCTCAACTAGAGTTTAAGCTCCTAAAGGGTTTCTCTTTCCTTTGTGTTGCTCACACACTCTGCCTGTAGGTTTTGGTAAAAAACTATATGAACATGTGGCCTTCTGGGGCTCTCCCTCCCGCCCTCCCTCTCCCTCTCCATTTCCCTCCTTCCTGCCCTGTAATTGATAGCATAACTCAAAGAACAGAAGCTGTGAACTGGGAGGATGGGTAGGGAAACAGTGCCCAGGGCAGGGTCCTGGGGTGGCCGCCACTGTGCGCATCTCTGGAGAAACCGAGGCCCAGCCTTGCCAGATGGGGTGTGAATCTGAGGCTCTGCTGCTCCGCACCACTCCACACCCGGGCCCTGGGCGCTGGACCCTCCCCATGGACCAGGCCTATGTCCTCAGGCTCTGAGGTCCTAACTGCAGGGAAGGGGGCCCCTGCTCTCCACGCAGCGCAAACCCTCACCCCACCCGCAGGACTCAGTGTGGAAGCCTGGCGCTTCTGGTTCCCACACCTTGGCTCCGAGGCGCAGGCAGCCAGCTGGCCCCTTAAACACAATGTGAAAATCTTCTCTGTTCCTGTCCCGGGTATTGTCAGTGGCCTGGAGCCTGGGCTGGGAATGCGGCCGTGAATAGGAGAGGCATTTGCAGGCTGCAAGTGAAGCAGGCCCGGTGCCCCCGCCCCTCGGTGCCCTCCCACCCCCAGGGAGAAAGGACTTTTTCACTCCTGGCCTTCTTGTTCTGCTTTCCCCTCAGCTGCCCAGACCCATAGGCTGGGATGCTGAGCCCTTGGGGGGAAGAGGGTGGGGGGTTGCACAGCAGCTTGAAGCTTGCCTTACACAGTCTTCAAGAAAAGGGGAACGGAACAGAAGGACAGAGGGTGCCCAGCACAGAAAATCAGACAGCTCACCGCTGTCTTTGTTTAACTGGACCCAGTGATTCTGCCAAAACGTCTGCCAGTGTGACCAACCTATGGCATCTGTATTTCTCCGGGCATAGTCTAATTGCAAACAAGCAAAGTAGAGCCCTGTGGTGTGTGTGCATGTGCGTGTTCGTGTGTGTGTGTGTGTGTGTGTGTGTGTGTGTGTGTGTGTGTGTGTGTGCGCGCACCTCTGTAAGTACCTGAGTGTACTGTGTGCTGCCAAAGGGTGGGCAGGGCACCTAGGGCTGGGGTTCACCTCTCCTCCAAGGACTTTCCCAGAGGAGTCTGTTTGCCCCTGGGCTGCACAGGGTGAGGGGCAGTGACAGATAACGTTATTAGGTCCTGAGAGGGACTGATCATTCCCCAGCCAGCAGAGAGCAGCAGCCAGGGTAGAGGGGAGGGTTCCATGATGGCCTGTGGGCCTGGCCGCACACCCCAGCCAGCCAGACCCTCATTTTCTTCCTCATTCAGTGGGAGCCCCAGATCCGGCTGCCGTCACAGTAAGCCTGCTGGCCTGTCTGCTCCTCTCGCCCCCCAGAACCTCTCCTTGATTTCTTGGCCAGCTCCCTTTGTCCCCAACTTTGCTCACCCACTTCCAAGACATGTGAACCCCATCACCCCCTTGACTTTGGAAGCCGGAAAGGCAGAAGACAGGCTGAGCACTGGCCTTAAGAGGGAGATGGACAGGTGGGGGGGCGCAGAGCCCCGGGTTCCGGCAGGCAAGGCTGTCCTGACTTCTCCCTCTTGGCTGTTCCTGTCTCTTGTCCAGTTTGCTATGCTCACACCTGGGAGCCCTGTTTCCAAAGCAGGTGGCCTTGGATGAAGGACTGACTAAGAGGGCCCCCAAAGAAGGCGTCCACAGGCTCCCTGGTACATCAGCGCCTCCCCGGAGGCCCGGGCATCCCTGTGCGGAATCTGAGAAGCCAGATGCTGGCTGGAGCCTGTCGTGGAGCGCGGACACTGACACTGACCAGGGCGGAGGGGCAGCGCGGGGCTGCTCTCTGGAATGCCGGTGTTGGGTTGCAGTGAGATGCAGGCAGAGATAATGGGCAGGAACTGGACTTTCTGGTCTGGCTGCTGCCCCCAAGGCCAGTGGAATGTAAGGGGGGAGACTATTAAGAGGCCCGGGGGACTTGGGGTGGGCAGATGGAGTCCAGACCACCGAGATGAGGAGGAGGGGGCAGACCACCGTGAGAGAGAACAAGTTCTCGCCCTTCTGCCCTTTCGCTGAGTTGTAGCCTGCAGCAGGAGAATCCTAGAATTCCCAGCCCACCTAGAACCGTAGAGGTCTCCCCAGGCTCCAGGCGGGATCAGAGCTGAGCACATCCACCCTTCTCATTCCACAGGCTTGAACACTGTGGCCCGGGCTCCATCCTGCAGCCTGGGCTGGCCAGGGGCCTCTATCTAGCTTATCAGGCCTCTGGCCTTGGCCTTCTGCAGTGCCTCATTCCACTCTGGTTCAGAAAGGGGGAGTCTTTTATTGGCCCTTCTACCCAGGGCAGATGGCACGAGTAATTCTGTTTTTCTTATGCCCTGCCCTGCTGGGCTTTGCGGTTTGCAGTTCTGAGTGGGGCTGATTCACCAGCAAATCGTGGGTGTGACCTTCTGACATCCGGGGCAGGTAGCAGAGGGCCTCTGTATTTTCAAGCTCACTGGTGGGTGCTGAGAATCCCCACGATGCAGTCAGTAATCTGGGCCAGTTCTACTTTAAAGCCCCCCTCTGGGTTCCTGTGCTTAATTCCCACAACTCCATTAATAGGCTTGCTGGTGCCATTTCACAGATGGGTCAGTGGAAGCCCACAATGATTGGCAGACTTGCCCAAAGGTGCACAGTAAGTAGGAAAGTGAAGATTCACACTGAGATGTGCTAGGCCTTACAGTCACTGGCCTGAGTATCTTACTGGGTGCTCAAATCTCGAAGGGACAGATTGATATTAATGCCCGGGGGGCATACGGGCAGTGAACCCTGCCAAGCTGAGGTCCATTTTTCATGGGCCAGGAGGGGGCAGCCCCATCTCCAAGCCACAGTGGAGAGGTCCCGCTTAGGCCTTTGGCTCCTGAAAGAGAAGCCCAGCCTGGGCGTGGGGCAGGTTCCCCAGGGAGCAAGGAGCCGGGAGTTGCGGGTTGGTGCAGGTGGAGGTGGCAGCTTCCTCCGAGGAGGGAAGAAGAGCCCCCCGCCCCGGCCCCCTTTCTTGTTTCCTCTGCATAATGATGCTGATTGCTCCACATCTGTCCTAATTACTCTTTGTTTGAAAATTCAGAACAAATCACAGGAGAGGAACTGGCAGGGCTTGCAGAGCTCCTTCTCCCCAGGGGTCCTGGCAGGAGGGGGAGGTGGGGGGAGAGCCAAGTCAGCCTGGAGGAGTGGAGGCTGTGACTGTCCTTGTCCTGTCCCCTTGCCTGGGCCATAGCCATGGCCTGCGGGACAAGGTGGCCTAAGGCTCTTGGCTCCCGGTGTGAGAAGGCTGGAGATGATGCCCCTTCTCCATCAACCTGGGGAGGGGTCTCGGGGTCCTCTGCCTTCTTGGTCCCAGGGCTGTGGCCCAGGCGAGGGGACAGGACTTGGGATTCCGCCTGCCTTGAGCACCCCTCCATGTCCCTCTCCTACCTGCGCTCAGGCAGATCCCGTGTAGTCAGTGAGCCCCTTGCTGTTGGGTCTCTCACCAGCGCTGGCCTCCTGCGTCTGGGCGCGCTCAAGGCGGTGTTTTGTGATCCTTGCTTCCCAGGTTCTAGGTATCCAGAACACACCATCTTCAGTGTGGAAGCAACTCAGGAATTTGAGCTCCACCCAACAGGGATCCTGCAGCTGGCCTGGGAGCAGGGAGTACAGGAGGAGTGGAGACAGGCCTCAGGCTCCGTGTCCCCTTCCTCCCAGCTGGCTTGGCCAATAGGCTGGGGACTGGTGACAGGGCCTGGGGCTAGACAGTCCAGGGAGGAACCTTCAATCCAGCCAAGTCTGAAAGCAGGAAGCAGAGAGGGCCTGGGAGGCTGCAGAACGGCAGGCTTGGAGGCAGGGTGGGGCCTGTCGCCTTCATGGTGCCTGGAAGGGACCCAGGGGACACAGGAGTGGGAAGACAGTGGCTCTCTGGTTTGGCCCATTCACCCTGACCCTCCCGTCCTCTTGTCCCAAGCCCGGGCATACAGAGCTGTAACCCAGAGGCCTCCTGGTACTGACTGGCCGAATGGGATTTGGGCTCTAATTTCAGAGGCAGGTGCGCTGGGACCGTAGAGATTTTAATAAACCAGAGATCTATAACTCCCGGATCTTTGTCTCCGATCTTCAAACTTGGTTTATTTCTTTTCTTCCTTGTCCTGCTCTTAGGTCATTTTAGTTTTGCCACTTGCATCCCAGCTTATATGAAATATCGCCTTCTTTGTGCAACAGTTATCTTCATTCTAATTTTTGGGGGTCCCTTGAAATTTTGTTCCAATTCTCTAGCACCTGGAGAAGACCTGTCTGATTTAGTCTCGTGTGCAGATTGGATTACAGTATTCCTGATTCCATTATCTCAGATCGCTGATAATTATGTTACCCAGAATGAGCCCAGGATTGAGCCTGCTTGATATTCCTGACCCCCTTTTCTCTGTTTCTGACTTTGTGTCTCCAGTCAAGTCAGTTTCCCATTGAACTGTGACAAAGTCAAGATCATTACAGGCAAGCTGGTGTGATATTGATGAGATCAAGGCGATCTTAAAAGAAAGCCATATTGCTTTATTTATTTTATTTATACTGGGGATCAACCCAAGGCTTTCACAGTGAACTGTATCACCAGAGCGGCAGCACGCGCGCGCACACACACACACACACACACACACACACACACACACACACAGATACACACACACACACACACACACACACACCACTGCTTTTAAAAAATCTTTTATTTTGAAACAAGGTCTTGTTAAGTGGCTAAGTTTCCCAGGCTGGATTCAAACTTTTGATCCTCCTGCTTCAGCCTCCTAGAGTGCCGGGATTATAGGTATGAGCCATTGCTTTTATCACATCAGTTTAAGAAGGGTCTACTGGATTGAATCCCTAGTTTCCTCTTGTAAGCCCTGGGTGGTCAGAAAACACCCAAGGGTCCATTCTGGGACAGTAAGTGTATAGTCTGTCTCCTCCCACTGCTCTGAAACACTTTTCTTCCAAAGTGCATCAGGGAGCACTTGGAGAGGTTAGAGATGAGCCTGGCCACAGGAACCATGACCAAGGGCTAAGTGGGAAGGGCTTGGCCTTGGAGAGTTCAGATCTCAGTCCACTAACCCAGGAGAAGTTCTTGGGCATCTCAGGGACCACTTCCAGGAAAGCTGGAGAAATGTCCAGGATGCCCAGCCACTGGCCTCCCCTCCCCTCCCCTCAAAGAGCCAATGGGCTAGATTCCATGCAAAGAAGCTCCCCTCTTGCTTCCTCTTTGGAGGGAGCATCACTGAGTGTCACTGCCCACGTTGGGTCACCTGTAAAAATCAGAACCATAAGGACCCTGAAGCGTCCTCTGAGTGCATGCCGCTGCGGAAATGGAGACGAACATACCCTTGTTATGTAATCCTCGTTAACATCCCTTCGGAGTACAAACTTTTTAAAGTTATTTATGATCTCAGGTTTGGGCAGGGAAGAGAGATGAGAAGTAGAGAAGTAAGCTTCAGTGAAAAGCCCTTTATTGGTGAAAAGTCCTAGGTCTTTAATCTGGGCCTGGAGGCCACTCTGGCTTTTTGACCATCTTCCACAGGAGGGTGCGGCTGAGGACCACACATCGGACACCATTGGTGAAATTTGGTCAATCCACAAAGGTGCACATGTTATGATACATAGTAACAAGTGTACAGTTTCTGTTCCAATGACCATTTTAGTCTTGTGAAATGAAGCTAGAGGTTGGCACACCTCTAGAATGGTCTTTGATCTGCTACTAACCAACTGTTGTTTCCTTGGGTAAATCCTTTCTCTCCCTAGAAAAGGATATTGAGCATCATTCCTTAAAATTCCCTGAGTGTATTAAGGGAAGAAGGAAGTCAGACGGGGGACTCCGGAGTCCCTGCCTCTGCCCCATCTACAGTAACTCTGCTTTTATCTCCCTGGCAGACGGACCAGGTAGATCCCCTGGGGGTCTGGCAGCAGCTGCAGGTGCTACAATGCCAAAGGGGCTTAAGGTCCTACAGGAAGAAGAAATAGGACTCTAAGGCAGAGGTTTAGTTAGGAGAGTTATAAAGAAAAGCATTATGATCACATCTGGGATTATACCAGGGTTTGATTAAATCTTGATTCAGGATTGGATCAGAAAAACAAGGAGCCATACTTAAGTTTTTTTTTTTTTTTTTTTTTTTTTGAGACAGGGTCTCACTGTGTAGTCCAGGCTGGCCTTGAACTCACTATGTAGCCCAGGCTGGCCTCAAACTCACAGTGATCCTCCTGCCTCAGCCTTCCAAGTGCTGGGATTACAGACCTGCCCAGGCCATACTTTAATTTTTGAAGGCAGGCTTTTCATGCAACATTGTTCTGGGTAAAGCTTAGTGACATTAAACACAGTTGGTGAGAAGAAGGTACAGTTTGCCAGCTGCTCATTTAGTCCCTAAATGAGTGTTGTTTCATTACTTAATTTTATTTTCAAAGAAATGGGTAGATAGAGGGCTGGCTACTCGTGTTTCAGATTTGAGGGTGGGCTCCCTGCAGAAGGTATACATACAGTCTGCTGTGGTGACATGGACATTAGAAGACATTTGTAGCCCCAGAAAGCGCTCTTTGGTTAACATTATCAATCAATCAGACAATGTTAACCAAAAGGAAAGAGCCCACTGTGGATCTGGGCAACTGAGCAGTGTTTTTTTATCATTTGATAAAAACTGATAAAATAGGGTGTATGCATCATATTCTTCCTTGAGGCAGGAATAGTGTAAAGCCCCATCAGAAGGGATTAAGAGGCACATGTTTCCAGAACAGGGATCTGGAGAAGTTAGAGATATTACAGCAGGTCAGTTTTCAAATCTAGGGGCGCAGTGCCTGCCTGGCAAGCTCGAGGTCCTGGGCCCGGCCTGTGTTTGGGACTCAAAGCCGGAGTCCAGCGACAGGAGCAGGTACGCTAAGCACGTGCAGGTGGAGAGGGTTGGTGAGGAGCCCCGGGGCGAGCGGGGCTGAGGTGCTTCCTCAGTTTCCCCCTGCCTCGGCGGCGGCGGCGGGCACAGCAAGGCCTAGCCCAGCTGGAGAATTTGAGCCGCCCGGGGAGGGGGCAGGGGTGGCGGGAAATGGTGCCTCGTTCGCCCCAGCGACATCAAACCCTCGTTTGGCGTGCGAGGACAATGGCGGTCTTATTTTCTCCATTCGCCGCGCACAATGCCGGATTCTCTCATTCACCCGCGGTGGTGCGAGCGAGGTAATTAGCCAGCGCCATTCAGCGCGGACACTATTGCTATGCGGGGGGGCGCGGACGCCCGCGTCGGGGGGATTAGCGCGGGCGGGGGCGCAGCTGCGGCCACTTCAAAGGGGCCCGCGCCGGCGGCTGTGGGAACCGCGGATCCGGGGACCAGGGCGGGGCCCCGCGCGCCCCGCGCCCCGCGCCCCGCGCCCCGCGCCCCGCGTCCGGGGAGCCGGGGTCGCGCGCGGGCTGTGTCGCCCCCATCGCGCCCGCGCTTCCATGGGGCCTCCTGCGCCTCTCTCTTTGGAGTCCGGGAGTCAAAGGGCAGAGGCGGGAAGGAGGGACCCGAGCGAGGGGGATGGGAGCCTGACCCCGGCGCTGACCTCCGCGCAGGCAGCAGATGGTCCCACTTACTCGAGCGCGCGGCGCCCGGGGGCCCGGGCTCCGCCGCCCCGCCGCAGCGAGCCCGCCCCAGCACCCGAGCAGCCGGCCCCCAGCGAGACTTGGGGCGCTGGGCTGAGAATCAGCCCTGCTCGGGATTCTCAAGAGCCTGCCAGGCCAGGGCCCTCCCAGCCCAGCCGAACATCTGCGTCAACTCCCTGACCCGCCGTGGAAACAGATTCCTGGGCAGCGCAGCAGATGCGGGGATCGAGCCTCTGGCGGTGGGGCCCAGGAATCTGCGGTGCTAGGAAGGGGCGCCGTGGGGTGTTCGCCTCCGCGGCCCCACTGCTCTATTTTCATGAAGAAGCTTGTGCAAGGGTTGGGACCTGAGTGGAAGACAAGATGGTGGGAGAGGACTGAGCCCGGGGCCATAAAGTCGGCCTTCGGGCACCAGTTTATGAGGTCTTGTTATTTGCCCAGTGTCTGTTCTTCATAGTGGAGGCAGACAGGTCCCTCGGGGGGGTCTCTGCCCCTAAGGGACTCGCAGGCCCAGGTGAAGGGGCTGATCGCGGTGTGAGCCTTGGGCTCTGATACTTCATGTGCGCAGGGAGCGAGCTGCGGGCAGCACAGAGAAGGAATTAGTTCTGCTTCCTTGGAGGGGCGGGTGTGAAAGAGGGAGATGTTTATAGAGAAAGAGGCAAAACAGTTCCATGAGCCGGGGATGTAGCTCAGTGGCACAGGGCCTCCCTGGCAAGCACAAAGTCCTGAGTTCGATTCCTGCTTTAAAAAAAAGAATTCCAGGCAGAGAAGACAACACCAACAAAAGACTGTGAGCGTGAGCACCTGTGACCGTCCAGGGAAGGCAAAGCTTACCTCACGGTCAGAGTAGCAACTGCGTGGGGGTAGACGCTGATGTTTGAGCCTGGGCAGATGAAACGACCTAATAATGAAAACCACCCATGTCATCCCAAGTGGAGCAGATTTGATTCAGGGTCATGGGAACCGGTATCACCATATTGGTTAATCAGACGAGGAGAAGGGAAGGATGGGACGTGACTCCTTGGTTTATAATTGGGGCGCGGGAAGGCTTTTTATGGAAGATACAAGGGAGATAAGCTCTAGTAGGCTGAGTGTATGGAAATTCCCCAAATAAGTCTATTTCCAGGAGCTGCCAGGGCCGGTATAGAAACTGTACGGTCCCCCCACGCGTGCAGACCTCCCTGTTCCGCAAAACAGATAGAGCTCACTGTGGAGAGTCGTTGGGGCGGGGCATGTGCAGATCTCCAGGGACTGAGGCGCCTCGCTGAGCCAGCAGGGGTTCTGTAGAGCACCAGCATGCCAGGAGACTGGCTCGGAGTTAGAAGGGGGCTGTCTCTCCCAGGTGGAGAGTGACCGCTTACCAGGGAGTCCCGGAACCCTAATGTTGGCATATCCCTTAGAGGGTGTCTCCCCCATCCTGCCCCACTTCCGTTTTACAGCTGAGAGCCCCAAGGTTGGAACCAAAAGGGAACACCAGGGACCTGTGACAGAGCCAGGCAGAACTCCAGCTTGCGTCTCCATTCCCTGAAACCTACTCTATTAATCCCTACAAATCCTAATATATGGCTGTGGAAATTTGGGGGAAGTATCTGTTTTTGTTGAGTTGTCCTCGTGGTCATGTGAAAGCAATTTGTTTAATAGCTCCAGCCTGGGCCCCCTAACCAGACGCCCTTCCTGGAGGTGAGGGAGATCCGGTGTCCTGACCAGAACAACGGAAGTGAAGGATATTGTGGGACTGGGCAGGTTTACATAAAGGAGATTGGTGACCCTGATACCAGCAGAGACACGCAGTCTGAGGAGAGAGGCTCTGCTGTGGGTCTGGACATTTTCAGATCCAAGGCAGAGAGTCCCAGATGGACTCCCAGGCCCTGGGCTGCACCACTGGCTGATGTGTGGAAGCAGGGTGCACTGAGGTTGCAGCAGGATGACACTTTGTATAAAGGAGGGAACCGAGGCTCCAGAGACGGGCTTTGACTTTTACCAAATTCACACAGCCAGGCACTGAAAGAGCCGGGTCGGTCTCCCAGCCGCCCTTTCCCCCAGTCACACTGGCATTTCACAAGCTTTGCCTCTCTGTGCCCTAAATGAGAAAGACAGGTGACCTCTCTATATTGTACAGCGCAGAATAACCTACAGGAGTAGCCCTTCAGGCCCCACCCGGGAAAAGGCCTGCGGCTCAGATTTCCTGGAGGGAGGGGTGGGATTGCCCAAAGAAGACCCCTGAGACAAGCATCTTGGCTGTTTTTTACCTGTGTTACTGGGGTTCAGGAAACACAGGGTGCAGGGTGATCACTAGTGGGGTGACAGTGGCCACCTTATCTACATTAGTTATACTCTATAAAACCACCCCACCATTGTCCTGGGGCAATTAATTTACAGGGCAGCCTGCCGTGTAGGGGGTGTCCCCGAACACAAACAGTGTTAGCAGGGTCTGAGACGTTGGGTGCCTGTGGGTTTTCCTGACCGAGTGTCCGTGGGCCTCATAAGTCTCCTGGGTTACAGCGAGGTAAGTCGCTTTGGACCTCCCAGCTTTTGTAAGTCTGTTTTTCAGAGCCATATTGCTGGTACTTTTATCCTTCTGGTGGTTTTTTAGGAGCCTGGGTGGGAGCATTTAAGAACAGGGTCTGTGGATTAGGGAGATTTTTCTTTCAGGGCAGTGGTTCAAACCCAGGGCTTCACACATGCTATGCAAGGGCTAAACCCCCAGCCCCAGGACAGAGGGGATTTGCTATGGGGATGCAGAACATCCTGCCAGACGTGGAAGTTCAGGAGGTGTTTGCTGAATGATTCAGAGTGCGCTCAGTGAGTCCTGTGTAAAAATAGGAAGGGGACTGTGTTCCCAGACACACACCCAGGACACTGCCTCTGAGCCATGGTCTGGGGCCCTGGATGGAAACAGTGTAAAATATCTGAAATTGAGACTGCTTTCAAAAACCTAGTCATGGAACTGTGGGGCTGGTCACAGGGAGCAGAACCTCCCCAAATTTGTGGGAAGCCACCTCTCCATGGTCCACTCTGAGTTGGCAGCACACCCCCAGGCACGCCTCACAGCCCCCTGCAGGCAGAGTGTGGGCAGAGGAAGCCCCTGGCTTGGCTTGGCAGAAGAACTAGCACCTGATTGTGGAGCTGGGTGTCTGAAGAGTGGGGCTTTGAGAGGTTTTAGTCCCCTTGGGCTGTAAAAGCCCAGCAAGGGGCTGCGGAGCCCAGTTGCCTTGGACCTGCTGTGGATTCAAAGATAGGAGGTTCATCCTATCCTGTGGAGGCCAACAGCTGGACTCAGGGCCTTTCCCGAGGTGAATACACCCCCAGCTGCCTCCCACCTCTCCCCATCCAAGGCGCCCCCCCACTGCCCCCAACCCCCTCCCCAGTTTGTCAGAGGTGGCTGAGGTGGCTTCAGAGAGGGGAGAGATGTGGATTTATGGCCAGCCGCTGACTTGAAAGACAAAGTTGCCTTTTGTGTTAGAATTGGGGCGGGGTGGAAGGAGGTGGGAGGGAGGGGCTGGGGTTCAGGGGCCCAAGGGAGGGGGTGAGGGGCTGGGGGAGGCTGAAGAGGGAGACAAAGGGTTGCAGAGGCTCCGCAGAGCAGGGTCACCAGGCAAAGGCCCAGATGGATCAGCTGCCTCCAGAGAGGCCGGGCAGGGCTTCTGAGCTGCCACCGCTTGTGGGAAGCCGTCACAGTCCTGTGCAGCCAGGGCTATTCCAACACCCAAACCCACCCAGCCCCTGTTCTGAACTTATTCCTTGGGCTCAAACTCTCAGCTGAACTCTGAGTCTTTTGGGGAAGCCCAGAAGGAAATCCAGGTATCCCAAGGGCTGTTCTCCCAGTGAGAGGATGAGCCGAGACCCGGATGATGGGGAGGACCAGACCAGGGCCCTCTGCAGAGGGGGCGCTGTGAGCAGGTCTCAGGGGTCGCTGCCACCACCTCATGAGGGCTTTGAGGAGTTTAAAAAGCCTGTGAAGGAATGTTGGTTGGCTTCCCTGCCCTCCAGGGCCCATGCTGCCCCCTGGTGGCTGTACCCTGTGGCTCTGGTGGTCTGGGTGGAGACTAGGGCCACAGTTGGGGCGGGCGCCTGAATTCAGCAGGTGTTTTAACTACACCTCGGAGAGTCACATCCAATCCCCGGAATGAGCCTGGTCAATAAAGGCATGAGTTTATGGGCTTCGTAAACATTTTACTAGGGAAATCAAGGCCTCAATTACCCACTGGCCTCTTCCAACTGACAGCTCCTTGGTTGGGGCCTCTGCGAAGCCCACAGGCGGCAGGAGGACAGAAGAGGCCAAGCCCCGGTTTATACCCTGCCACCCCCTTCACCCCAAATGACCCCCTCGCTATTCAGGCCTTGGAAATGAGTGTCCTCATCACACCCCTTCAGCCTTCGCCTCTCCCAGGGAAAATGGCTTCCCCCCTTGGAAGGCTGGCCCCAGTCCTGCTCTTCCAAAACTCCCAGCTCCCTTTTAGCTCAATAATTTGTTTTCTACCATCTTGGCAATGGGGACTGAGCCCAGGGCCTTTGCGCTGAGCTACATCCCTGGTCCATTTTAAGGATTTTTATTTTGAGACAGATCTCACTAAGTTGCTAAGCTGCCTAGGCTGGGCTTGAATTTACAGTCTTCCTGATTCAGCCTCCCAGAGTGAGTGCTGGAATTGCAGATGTGTGCCACCATGCCCAGCTTCTTCACTCAAGATTTAGCCATTTCTCCTCAGCAATAAGTAGCAGGAATTGACTATTCGCCAAGGACTGTGCCAAGCACTTTACAAATACCTTATCAGATTCCCCACAGGCAGCAGCATTAAGGGAGAAACAGCCTCTGGGAGGTTGTGTCACATGGCCAAGGTCACATGGCTCAGAATGGTGGTGCTGAGATCCGAATATCTTTCTGTCTGCATCCAGAGCCTTCTCTGTTTCCTGTACCTCTGCTGAAGTTCTGAGCAGGTGTTTCCCCTCAAGGAGGCCTTGTCAGAGGTGTATGACAGCCACAGGGTAGGACCGAGTATGGGCCTTGTCCTCTGTCTCCATGTCACATGGCCGAATGGAAGCTGCAAGGAGGGGTCCTCTCAGGGGAGGGCGTGGCAGCTGGGGAGAGAGAGCCAGAGAGAAGGCGGCTGGGCCTTGGCGGCCTTGGAGCTGGACCAGAGCTGCCTGACAGGACTTTCTGGCATGGCTGTGTCATTTTCTTGAGGATGTAGCCAGTAGCCATTTGTGGCTATTGAACACTTACAATGTGACTGGTGAGACTAAGGAACAAAATATTATTTTTATTGATCGATCGATCGATTGATTTTTTGTTATTGCTGCTGTTGTACTGGGGTTTGAACCCACGGCTTTCACAGTGATCAACAAATTCTGAGACAAGGTCTCCCTGAGTTGCTAAATTGCCCAGATTGGGCTCAAAGTTGTGGTCCTCCTGCCTCAGCCTCCCAGAGTGCTGGGATTACAGATGTGCAACAGCACACCTGGTTTATCTGTTCTTAAGTGTGTGCAGGTCTGGGGCATTAAGTTTGTTCACATTGTCATGTGAGGCCTACCATACATCCCTAGGACTCTTCTTATAAAACTGTGCAAGGTGAAACTTGTTTCCTGTTAAACAATATACAACAACAATAATAGTACCAACATTTCCCATTAAACAATAACACCAAGTTTCCACTTACCCTTCTCCCTAGCCCCCAGAAATCATTGTTCTACTTTCTGTGTCTATGAATTTGACTACTCTAGATACCTCATATAGAAGCAGAATTTGTCTTTTTATGACCTATTTATCTCTGCATGGTACCCTCAAGGTCCACCTATGTTGTAGCCTGTGTGAAAATTCCCTCCTTTTTAAGGCTGACTAATATTCCACTGGGGGTAGAGACCACATGTTGCTCGCCTTTTTATCTGTCGATAGACAAGGGTTGTCTCCCTCTTTTATCTGTCGTGAACATGCAGCCGTGAGCATTCTTAAATATCTCTTCGAGTCCCGGCTCTCAGTTGTCTTGGGTGCGGGTACATACTTCCAGTGGAATTGCTAGATCCCATGGTCACTGTATTTATTTGTTTGTTTGTTTATGGCCCTGGGATCAAACCCAGGGCCTGGTACATACTAAAAACACGCCTCCTCCTGAGCCCCACTCCAGCGCTGATCTCTCATTTGTGAGGAACTGCCGTACTGACTTCCGGAGCAGCTACGTCATCGTCTGTTTCCCAGACAGGGCACGAGGGTTCCGATTTCGCCACTTCCTCACCAAATACCTGCTCTCGGTTTCTGAGCGTGTTGTTTTGTTTTGCAATAAAATCTCTATGTTGTCCAGGCTGATACTAAACTCCAAGATACCAGAGCAACTGGGACAAAAGGTGTGTGACGCCATACCTCGCTCGTTTTCTGTATTTGTAAGAGAACTCATCCTAGTATGGATTTCTCCAAAAATTAGTATCTTTTCTTTTTTGATTTATGAAATTTTCTTTTTCTTTTCTTTTTTTTTTTTTTTTTCCAGACAAAGTTTCACTGTCTCATTCAGGGTGGCCTTGAATTCACTATGTAGCCCAGGCTGTCTTCAAACTCACAGCAATCCTCCTGCTTCAGTCTCCTGAGTGCTGTTACAGGTGTGCACCACCATACACAGCCTATACTATGTTTTCAAAGTGTGTATGTCATACTGATGGTCCATCTCGATTTGGACTGCTCACATATGAAGTACTTCACAGTTGGCCACTACGCAGCTGCTTTTTTATATCTGCAGGTTCCAAGTTCTAGATTCAACCATGATGGATTAAAAATATTTTTTTTAAAAAATTGGGGCCTTGGGGTGTCTAACTAAGTGGTAGAGAACTTTCCTAACATGTAGGAGGCCCTGGCCTCCAGTGTGGCAAAAAAAAAAAAGAGCCTTTATGCTGAATATGTACAGACTTTTTTTTGCAATTATTCTCTAAACAATACTAGAACAACTTTCATAGCACTTATATTATGTATCATAAGTAATCTAGAAAAGGTTTAAAATAACAAAAGAGGATGTGCATAGGTGGTATGCAAATACTACAGTGATTTATGTAAAGGTCTTGAGCATCCACAGATTTTGATATGTTTAGGGGATGCTGGAACTAAGCCCCTGTGAATACTAAGCCAGTGGGTAGTGGTGGGTAGGGTTCAGGCATGGATGTTGTATAAGCAGAAATGATTTGGGTTTTTTTTTTTTTTCCTGCTTTTTGAGACAGGGTCTCACTATGCAGTTCAGGCTAGGCTTGAGCTCACTTTGTAGCCCAGGCTGGTCTCGAACCCGTACTGATCCTCAACCTTCCAAGGGCTAGGATTACAGGTATGCGCCACCACACTCGGATACAGAAATGTTATATAATTGTCTGAGGAGCTGTCTGAGGAGGGGCTGAGCGTCCTAGTGGCTACGTTCCCTGGTCCTTGGCAGGGACAGATACTTCTTGGGAAGTACCCTTCTTTAGGTACACAGTAGCTCCTTTTGAATGGCTGCACAGCAGGGGGCGGTCCATGCCTCACACCGCCAGTGCCACCAGTTTTCTCAAAGGCTATGTTTTGAATTCTCCATTAACACAGGACCACAGGTCTCTTTATCATCACACACTGGGTAGGAGTCTGGCTGTGGCTGAAGGGTGGAAGCCCGGAGCTTCCTTCCCAGTGCTTTGCTGGACCCTGGGTGGCCCCGCTGCCTGTCTGGAGCCTGTCTAATCAGATCCAGGCCTGACCTCGCCAGAGGTCCCGGACCAGGAATGAAGTCCCCACTCTGCTCTCTGAGCTGCCCTAGATCTAGTGATTTACAGGGGTGTCCAGGAACTGCTTCCTGCCGGGTTCTTCTCCCTCCAGCCCAGCCGACGGCCGCGCAGGACTGGGAGACTCCTTGCTAGATTGCTTGGGGACAAAGGTGCTTTCCTCTTCTTTCCCCATTGCTTTCTCTGCCCCTCCCACCTAGTGGGCCTCCCAACCAGTGCGTGTTGGATGGCCTGGGGCCCCATCCAATCCGCCAGCTTGAAGCGAGGGACCCAGAACTGTCCCCACCAGGCCAGTTGGTGTCAGCGGTAGTCTAAAGCACCAGCAGCCAACATAGCACCCCAAGGATGACTTGCTCAGAGAGCTCAGAGGTCCAGCCCTCAGTCCAGCTACCCAGGAACCCTTTCTGCAGAAAGACACCATGAGGGACAGTCCCTGGCCCCACCCCAGCTACCTGGCCCAAGCCAGAGCAACAGCAGACCTCTGAACCAAGCGTCCTCCATCCCGAGACTGAAGGGAGGCCGAGTGACCCTGAGATCCTTCTTCCCCAACCACGCAATAAAAAAGGAACACAAGGGCAGGGCATGGTGGCACACGCTTATGATCCCAGCACTCGGGAAGCTGAGGCAGGAGGATTGCTGTGAATCTGAGGCCAGCCTGGGCTACACAGTAAAACACTGTCTCAAAAACTCGAGCGTAAAAAAAAAAAAAAACCACGAGCGTGTGGAGGAGCTGAAGGTGGCTGACCTGAGTTGCCCCCCTATGGCTATGGCTCCAGAAAAGGACCTTCATTTATGCTGTGTACCTGGACCCCAAGTGAGGCCTGGGCCCAGGGGATATCCAGGGCTGGCCAAAGTGTGGGGAACAGAGGGAAAATGGACCATGTGTGACGAGGCCAGTTGGGACCCCAGGGGCGGTGTGAGGATCTGTCCCTTGGCCTCCTTACGCCCCTCCAGCCATCGAGAAGAAGCTGTTGCAGCCATCAGTCTTCTCGGGGGCCACCTAAGACTTGCTGAGGAGTGAGGCCCAAGGACGCCCCAGTGAAGGGCTGGGCCTCAGTTTCCCCTTTGCAAAATGAAAGCATTTGCTTTGAAGTGGTTTTCATGCACTTTAAAAGGCAAACCCACTCTTCAAGCACTGAGAACAGCACCCAGTACTGCTGATGGACAGGTTGCTCTGATGGAAGGAGGCAGCTGGGGGACCCCCAGGGAACCCCAGGACCCTGGCCATACCAGGATGAGGAATATCACCCTCCGTACCACTGACCCCTCCTAGCGCTAGCATCTCTGCTGAATCACACTCAGCCACACCATGTCCGTCATTGTCACAGTCAGTCGGGGTGGGCAGGTGGGTGGGGTCTCCAGAGATGAGGCTTCTCCCTCCTAGGCCCCAAGAAGCAGCAGCCCCTTCCCAGTCTCTGTCCTCTGGCCAGCTCCCAGCACTAGGTGCCTCCAGGGAGCCCCGAATGGGGGCCAGAGGCACAAAAGGCTTTGGTTTCTTAATGAGGAGGCTTCTGCAGTCGGCAGAGCCATTAGTCCCTGCCCCTGGTCCCTGGGGGGCTGCGAACTCCTCTCCAGCTGGAGGGAGGAGGAGGCAGGCAGCTCCCCAGCTCTCCAATGGGGGGTGCACGCATGCAGACCCATGCGTCCTTGACACTCCCCAGGCCTGTGACCAGCCTTCTTGGAGTTTGGGGGTACAGGTACTAAAGGGGCTCCCTTGGCCACTGAGCCCCCTCCACCCCCTTTCTCCCAGGATGGCCTGCAGGGCTTTGGCCTGAGACTGGACAGGCGACAGCCAGTGCTTGCTGGAGGTCCTCTCACCACGCTGGTGGGAGCACCCACTGGGCCACCCCTGCCCAAGGCCTCGGGTACTGTCTCTAAGAGCTGCATCTGCCTGGAACAGTTGCATGCCAGGTGCCACCCAGGCTACATGCACAGAGCACATCCCCACACACGTGTACAAGGCGCACACCCATCCCTGCACTCCCAGGAGGCCCCCCAAAGAGGAGGAGGCAGGGCGGGGGTTTTATGTGTGTTTATATTTAATGAACCACATGCAAATGAGATGGAGAACGCACCCTAAAGGAGCCAGCCCTCAGGGACTCTGGGTAGAAGGGCACAAAGGCCTTGGCCTTTCCAGCAGCCTGGAGTTCACAGCAGGCCTACGGCTCAAGGGGGCCTGAGACAGGATGTCAGGGCCGTGAGGAGGGCTGCCTGCCGAGGAGGGCTGCCTGCCGAGGAGGGCTGCCTGCCGTGCCAGGGAGCCCGGAGCAGGAGCAGTGACAAGCTGCTGTGAGGGAGGGCTCCTTCGGGGAGGGGAGCAACTGTCCCAGTTGATGGAGTGCCTGAGGGAGGGGCTGCCCGCCTGGACAGATGGCGTGCTGCCTTCCGCACTCGAGGCAAAGTGGATTTTAATGCAATTGCAGTCCTGGTCCCAAAGCTGGGAGCCCGAGTGGGTGGGGCCCTTCCCCCAGCCTCCCAGGGAAGGGCTTGGGCATGGGGGCGACGAGGGGGAGGAGGACACTTAACCAGCCTCATGCTGGGGGGGTCCTGTCACAGCCCCTGTGCACCAGACCAGACCAGCAAGTTCAGAGCCCCCAAAAGGTGGAGCGGTCCCTGAATATTTATGACACATTGAAATGGAGATTGGTAGAGCTTGTCTCCCTGGGCGGTGCACCACCCTCTTGGGACACATGGAGAAACTGGGAGAACCAGGGAGGGAGGGTACAAAAGGCAAGGAGAAGGAATCCTGGTAACCAGGGCTGGACAAATCTGTGGTGTCCCTGCTGGGCCACACTGGACTGAGCAGTCCCCTCCCTGGGCCTCAGTCTCCCATTCAGTAAAACGTGGAGCTCAGGTCTTGCATCCCATAGGAGTTGACGAAAATAAATCCAAAATCAGTCGCCCAAGTGGGGAGCAGACTTGGGGTCAGGGCTTTCTCTGGGTGGCCTTCTTGGGCCAGCTCTGGAGGGTCCCCGTGCACACAGCCGGAGCTGTTCTGGTTGAGGCACAGTCATCCTGGCCTTTGCCAAGGCCTTTCTCAGAGGAGCCCAGCCTGGCCTGTCCACCACTGACGGGAGATGAGGGCACGTGCTGGTGGGGCGCCCACTCCCGGAGGTCTGTGATCCCTATGGGCGAGCCCAACCCAGTCTCCCCAGCAGGCCTCTCCCTCCTGTCTTCTCCCCCAGCCATGTCGGACTTCCACGTGCACCCCCAGGCCACCTCGGGCGAGGAAGGCGGTGTGGCCCGCTTCCAGTGTCAGATCCACGGGCTTCCCAAGCCGCTGATCACGTGGGAGAAGAACAGAGTGCCCATCAACACAGATGATGAGAGGTGAGTTCCATGTGGCAGTGCCACCCTGGGACACCGTGGCCTGCCCTCTAGGCTCATGGACCTGCCTGTGATGATCATGTCCGGGACAGTGCTTACGGCCTGGGCTGTGTCTCTGATACTCAGTGGCCCACGGTGCCAATGGCCATGCCACCCCCATCCCCAGGTACACATTGCTGCCCAAGGGTGTCCTGCAGATCACAGGACTCCGGGCCGAGGACAGTGGCATCTTCCACTGTGTGGCCTCAAACATCGCCAGTGTCCGGATCAGCCATGGGGCCCGGCTCACGGTGTCAGGTGAGGGTGTGCCAGCCTCCAAGCACATGTGCAGTGCTTCTCTAGCACAAGGCTCAGAGCTGGGCTGTAGCTGGCAGGGAGGGAGGCCCAGAGCCCCGAGGGCCCCTGGTGAGCCCTGACCTTACCCCAAGCCCCTGACCTGGTGTCTGTCCCTGTGGTGGTGGGGTGAGGAGGAAGTTCTGCTGGAGTGACGGAATGCACCCTTGTGCCCCAGGCTCGGGTTCTGGGGCCTACAAGGAGCCCACGATCCTTGTGGGGCCTGAGAACCTCACCCTGACCGTGCACCAGACTGCAGTGCTGGAGTGCGTTGCCACGGGAAACCCGCGCCCCATTGTGTCCTGGAGCCGCCTGGGTGAGCCTCAGCCCGCAGTCTGGCCCCTGGGGAGGGCCGATCTGGGGTCCCACAGCCCGGCTCTGGAGGGACATTGAATCCTGTCTCTTCTCCGTGGGGTTCAGTTCCCTCCTGTGGCCTAGGGCAGGCTGGGGCCCCATCCTGCTGTCCCGTTCCCCTCCCCCGCCCCTGTGGGGCAGGCTTAGCTCCCTGGGTTACCCTGGCATCCTGCTCCATCAAGCCCGCAGGACCCCTGCCTGCACCAGCCCCTGCCCTCTGTGCCCTGGCCACACCCCCGGCCATGCAGTCCCAGGTCCCTCACACTCTCAACCTCACTGTGAGCCCGCAGCCTCTAGCCTGGCCCCCTAAGTCCCCCAGCCTAAATCCCTGGGCAGCTGAAGGAAGAAAAGAAAGGGTGCAGATGGGCCCACATTGTCTGAGCGGAGAGGTCACTGGGGGAAGGAGACTGTGAGGGGTGGGGTGGGGTCGCATTCACAGGGACACTGCCACATTGTAGCAGCTGAGTGATGGGGAAGGAGGGGCCCCAGGCGGGATAATGGAGTAGATTTCACCACTTCAGGGCCTGAATGGGGAGCTGTCTCCTTGTGTTCTGACTGTGCTAATCTGATCCTGGGGCTGGGGGAGGGCATGGGTCCTTGGGGGAGGCCGGAAAGAGTGGCCTCATCATCAGGAGCAGCCACTGTGCCCTGCAGGGACCATCTGGTCCCACATTACCCAAAGTGAGATCCATCAGGAGGGAAAGAAAGGCTGGACGGCCTGACAAGTTTGGGAACCCAAATTCACCGGGTCTTTTGACTACAGGACTTCACAGAGCATTTCTGTGAGTGGCCACTGCAGCCCAGTGCCCAAGAGTGGAATGGGTATTCGACCACAGAACTTTTTTAAAGAGAGACAAACCAAGCTGGGAAATTGAATCCAAAATATGGCTTGAGAAACAGGAGAGGTGGCTTACGGGGGTCAGCCATGAGTCAGAGGTGATGCTGGGGTCAGAACCCATTCCCTGCTGCTTGGTTTCCCAAACTTCTCTCTGCTGCTTCCAGGCAGAGAAGGTGTCACTTCAAAGACTACGGCTTCCTTAGCCAGAAGTGGTGATGGATACCTGTAATCCCAGCACTGTGGGAGACTGAGGCAGGAAGATCCTAAATTTGAACCCAGCCTGGCAACTTAGTGACTTAGTGAGATTCTGTTTCAAAATAAAAAAGGGCTGGGGATGTAGGTTAGTTAGAAGGCCCTGGGTTCAATCTCTAGTACTAAAAAAAAAGAAAGGAAGGAAAGAGATCAGGGCTCCTGGAAGGCTGGTGGAAGAAGCGCCCCTCCTCTGACCAGGCTTGCCCCCTCCCTTCTCAGATGGCCGCCCCATTGGGGTGGAGGGCATCCAGGTGCTGGGCACGGGCAACCTCATTATCTCCGATGTGACGGTGCAGCACTCGGGCGTCTATGTGTGTGCGGCCAACAGGCCAGGCACGCGGGTGAGGCGGACGGCACAGGGCCGGCTGGTGGTGCAAGGTAGGACAACGTCCATGTGGGGAGGACGGAGCCTGTTTCCGCCTCCTCAGCACCCTGTCACCCCATCCCGTGTCCAGCCCGAGGCCCCAGGCCGGGCAAGGGCAGTAGCTCTGCACCCCAGGAGCATGTGCTGGGGACACAGCCCCTGGTGCCAACCCTGCCTCCGCCCCAGGGGTCGCTGCCACTTGCTTTCTCCACTGGTGTCCCCCACCTCCTCACACACGTCCCTCCTCCGTGGGCCGTTTCACCCACACGTGTGGCACTGCCACGCTCACACCTGCCTGCTGGTCATTGTCACACCGGCTACAGCCGCGCCCATCTCCCATGCAGAACCGCCCCATCCCGCCCAGCCCTAGGCTCAGCCGTCCCTGTGAGCTGGGCTTTCCAGTCCATTTCCAGGGGTGTCCTGGGGCCGCTGCCCCACACCCCGAGACA
>PVLD010001823.1:0-18062 GCA_004027595.1 Dinomys branickii
AAATAAATATATGAGAAAATGTTCCACATCCTTAGTCATTCGAGAAATGCAAATAAAAACAACATCGAGATTTCATCTCACCCCAGTAAGACTGGCCAGTATGAAAAAGTCATCCAATAACAGATGCTGGCGAGGCTGCGGAGAAATAGGGACTCTATTACACTGCTGGTGGGAATGCAGACTGGTGCAACCACTGTGGGGAGCCGTTTGGAGATTTCTCAGCAAACTAGGTCTAGAGGTTCCATTCAAACCAGCTATTCCTCTTCTGGGTATTTTCCCAGAAGATCTGAAAACATCATATCACTCTGATATATGTGCACCCATGTTTATAGCAGCACAATTTGTAATAGCTAAAATGTGGAAGCAACTCATGTGTCCATCCACAGAAGACTGGATTAAAAAATTGTGGCATTTTTATTTAATGGAATATTATTCAGCTATAAAGAAAGACAGTTTTGGGGACTTTGTAGGCAAGTGGTCAAAAGTGGAGTCCATACTCATAAGTGAAATAAATCAGCGGTACATGTGCAGGCAACGTATTGTGTCACTAGTGTAAGAACCCGAGGGTGGGAATATAAACTAAGAGACATGAAGGAAATCTGTTCAAAAACAAAGAACAGATGGGACGAGGGAAAGGAGAAAAGAAAGAGAGAAAAATGTATGTATGTATATATGAATATACATACATGCAGGAGGGCTAACATGGTTCTACTATTGTATTATATCACTTAATGCTAAGGAATAATTGATGATGGGTTATTTGATCAATCTTGTATGTCTGTATGTGTTATCCTGAACACACACTTCGAAGATATCAATATGCAAAGCAGCAACTATTGGTGGTTTTTTGTTTTGTTTTGTTTTGTTTTGTTTTTTGTCTTTTGTTTTTTTGTTTTTTGTGTTTTTCCGTTGTTGAGAGGATAAATTGTCTGACCAAGTTTACATGTCTGTATATGGGTTCATATATTTACACTTCGAAGATATCAATGGATAAAGCAACAACCACTGTTGAGATCATGTCACCTTGTCTGTAGATCAGTTGTGATTGTACTATTTTTTATGCTAATTTGTGCTTGTTTGTTAATGTTTTTATGTTTTAATTTTTTAAAAAATAAAAAAATAAAATTAAAAAAAGGAAAAGTATAATCTAATCATTTGCTTCTTTGAAACAAGAAAAAGATATTAAGTAAGATGAGATTTTGGACTAAAATAACCTGGATTTAGCAAAGAGATTAAAGAATGTCTTATTATTCACGAAAAGTCACGCACAGAAAACTTGAACATGGACCAAAGGTATTTGAATCAGACCTTTATCCCATTTAAAATTCTGCACTACTATTAAAATATAATCAACTATTTCAGTTCAATTGCTTCATGAGTAAAATAAATGTAATATAAATGAGTTAGTAATCAACTGTATATTATAAGATGTTGTTCATCTGTTCAGAACTGAATAATGCTAGAGCTATAGAAAATTTGTGCTTTATAATATAGTAATTTTTGTAAATATGTGCTTAAATCATCTCCAACTTTCTCACTTAGTGGAGTGATAACATTTTCTTGTTTTTAATGTTCAACTGTTATTATGATGCTCAGTCATTGTCAAGAAAATGAAGCAAAAATATTAAGCTGAAAAACTCACAATACATGGTGTAGGGGCTCCAACACCAACGTTACATTAGAAAGGTTGTGCCAAGAAGTAGGCATGATCCGCATGAACACCTCCATGGGGCTGCTTGAGGGGAGGGTCCTGGGAGAGACGGACTTTCCCCTGAGTGAAAGAAAGAAGCTGGAATTTCTTAGGTTAGAGAATATGTAGGCCTTTCTAGTTGGAGAACACAGCACTTCAGTGGCACAAATCATGGTGCATTAAAAACCTGCCAGTGGGTCAAGGCTTCTTTAGATCTAAGTTCTGGGCACTGCAACTTCCAGAGACATAATAAAGAAAGAGGAAGATTATCAACTGCTGTGTTTTCTGCTAAAGATTACTACAAAGGCAAAGAGAGGCCAATATTCTGATTAATTAGACCAGTATCATGATCAGATATGAATGTCAGGAAGCGCCTTCCAGCAGGCGTTTGAATAGGATGGAAGCAGCCATTCTGAAGGGGAACACAAGACAAATCTATTCCAGTAATGCAGGCGAGAAATCAGGGGGCCATGACACTGTGCTGATAAAAAAGGTGAGGCAGAGACTCAGAACGAAATTTCAGAGCACTTCTGAAAACTGCAGTTTGGGAGGCTAGAATGACGGGCAACTCACAGGTTCAGTTTCTGCCTTTGTGGACTGGTGCCTGACAGCACCTTTACCCAGGTATGAAATAAAAAAGGAAGACACAAATTTCTGCCAAGGAAATATCAATATTCTTGAATTTGAGGGGAAAACGAGATGTGCAAATAAAAATGTCAGCGGCGTGTGAGGTAAACACGGGAGAAGGAGGTAATACTTGAAGTCTAGTCTCCCGTACATTGACACTACGGCTAATCCTTGGAACACGAACACGAATGACTCACCGTTACTTCCTTAGAAATCTCACAGTTCAGTGGGAAAAAATTCATAAACAGATAACTGCAGGCAATATGAGAGAGCAGTAAGACAGTAGCAAACCTCCTGTTATACAAGAACACTGAGCAGAGGGAAGCAAGGGATAAGAAGAAAGAAACGTCCACGGGAGTAGTGTTTGGGGATAATTTATCAAAAATGTGCAAAAGTGTCTCCGGTAGACCACCTTCTGCAGCCTCTATTTGAGTATTGCCCGCACCGTGCCCTACCGGTCTCCCGTAGTTTCATCCCCTGCTCTTCACCTTGGAATCTCACACAAACTCTCTTCACTGTCCAGAATGCCCCACACTCTTTCTCCACAGCTGAGCACCTACCCTTCACTCTCTTGCATGGTGCCCATTAATTTCTTCACCTCAGCTGCAAGTTTCTTTTCCAGGAAAGTCTTAACCATATTTCATAATCTAAGTTGCTAAGGCATATTCTTTTCATAACACTCTCTTCTCCTTCACCCATTTATTTACTGTAGTTGTACAGAGCTAATGATTTCAATACCTTATTTAATATCTGTGATGAGAGATTTGTGGTCCTTAAGAAGATGGCCCACAAAAGGCTAGACTGTTGCTGTTTTCAGTGTCTAGCATAGTTGAAACTTACAAAGAGCATATAAAAACTACTTGAATTAATTAATATATAGATTGATAAATGAGTTAGCAAAGACAATGCAGGCAAGAGAAACATGGGCAGAAGCACAGAATATTTCAATTGCAAATAGTTTGCATGGACAGAGCACTTGTGTGGGAAAGAGAGTTGAAAGAAGACGGGATGTAAGGCCAGGGATCAGACTGTTAGATCCTTGACTGTATAAGAAATGGCATACAGTGCAGAGCTACTGAGTGGTTCTCATCATGGAATGAGCATAAGTAAAGCTTTGTTTTATAGATCTCTGCTTCTATTTCTGTCAGATGAATAGGGAAAAGGTATTTAAATGAGAGCAGACAGGCTGTTATCTTCAGGCAGGTGAATTATCAGAAGGACCAAAACAGATGTAATGTCAGCAGATATGATGAAGAGAAAAAGCACACAAGATTTGGGAAGCAGGTTTACCAGGACTTAGTTATTGGTGGTGGATAGTAGGAGATGGAAACTCAAATATGTTTCACAGAATTTTACTTGAATTTCTAGGTGCATTGACTAGAAATAGAACACAGGAAGAAATGTGCTGATCATATGGGGATGTGGAGTTAATGGGATGAACTCAAGTTTGAATATCATAAATAAAATATCTAGAGTGCATCTGAGACATTCCTAATATAGGAAATGGATTTCCATAAAAATTCCTTTCACTTTGCTTTGAAACTCTGGATCACTTTTATTGTGCTTGCTTTGTTTTGTTTATGTTTGTGATGTTGATATGCTGCTATTTTTTTTTTTACTACTCTCTTTAAAATAAAAAAAGCAATTCAGTAAGGTAAATGAGAAAATATTAAGTGGGGTTAGGAATAAACAACCATTGCACGAGTCAGCACAGTAAAGTTGACTCAAAATATTGCTATTGCTTACTGTGAGGACAGCCATGAATAAATTTGTCATTTAAATTTTCACGGAAAGTACTGCATAGAAGTTAAGAGCAAGTGCTTACGGTCAGACTATTTGGGATTTGAATTTTTCTGCCTAATTTATAAACTAGGTGACTCACAATCATCAGTTTCCTAGGTTTTCTGAGTTTCTAATTCTTTACCTCAAGTAAAAGAAGTGTAATTATACACAGGCAGTTTGTTGAGCCTGCCTCTTATGGATTTCAAACAGAAGTAATTTTACTTTATTTCTAAAGGCCTTAATTTCTTGTAAAATTTCATTTTATACCCCTTGAACTATATTCTGAGATGATCCTACAGCCGTTCTAAGAAACTTCTTGTTATGATCATTAAGAATCATTTGCATCCCCTTCATCTATTCAAAAGACAATAGCCAACATCAGATTAAAATGCTTACAACTTCCCTCTCCCTTAGTCTCCCCAGGACAGATGTCTATGAGGGACATGAGCAAGGAAGGGGTGCAGCTCTCCTCTTTCGCCTTCCCTTTCCCTTCTCATCTGCATTTCCCTTGTTGGAAGAGATGAAAGGAGGGAAAGCAGCAGATGCAAATGATACTGCTACTTCCCAACTTTTGATGCACACGCTGTGAATAGTAGGTATTTATTATTCTCACGGAGAACACAGGTCTCTGAGCATGGGGCTTCTCCTTCACTAATGCCCTTTGACCGCCACTTGGGACAACTCTTGCGATACCGCTGGCATAAGCAGATACACCTAACAAGCCGCCAGCACGGGCAGCTTCTTTCCAGGTAGTTTCAGTAGTCACTTTCTGAGCACAGGGCACTGATCCGTTCTTGTCACAAGAAATACAGACTTGATGTGCTGCTCCCTGAACACTTCTCCTCCCTTCCAGGCTGCAGCACAATGACTCTGTGCAATAAAGTGTTTCTAATGAGAAGCAAGGGCACTTCCCAAGCCACAGAGGCTGCAAGAGCTACCAACGTTCACTATTCCAGCTCACCTTGGTGCTGGGAGTTTCTAGCTTCACACTTTCAAGAATCAATAACCTTGACTGGCTTCTAGAGGAACCACTGACCAAACCTTCTAGAGGAACCACTGACCAAAGCAAGATTTTCCGACCCAAAAACCTGGTGAAGTTTTAGTATTCAATTTAAGAAAGTTTAGAGTGAGATGCAAAGCACAAGCATGCTTTAGTCCTGCACAATTTATGCAATAGCTGTCTTTAGAAATTGGGGATTATTTTCATCACCTATTTTCTCAGCTGTAAAATTCTGACTAAAGTTTTGAAACAACAGGCACAAACGCGTTCTGCAACGCTTTCAATAGTGCTTAAACGTAAAGCACCCAGATTTTGGCCTATTGTTATCGTTTCTCTCCCGCTGTTCTACTAAGCATTCACAACGCCCTAACCTTTAACAAATTTAAACTTCTATTACTGTCAACAGAAATAAAGAGAAAAAATGACAAATATTTTGCTATTGCAGTTATTGTTAGGAACTAAATATGAAGAGGGGATTCTGAGTACAGGAAATGGGTCTCAATCTATTGTCTGCCTGTTAAAATAAAGAGAGACAATGTGGACTTTAGAGTTAGGAGGGGTTCGAATGCAGGCTCCGCACGTAGGAGCCATACCAGGGTACACGGGCCATTCAGTACTCTAAAATTCAAGTGATTCATCTATAAAACAAACACAGTGTAAAACCGTGCAATTCTATTTGGAAAAAATCAAGTAGCCAATGCTTCTGAAAGCTGTTTTTATAAAATAGGAGATGATTCTTTAATTTCAGAGCGCCAGGTCTGCAGCCATCTGGGACGACATCTGGCTCCCTGCAACATTTGTACAAATGGAACCTGCACAGTATGAAGGACTCTCCTGTCACATGGCCTGCTTTGTAGTCCAGAGCCACTGGACCATGGTGCTATGCAACTGCCTTGAAGGTGAATAACTTTCTCTTACTTAGTAGAATGCCTCAAATATCTTTAAAAGGCCTAATTATTTTAGTTCTTGCCACAAGAAAGGCACAGACTCTCCCTAGGGTATAGGGTGTAAACAGTACAGTGTTATCCACATGAAAGGACAGAAAAGAAGAACAGGCTGACCTTTCTGTGTTTCAAATGTTCAAACATAATTTTTCAAGCACATTTAAGAAGTATTACCAGAGGTTGTTTTATGAATTCCACTCAGTCTTAGTCCTTTGTGTTTGTGCTAAGTATACTGTTTGTCTCCAAATCTTGGAGACAATTTCATCTAGAAATTTGTATCTATTATTTCCACTGCCTAACACACAGTCAGCGCTCAGTGAAGACCCAATTAATGAACACATGCACTATGTGAGTTAAAGGCTTTGCAGTTTGATCTCCTATTACAAACAGCTTCTGTCTATCCATAGTTTGCCCCTTTGCCTAGAAATCTGTCCTACATGTTCTACTCCTCTGAAGCTAGCATGGTTTTCAGTCCTTGCAAATCACTGTTGATAATGCAGATGGCCCCAGCTTGGGTGAAGGCCATTCCTGATCAGTGAGGACTGGCTCACAGCACTGTCCTCCATTAGGAACACTGGCTCAGACAGGGTCACTGCAGATTGACACAACATTCTGAGGTGAACACTTAGGATGAGGAAGGGTGGGTAGTATGATGGATGGAAGTTGCAGAATGTAATAAAAATGGAAGATAATAATGGGACAATCTCCTTGCTTCATTTTTGCTCAGCCCTAATTTGCCTCCTATTCTCACAGAAAGACAGAAAATCTCTGAAGCACTCATTATTGGTCTAGCAACTTTCAATCGCTATCTGTCAGCAGTCATTCGTCACGGATCTCGAAGCCATCGTAAGTATTGTCACAATGCTGATAATAGTAAGCAGGCAACCAAGCTAACAAACCGTTGCACATCCGTCAAGCATTTCACATCTCAAAGATTATTCTTTCATTGATAACAATGATTGAGATGCTTTATAAAGAACTTGGAAAATCGGTTTAGTAGAAGAGAGAAATTTTCCAAAAGTTATGCATTATATAACCCAATAGTAAATCTGGGTTTCCTTCAAGGCAAATTCTGAGATAAGGAAAATAAATAAATAAAAAGAAGAAAGATCTTCTTGGCAGTTATGTTGTTAGATTTCAACAACAGTACAGGTTTAAGATTGCGGCTAATGTAAGCTTAAAGTTAGGTAAATTTTCTGGTGAGACCAGGTTGCTTCAGAGATTGCAGTAGAATGACTGGCACCAGCCATGATTACAGTAGTAAAGAAAATGTTATGAGCCACAATGTAGACCGTGTGAATGATGCCTGCCAAATACTGTTAGTTCCTGTGTGTGGAGGGCCCTCCACTTGCACATTCTCAGGCAATGCATGAAGTCCCAAAGAAAGGAGACCACTCCTTTCCACTACGTGCAATAAATGTCTAAAGGCCACCAAAGGTTGGTCATTTGTTTATTTTTTATTTTATTTTTGCCAATACTGAGGATTGAACCTAGGACCTTCACCCTACTGCCCTTTGGGTCAGGTACTAGCTAACCAGGCTAGGCTCCAATTTGTGATTCTCCTGCCTCCACCCCCTAGAGTGCTAGGAACACATGCATGCGCCACCATGCTAGTCTATAGTTGGTCATTTAAATGTTGCCATGCTTTAGCAACAGTTCTGTTTCCAGCTGTTGTTTTGCTTTCAGGAAGCTGCAGAAGAAAACTTTGAGTGATATTTAATGACAGTGTAGGGCTGGGGATATAGCTCAGTGGAATAAGTGCTTGCCTAGCAAGCGCAGGGTCCTAAGTTCGATCCCCAGTACCGCCAAAAATAAATAAATAAATAAATAAAAATAAAACGACAGTGTTTAGGAAATTTGGTTTTTGATATTTGAAAGAATGACTTAACCACTCAAGTCTTTGCTAACATTTAGCAAAATCTGTATGGTAGGTCAAGGACTTTGCTATTATACTTGCACTTTTGGTATTGTTGGATGAAATAGCTTCTGAGATCTGTCTCTAAACAGACCCAAGGAGAAAGAAAGAACAGCAAAGAATCCTTTCCAACAGGCCACACTGATATTATGGTATTTAACCCTTGGAAAACTGGGTCAAATAGCTATCACAAGAAGCACTTGGTAGATGAGAACTATAGAGGTTGAGGAGGCTATTTTGTCCTAATTCAAAGCTAGATGGTACCCTAAGTGAGTGTAATACATGGACACCCCGCTTCCTGGATTGCATTCTCCCAACCACTTACCAAATCTAAAGCCCTAGCTTCATTCTGGCCTTTTTGCCCAGGGGCTATGTGTTCTTTCTCTTTGTGACCTGGAACTCTGACCCACTACCACCAATTAAACAGAGAGTTATATCACTCGGGCCACCATACAGTCAAGTAAATGTAGCTAAAAGAAAATAATATGCAGCTCTTTTTGAAATTTAATGAAAAGGTATAATGGGTTAATACTATTTTACTTAGTAAGACCATCCAATAAAATGCAGACAGAAAAGATTGGTGAAAGGGAGGGGCAGTATTTGTGCTGTTTTTGTGACTTTTCTTAAATTTAATAGTTTCCAAATTAATTCTCGAAAAATATAAACAGAAATATAGAAGAATGCCTGTGAGCAAAAGCATTCAAAATGAAGAAGGCTAAAGTCAGTTATAATTTGAGCATTTTAACTGCTATTCATTTTTTTCTAAAAGTTAATAGTCATGTTTGAATTAATCATCTTTCAATGGTAAGGATAGATCATAACATATATGACAAATTGATTCATAAATTATAATTTTAGCAGTGATATTATTATTGTTAATATTGGTGAATAATATAATGGCGCTAATAACAAAAGCAATAATATTGCAATTAAGATTTTTAAAATTCCTTGAATTATCAAAATGAATAAATGTTGCTATCGTATGCAAGATGTAAAAGCATAAAGAAAAGATACAAATTCTATGATCAGTGAAAATGCCTGATAGCACTCAGTGAAATCACAGAGGGTGAGAAAAGTCAGTATCTTTGAGAGGTTAAGCTTGAAATAAATACTTCTTGGTTGATTGTGGGGGCAATGTTAAGCAAAAGGACAACTCTTCTGTGTTTAAGTCTCAGCTTTGCTCAAGAGACGAACTTTTGGAAATCATGTGAACATTTTAAGTCTTTTCTTAAAACGCCCCAAAGATGGCAATAATATAATATGTCATAGGTGAGCTATAAAAATCAAATAAAATAATGAGTGCAAAGTGCTTAAAACAAGGCCAGGAATATAATAAGAATTCAATTGTTGTTTTTTTTTTATTAAGATGGATTTCTTACAATGAAATTTTTAGAAAGCAAGAATCACTCCTTAATTGTATCATATTTCATCTGAATTAATTTTGAATGACTACTTTTATCATATACTATTCCACAGGACAATTTCACAGGGAAACATGAAAAGCAGTGTCTAGTTTAATAAATAAAGTCAAAAACATTTGATAAGAAAGTTACTTTTTATGAATATAGAGAACACCTATCAGAACATATTCTAAAATATTTCCCCTTCCCTTACTTCAGCCATTTAAATTGTAGCCAACAGAAAGTATTGTTATTTTACAGCGCTATAGTTTGCAACAGCACTTAGTATAAATCCTAAGAGATGATGGAGAACCAGATAAATTTGTGAGGCAAATATTTTTAGAAAATATTCTGTCCTTCAAGAAAATAGCTCAAAGAATAAAAATAGTGGCTCTTTTTCCTTTCCCCTCTCCCATTTTTAAAAGTAGGGCTAAATATATTTCATCAAATATTACAACACTCTTAAAATCGTCTTGCAAAATCTAGATGATATGATAGTTTCTGAGAACATAGAAGTGAATGAGGAAGCACGACAAAGTTATGCAAGAAGGAAAACCAAACTACTACACGACAGATCCCTAAGTGAGCTGGTCATTCAGTGTGCACTGCAACTCCTGTCAGCTCCTGCGCCTTTCCAAAATATCCCAAGGAAGCTACTTTACTTGTAAATCATACTTACAAATAAGTCTTCTCCGAAGATTAGGGAAAACAACAGTACATATAACAAGGGTCTAAGCATCAGCCATGTCCTAGTTTCTTTCTTGATCACTGAGATGCAATACCCAACACCCACAAATTATAAAGAAATGGGTCTATGCTGGCTCACAGTTTGTTAGCGGTTTCAGTCTAGAGTTCTCTGGCTGCAAGAAGAGAGCGGCATGACAGACAGGCATGGCACTCATTGGCGTGGCAGCAGGACCAGACAGAATGATCTAGGTAGCTGGCAGGGAGATGGACCCTTGCAGGGCAAACCTTCAGGAACCCATCTCCTCTGGCCTGGCATCACCCCCCAAAATTGCATTTAGCTGTAAACTCATCAGCAGACAAACCACCTATAAGTATCACCTATCCATGACCCAATCACCCCTTCAAAGTCCCACCTGTGTGCACAGGAGACATTGGGGTGAGATCTAGATATAAAGCATAACAGGACAGAAGTTGAAAAGTCAAAGGTTGTAGTTGCAGTCACACATCCCCATAGAAAAACTAATGCCAGTGGGTACCATGCTAAGTTTATAAGGAGGAGGCCAAGATGGAATAAAATGTAAAATTTTGAAATATACAGTTTTGTCTTCTAATTTGCCTATCAAGATTATTGGCTCAAACTCATGTAATGGCCTATTTTAATAACTGAATGTCAAAATTACTTGGAATTTTGCACTTAATTTTCTAATGCCTTCCTTTTTTTTCTGGTTGGCCACTGTTTTAATTTTGCTTTTATTTGCTTTGGCTATAAATTTGTGACACGCCAGAAAAGATATCTCATTGATAAGTCTTTCCAACATCTTAAAAGTAAATATAACCTTTGCTATCATTTCATGCTCCAAGAACATTTTTGACATAGCACATTATATAACCACTAGCCATTTCTTCTCTTTCTCAACATGAATACTTAAATTGTCACTAAATTTTACTGAATTCAAATTTGTTCTATCACTACTGTGACAGATTCTAAAATTAAAGGTTTTAGTTCTTACAGACACACTAATCCCCAAAGAAAAGCTAATGCCAATGGGTAACCTGCTAAATTTATAAGGAAAGAGAAATATAAATATTCATTTTAACTTCTTACATATATTAATTACATTTTAATTGTGGTATTTCCTGTTCTTTTATTGTTGCTGTACTCAATCACCCACTCTCTAATAAATCATACTTTTAGAATAAAAGTCCAAAATAGTACTCAATTTAAAGCATTACTATATTTACTATTTCTTCTGAAGTTATGCATAAATCACTGGCACCTCTCATAAAATGTTTAATCACCTGAAATAGATAATTGTTTTGGTCTTAACGTCTCTCCTTCTAGTCACAGGACTACTTTCCAAATGAGATGCATCCACATGTTAGAAATTCTTTTCATGTCTTGCGTCTCGCTCACCATACCTTTCTAATCACTGAAATCCGTCTATTCATTTATACATTCATTGACTCATTTAATTATCCTCTTAAATAAACATCATCAAGCACCAGCCACTGCTGTGTGCTGAGGAGGCACTGGAAATTTAAAGATGTAAACCAAAGATCCTTTCTTTTAAGAATCTTGATGTCAATAGTGAGAAGAATATTTCATCGTAATGCACTTCCCGAGGGCATAATGGAGCCATGGCCGAGGGCACGTCAAAGCACAGCTCATCTGTCTGAGGACACAGTTAGAGCTATGTGGGAAGCACCACTGAGGTGCAGATTCTTTGTCCTGCCCAGCGATGCTCCAGTTCCTGAGCAGCAGACAATATTCCTCACATGACATAGCAGTCACCAAGTTAGGCATAAGCATTTATTTCTCCAAACACAATCTATGGTCCTCAAGACTAGATGCTCCTCCTCAGGAATTTTCATTTTCATCATCATGTAGAACAGAGTCTAAATTGTAAGTTCTCAATAACCTTCTGTTGTTGTAATCTATGAGACAATGAACCAGAGGTTTAGATGTGATCTTATGTGACCAGTGGGAATGAATGTCAGAAACTTGGGTACATCTGTGGGTAGCAAAATCTGAAATCATATGCGTTGAATGTTGACCTCATGAGAAACCTAAAGCTTTGAGAGACAAAGTAAATTTCTGCTGTCCAAAGTTACATAACAAGCAAATGTCTGAGCCAGAAATTGAACTCAATCTGGCATTGTAGTCCATGTTTAATATTTCATGAAACCATTAGCTTTACATGTATACATAATTGCATATTTAGACAGACATGAAAAAGTGAAGACCTATAAACTACAGCAATGATTGCTCACATTGTCAACAGCACCATGCAGTATTTTTAAGAAAAGAACTAAATTTTTCTAGTTGACTACAAGTTAGAAATTCTGGCCTCAGATGATTAGTCATTCATTTTCCTGATGAAGTAATAGAAGTTAAGTTAAAATAATCGCAATCCATGGAGGAACATGGTACTTCATAGGCATGAAGGAAATTTTATCCATAGATAATCATAAAAACATGTCCAACCACATTTTTATAACCATTTTATTTTACCAGAAAGTTGGGATCGGTGGCATGTTATTTTGTGATCTAGAATAAAATCTATTAGAATAAAATCTATTTTTACTTCAAGTTAGAAAGTAAAAAGTCTTGTACAAGGAATGTAAAGGTCACCATTGGCATTTTGAACAGGAAACTAAGTAGCTAGTTTATTCACATAACTGTTACTTTTCTCCTATGTTGAGGGCTCAGAAACAGTTCACATGTAAATGGTATCCGAATTTTATCCTTGAAAATGTAGAAGCAGACCAGAAAGAAAAATGTGCTGGCACAGTCAAGAGATGTGATGTAGTTTCAAAGCCTAGAAGAGAAGCAAGTAGGAGTTGAGCAAGAGGCCTGGTTAGGAGTTGGCAGGGAGGAAAGCGTACACCCAAGGGAATAAGTGTGAGAGGCACAGGAAGAAAATGACATCAAAGGTATAACACAGCCGTACACAGAAAGCAATCGTACAGCCTTACTAATTAAATAATCCTTTGCTTTCTTTTCAAATTGAGGTATAAATATTACTTGAATATGATAATGTAAAAGTATCAATGTGCAGATGTAAAACAGCTAGGAATAATTTTCCCAAGAATTAACCAATATTTCTCAGCTGCAGATCTCTCTAATGCCAATTTGTCTTTATGCTCAGTGACACTCTTTCAGATGTTACAAGTCATTGTCATGGCAATCTGCACTTTCTGACTTCATCAGACAGTCACTGAAAGTTCTACAAGTACTATATGTGTGTTCACCACATCTGTCAGATAAAAAAAATAACAATTCTTCTCAAACTATACGGGCAAGCATGACAGAGTTCTGGGAATGTTTTATGGTAGTACTGATTTCTGTATCATAGCTATTAAACTTTCTCTTTGAATCACTTATAGAAATTCCTTGGGGCTTTGAAGTGTAGCTTTCTGAAGAAAAGCTCCCAGGGAATAGAACACTATTCTGATTTTGGTATGACCAATCGAGAACTGAACAGAACTGACATATTTATGACTAATATGTCCTCTTACTTTAAAAAGTCTATAGTTCTTTTGTGGGCACATGCCCTGCTGATTCTGAATAGTCATACTATATTATAATTACTCTGTACTTCCTGGGGTATTCTAGTTGAACTGCAGTGTCTAAATGTAGTTAGGAAGAGAAAATGCCATAAGGACACACTGAAACAGAATTTCAAGCAGTCAGCATAGCTGTGGAACAGTGGGAAGCGAGCCAACTGAGCAAGCAGGAATAGACAGCATAGCTCTTTTGAAGCAAATGAATCAGGCAGCTATGCCACAAAGAGGCAGAGACTTCTAGAGTGCCAGGTTCTACCAATAGCTATTAGTTCCACAAACAAAAATACCCCCATCCCGTGCATATTTTTGCAAAGGATTGAAAATTATTTTGTTGGAGTTTCAGCCATATTTATGCATAAAATGAAATTCGAATAAAGTCAAATGATGTAATAAACACACACATACACATCTAGCTACAGGTTATTAATTTGTGTGTAGAAGCGTTGAGCTGGGATGAGCGCACAGCCTGCGTCTGGATCAGGAGTATTTTTAAAGTATGAGGTGGCTAATCTGTAACATTATACTCTCTATTCCAGAGATGAGTTCTTACATCATTTGTTTATTTCCCATATCACTTCCCAGATGCTAATATATTTAAAAATTTTAGCTGCTGCTATATTGGTTGTTTTTTCTCTTTTCTTGTTCCTGCAGCAAATTATCACATGCTCTATGCTTTAAGAAACACAAATGCATTATCTCTCTGTTAGTTTCCTGTCACTGACAATCAGTTTAGAGGAGGAAATACTTATTGTGGATTATGATTTTGGCCTATGGTTTCAGAGGTTCAGTTCATGGTCAGATGCTGCCATTGCTGTGAGCCTGAGGGAAAGTAGAACATTGTGATGGAAGGGTGTGGTAGAACAACAGCTGCTTCACTGGGGGCAACCAGCAAGACAAAGAAGTGAAAGCCAAAGTGAAAGAACCAGAAATAATGGGACCAGAGACAAGCTAAAGTCCTTAAGATCGTGAGGCCAAGACCTGTGCCCTTGAACTAGACCCCATCTCTTAACAGACCATTTAGCTACAAACTTATCAACCAATTATGATAATCAGTTATGATAATATCCCTGTCTTAAAATCAGCTGATTGGCAATATTCTATCCACAACAATGTTACTTTCTCTTTTCTTTGTGGCATAACATATCTATAGGTTTCAAATTTTAGGATATGGTCATCTTTGTGAGTCTTCTTCCTACACAGCTGAAGCTCAGACCCACTGTTATGGTTGATACATTGTGTCAACTTGGGGAGTCTAGAGGTTTGGCTGAGTGATTCAGCAGGAAACCAGGGTGCTTACTTGGTACACATCCTGAGCCTGTGGAAGAGGAGGGCATGGAGACTCTGAGAGCTACATCCCCCTGGGTGGGGGCAGGTTGTTCACAATGTAAGGGAAGAGAGGAGGCTGCTTGCAGCCATTCCTCCCTTTTGCTGGTTGTTTTTACTGTGCTCTGCTGCCATGAACAGGTTGCCCTCTGCCATGTGCCACTCTGCCTCAGAACCAGCCAAGTATGGACTGAAACCTCCACGAACTGTAAGCTTCCTTCATTTTGGGCATTGAGTATTTTGTCTCAGCAACGAGAGAAAAGTAACCAAGACACCCACCAAGGCACATACCCATCACACATGGTAAATATGTTCAACCCTTCCAAATTGCCCCGAAGTTTCAACCCACACCATCAGCTCAGAGTCTAAATTTTATCAGCTCAAAAGTTTTATGCTTCAGTATCTGTGTCATCTAAATCAAGCAGGGGTGACCTTTGGAGTAGGATCCATTTTGACACAATTTTGCTTCACATCTGAACTTTCAAACTCATGAAACATGACCTGCTCCAAAAACACAACAGTAGGGTAAGCATAGGATAGGACATATAAACATTCCTACCCAAAAATGAAAACAGTGGGAAGAAAAGAAAGAAACGCCATGTTCTCAAGGAATTTTAACAAATTTCTGTTGACAAATTCTGCATGGCTTGACTGCCTGGGAATTTCCTCTGTGCTTCTTAGCTCTACTTTCTAGGCTCTTGGCCCACTCTGGGCTTGTAACATACCTTCAAAGTTAGACTACTTTTTCATGAAGGTTGGCCCACATAGACATCTAAGTAATGTACAATATGTTTTTTTCCTGTAGGAATTTGACAGTTACAGCTATCTTCTTTCATTTTATTCTCTTTCTGTTTCCTTTAGTTTAAGATGATAATATTTTGGTGATATAACTTTCTCAAGACCATGGACGTCTCTTATGCACATCATGAGACTCAATAACTTAGCCATGTGTTTTGTTCACCGATCTTTCCTAGAAAATGCTGTGTCTTCTTTTTGCTTTTGCTGAGATGACCATATTTATGAGTCATACATACATCCAGTTCAAAGAATCTTTTGTAACACTGAATACTCTGGTCTTCTAAACTTTCTAGGACATTAGCAAAGGCTGTCCTGCCTCCTGGTTCATTCCTTTGCTCTCTGTTTGCTTCCTGTCCATCATGTGGAGAATAATCTCCTGTTATGCTGTACTGTTTTGGCACCTGTCACTGTGAACTGGAAAGCAAAATTAAACCTCTCCTCTTTTAATGTGTTAGTACTGAGTATTTTGCCACAGCAAGAGTAAAGTGGCTAAAACAATCCCTAAATTAAATTAGTTGATAAGCATCCTTAATATAATGTGACTGGTTTGCCATATAACAGTATAGACAAAGACTTGGGGCAGTAGGATGTTGGCATTTGAGGAGAGTATTTTATGTCTTCTACATATAAGTTCCAAAAAAAAATTTTGAACATACTGCTTGGAATCTAGTCTTTCATTCCTATACTTCAATAGATTTAGCATTTTCAGTAGATCAATAAATACTTGTTGAACAAATGTAATTGGTAAATGCAGAACAGTGGAAAGCAAGTTATTCTGTGTATTTGCTGTAAAGAGGCTAACAAGTTTTAGTTAGGTAGTTTAAAAGGCAAATAAATTCTAAAATAGGAAAACATTTTTGGTTAAGACATACAATTCAGTTGTTTTTCTGATAATTTACTGGCTTATTTTATACACAAGTTAATTAACAAGATGCCACAATTTATCTGCAAATAACTAGAAATATATAAAGTAATAAAAAGATGACAATATTTTTAGATATACTATCTATACTACAATACTATAGTATTTTAAAATATATAACATTCATAAATTCAGAAAGTATGTTTCTTGTAAGGATAAGCTAAGTGCTAATCAGAGGTTTCTAGGAGAAGAAGATTATAGCAAGCCACGTAATTAGGTGCACCCCAAAATGTGCGGGGACATATGCATTATTTCAGTGGGAGTTTTTTTGCTTGTTTCTACAGTGGTCCACTTAGGCAAATGATGATTTCTTTTTAGGGCAACTTAAGCGAAGAGTGGATATTGGTCATTTAATGCTGGCACTGGAGGCAGAGACAATCACATGACTGTTGAAGGCATGGTCTCTATTTGTCCCTAGGGGGTCTATTTTGTAAATCAGTCAGTTTTGTCATTTCTACATGTAGCCCTGCTCCAAAACATCTGAATATGTCCGCTCTGAAGGTGTCCACCTCTCTCTTTCAATTTGGATTCTGGAGGGGCACGGGTGGCTATTGAAGCCCTGGAAATAGAGGTAGTGTGTGAGGTAACCAGAAGTAACAGGCGCCAGAGGAAAAAGCCAAATAGGTGTTCTGTGAGGGAGCAAGGAAAGGTAGATTTGGAGAAAGAAACTGTACCTTTCCCTTTCAGTATTTCACATGTGAACCACAGGTTTCAACTAACGATAGCACTGCACACACAAAAGGCCATGTCAGTAATAATGGATATTACAGAAGAACAGGAAATGAGTCAAATATTTCAGGCTCAGTTTGGTTGAGAAGACAGAATTTTATAAGAGAGGTAGCGGGAGGTTGGTTGGGACAAATCATTGCCCCTTTGGTAATTGCAAGCTATAATAAGATATTTCTAACAATATGTGAAAGGTGGATTTCAAATTCATATACCAGTTAGTGGTGAAATATGAGTGACATGGTATTATTGCTTAATTAAACTTTCTAATATAAATGTAGTAAAAGCACTTGTAATGTGTGGTATAATTAAAGTCATAATCTCAACACTTGGCAGAATGTGCACCAGCGTAGCGTTACATAACCGATAACCAAGCAGCAGTTCAGCATCAGCATAGAGTTCACGAACCCAGGCAAAAGACTCTCTCTAGATCTCTGGCTTCTTTTTCTCTGAAATTAAAGAACTGAATTAAAAAAATTCCAAAGTCTCTTTCCAGTCTAAGGAAAAACTCTATCATGTAATAGTAGGTATATGTGGGACCTTGTGTGGTCCAAATCTAGGGGTACCACACTCAAAACGCGCAGTCTGGCAATCACCTACTAAAGCAGTGTAAGTACTTCTAAACATTTTCTTGCACCTTTCCAGGAAACAAGATGAAGAAAGCACCTTTATAGTACAGAG
>PVLD010001823.1:18162-186647 GCA_004027595.1 Dinomys branickii
TTCTTCTCTCTCTGTCTCTGTCTCTCTCTTTCTCTCCCTCCCTCCCGGAGCCCTCTACTATATGGACCTCAGCCAATCACTTTTCCTTTCCCCTCCTCTCTCCTCTCCTCCCTCCCCTTCCCTCTCTTCCCTTCATCTGTTCCCTTCCCTCTTCCTCTTCTTCCTCTTCCTCCTTTTTTCCTCCTCCTCCTCCTCCTCCTTCTTCTCTCGCTCCCTCCCTCCCTCCTTCCCTCCCTCCCTCCCTCCCTCCCCTAGTCCCTTTCTGGAGCCCTCTACTATATGGACCTCAGCCAATCACAGTCGGGGTGAATGAAAGCAAGACAGAAACTAATCACCCACACATGAGAATTTTTGGTACCAACTGTACATTTATAGTCTCACTACTGACCGGTCTGTTTCAAGATTTTAATATCATTAAAAATATAACTTAAGAGAAAAAAATTATTTTATTCCCTATATTTTCTACTTGACAACTTCCTGAAGATGAAATGATAATTTTTGGGGGGTCAGCAGGGTAAATATAACAATTGAAAAAATAATACAGAGTCGTTTCACTTTTGTTTCTGCATGAAAAACAAAGCAATGTCCTTTTTCAATCTTAGTCTTTAAAAGAACTATTCTTTCATATTTCAGGGAAAAATTCAAACTACCTTTTGGAATTAAAAACATAAAGATATATTTTTCTTTTTTCTCAGAATAAATATCAGGACATTGGTTATCTAGTTAAGAAAATTCAGAAACTTTCAAAATTGTTGAATACATATGCAGTCATATCTGGCACAAGGAAGAAAAACGTTCCACTAAGTAACTGACATAACATTAAATCCACAATGTTTCAAATAACAGTACATTCCATCTACTATGCATAGAAATGTTCTAGATGCTTTACTGAAGCCTGTTGCACTACAGCAGACTCTCTGGTGCCTTTGAAGTCAACGGGCGTGCAGAGGAGAGGAGGCGGGATTGACAGGATGTCCCCAGAAGCCTTTGGGTTCCCCAGATGAAAGGTGCTATTTCAGTGCAAAGTATCCAAATAATCCCAATGTATTTAACAACGCTACTCATTTCAATGCCAATGTTTAACTTATCCTCACCTATTGGGTACTTTGAGGCATAATCCTTAAATTTCCTCAGCAGGATGTGTGTAACTTCACTTTATAAAAATAGTGGAGAAAAAAATCACCCAATGTGGAAGATGCCATAAATTTTCCATTCTATTTCTGTAAATAGCAAAAAATCTCTTCATTAGAAAGTGCAATACAAGGCTAACAGAGGAGAGCAGCTGCTCCAGAGGTTGCGAAGGTTACCCTCCCCAGAAACAAAGCTTCCTGCTGACTCCTTAAGCCTGATCATAAATCTCCAGCTCTTGGCAGTGGGCTGGGAGGTGCAGCACATCCTGTGAGGTTCCACCTCAGACAACGCCTTCTCGCAGCAAAAACTGTTGTGGGAAAAGACAACTGCTTCTGGGAAAGGGTTATTCTCTGCTCAAATGACATCCTTAGGTTGAAGTAAAACAAATTATACGCACCATGGAGAAACAGTATTCCCTTTCTGAAAATCATCTCAGAATCATCAAATATATTTTCCACTTTTAGTTTTTAAAATTTAATTTACATAAATAGTAGCAAAATAGAGAATTTTAAAGAAACAAGTTTTATTGGGTTTTAATGTTTACTACGTCCCCACCTGAATCCCTAAAAATCTTATTCCCTTCCTCTTGCCACCCCGTCTAGGATCTTAGTGTACATTATTCCAGTATTATTCCAGTTTGTAAAATATTTTCTAATTATTTGTTTTTCTATAATAGATTTGGTTTAAATATCTTTTAAAGAAAATATATCTCCTGTGAGAAAATAATGTAGGTCTATTACAATGAGAATCTTTGCATGTTTTGCACGGTCTTTACTGAGTTGTGCATGGGTTATCAGATTTCCCATGCTGTGACTTCTAGCACTTCCCTGACTCTGCTCCTCCCTGGAAGATGAATTCTCCCCGTGCTGATCAGTGAGAAGCTACACCCAGGGCTCTGTGTTACTTGTTGCCTTTTTTTTTTCTTTTTTGTCTTTTTGCTGTGGTGGGAATTGAACCCAGGGTCTTCACACTGAGCTACAACCCCAACCCTTTTTTATTCTGAAACAAAGTCTCACGGAATCACTAAATTGTCCAGTCTGGGCCTGAATTTACCATCTTCCTGCCTTAGCCTCCTAGTGGTGTTTACTGACCTATCCATGTCTGCTGAAGACCCGGGAACAGTGGTGGCGAGCCTATGGCAGGCACGCTATGTGGGATGCTTGGGTTACTGGAAGCTCTAAACACTGCAGTTCGCCAACACTGCCCTGGAATGTGAGCTAGCAGATTTCCCCCCATTCTCACTGTCCTTCTGCATCCAAGACTCTAATCCTACTGGACTGTAGACCTTGGCGATGGCACAGTTTCCAGTGTCAAGAGAAATAGAAATACCTCCTTTCGGACTGTTTCCCTACCTCTTCCTTCTTCCCTTTTCACATGACCTGTAGCTGGCTGATTCCAGATATCCCCGGGGAATTCAGAACCATACATACCAGGAATAGCAGGAGTCAAGGATGGAATGACTCTTTTCATTTTTTCCAGTACTACAGATTGAACTCTGTGCCTTTGTACTGATCTACATTCTCAGCCCTTTTTATAATTTATTTTGAGACAGAGTCTCCCAAATTTTCCCAGGTAGGGCTTGAACTTGTGATCCTCCTGCCTCAGCCTTCCAGGGTGTAGGATTGCAATCATACACCACAGTCACCAGCTAATTTGTTTTGGTACCAGGAATCGAAATCTCAGGACTTTACTCTTGCCAGGAAGGCTCTATGAAGCTGAGCTACATCCCTGGAACGTTTTGAAACTTGAAAGGAAAGTCAAAGACTCAAATATTAGAAAATAGAAATCATTTGAGAGACCTAAAGCACCACTGGACAAATTGAACCATACTGCAGGGGGGACCAATCAAGAACTATGGCTCAGTTGTGCTAAGCATATATATTTTAAAACTAAGTGGCCAAGTATGGCTTACACATTCTGGGTGCAGTCTTCTAATCTTAATATGGCTATACAAGTATGCTTATATGCCAGAAAAATTGAGGTACAAGATTCTAAATTGTTTTAAATGTGCCTATGTGAACCTATGTATATCTAAGCTATACATATGCACACATTTGTATGTGAATATATACATATATATGCATGTTTATCTTGTTCTCGCTGCCAGTGAAATTTATTCTTAAGAAATAGATAAACTGCCAACGTGCTACCATCAAGTTTCTGAGGCTATCAGTTTAAAATCTACATTTTAGACTGTGCTAAGTTCATACAAATAATAATGCCCACCTTTTCTTCCTATTTCTTCCTTCAAATATTTTATGACTATCATCAGAAATAAGTATGACCCTGACTTAGAAATCTAGCAAAAGAAACGATAGGATGCGTAATTGGCATCTGCAGCCCTCGTGGAAGTTTCCCAGTTCTTCTTATGGTCCTATTGTCACAGGTCCCGAAACATCAGAGAAAGGAGGGTTTAATTTGAGAAAAAAAAAACTAGAACATTTGTTCACCACAACACCTATATTAAGCCTCCTTTGCTTTTGAAGAATGCATAATTAAGCTGAGCATGGCAGTGAAAATCTATGATTGCAAGTTTGAGCCCAGCCTGGGCAACTTAGTGTCTTAGCAAGAACTTTTCTCAAAATGAAACATAAAAAAATTGAAAATGGAGTAAGATGTAGCCCACTGCCCAGGCTCTGGGGTCTCTTCAGTGCCAAAAAAAGAATGCATAATCAATTAACTTTTAAAAAGAGCTATTGATAATTGAGATCTTACAGGCACTCCAGAAACTCATAAATATGCATAGACTGACTTCCTCAAAGAATTCTATGAGATGATTAACAGTACTTTTGCTTCAAAACTAAAAATATTGAGGCATACAACACTGTGGATTGTGTCCAACATTTACAGCATGCAAGTGAGAAAACAAAATAAAATCAAAAATAAATAAATAAATAAACAAATAAATAAATAAAGACAAACCAAAAGTGAGCATGGAAGCCACATATGGCCTGAAAGCGAGCGGCCTCCCACTGTCCTGCGTCCAGCCCTCCGAGCTGGTGGGCAGGATTTCAATTCCAACGTGTGTTTACTGGACTGCCTGGTGATTTCAGCAATACTTTATACCTCGGCTCATTAACATGATGTGAGGAATTGTTCCCCTCCCAACACCCCACGTCACCACATAGAGAGTGCTTCTAAATAAACACTACGCCAAATGTCAGGAAGCTTGCTCACCCCAGCTTCCTGAAGTGCTGTCTGCATCGTCTCAGCTTCTGCCCACTTCCTTTTCCAGTAACCACTGGTTTCCTTGGCACTGCTCCCCTAGGGAAGGAGTTGGAGGTTTCCACGCTACATGGCTCATCTTCTGTCCGCATGGAAATTTGCAAGTGTCTTTCTCATGGTCCTATTGTCACACATATGCCAAATGCAGCCTCCCTTGTGGTGCTTCCTCAAATATATGAGTAGAATCAGTAATCTTTGCTTATGCTCAATTTCTTCTAATTTCTTTGAATCATCTCCTTGGGGTCCTGAATCAGTTTTTCCTGGCAATAAAACCTCCTGCTAGAGGTGAAGTTTGGTGACTCCAGTAAAATCAAGAACAAAAAATAATGCAGTGTCCAGGCCAGAGGATGGCCACTGACGCCCTCAGATAGCCCTCACTGCCACATTTATGTTATGTCAGGGGTACGCCGGTAATGGCTAATGCTACACATCCTATAAACCCACAGCTGTAAATCATAGACATTATCTTCAAGATCTCTAAGCCTCTAAGGGAAATACAACTTTAGGTCCACAGTATATCCATAATTGTCAGTTACGGAAAACTATATAGATTACAATTTACAACTCTCACTCTAATAATCTGATAGATATAATAATATGAATATCTGTACCTTTTGGGAGCACACCAAATTAGTTTCGCCTGTGAAATACTTATGATATACACGATTGACCCAGGATTAGCCAAGAATAATTAAAGCCACAATCACATAGTAATATTGCAAAACATTTCTAATGCTTCAACTGAAGTATATGATACAGTTAGTATCCTATGTATTTAACATACACAATGATATAACAAAAGTCATTATGAATCTCATAATTATATTGAAAATTGTACTTCTTTGTGTAACAAAGCCACGTTCAGATTTTATCTCTATAACAGGGACTAGAAACTGTGATAAATTTTATATGTATGACAAAGCCTCTCATTACTTATTATAACCAAAATGCAAAAACATACACGAATCAAGAAAAATCTAATCATGTTTACAAAATATACTTTACATACTTTGAATTATTTTGTCTTAAAATGTGGTTTCAACTTTATCAAATCTCAGTGAGCATGTGGCTCTCTTCCAGCTCAAAACTTGATAGGCAATTTTTATTGTAATGAATGAAAACCTTGTGTGTAGGGGATACTGGAGGTTGAGCACAAGGCTTTCCCATTGAGCTTCATATCTAGCCTTTTATTGTTTCATATTTTGACATATGTTCTTACTAAGTTGCTAGGTTAGACTAGAACTTATACTCCTCCTGACTCAGCCTCCCAGAATTCTGTGTTACAAGCATGTGCCACCATGCCTAGCTTAATGATAACTCTTAGTAAAGCAAGCCAGTCAATATCAAAGATCCTGACTTTAATGTTAACAAGTTAAAAAGAAATTTGACATAGACTACATAATCTTATAATTGTACATCCTTCTAAATGAATATTTGTATGCCACAGGTCTCCCTTTCCTTTCATTAAAATTTTATGAATTTATATCTCCAAAAAGAAATTAGATGATATTATAGTAGGATCTGTTTGCTTTAAAAATGAAAATTTCAGAGCAAATGAGCTTTTTATTCAAGTTCTCCAAAGATCATTTTAATGACTCTTTTTATAATACAATTGCCTTTTAAAGTTTATTGCTATTCTATCTCCAATGAGACTTTTTATGATGGGATGTTTCAAATTACACACTTCTTATAACAGAAGTCCATTTATTAATTTCCTTTTGATAACCATTTAGACCTCGCAGTCACTATGTTTTATCTGTAAAGGAGTTAAGTTTTAAAGAAAAATTCTTTTCTGTTCAAAATTTGTGTTGTAAAGGGAAACATTATAGTTTACTATTTAAGCAGATCAGGAAAATTCTTTTTAAAAATAATGTTTGATAACTGGTTTTACCCTATGAAGATTGAACACTAAGAAAGAAAAAGACACAGACAGAAGAAAAATTAAAACATGGCCTTACTCACCAGGTGTGAAGTTGTAACGAGCTGAAAATCCCATCGACTCCAATTCTCCATCAGCAAAAAATTTAATCCACAGAAATCGTCCACTGGATTTTATAACAGGTGGGTTTTGTTGCCCACAAAAACGTCCAATTATCGGAGAAAAGCCAAAAGGTCCATCTCGAACTTCAATGTGATCAAATTTGCACTCCCAAGATGGTTCAATAGAGTATTTTTCATCAAAGTAAAGTTCAATACACTGTCTTGGGGCAGCTGTGAAAAAGAAAGATTGCATCTTGAAGGCCATTTCTTAAATGTTGAGGTGAATTTTTAAAATTCTTTTTCAGGTTTTATCTGTACAGGTGAATTTTTAAAATTATTTTTCAGGTTTTATCTGTACACTTTTTTCAAACTCTACCAATGCCGCACATAGAACTACAATAATTGGAGATGATACTGACCATCCTTGACACTTACCATTTGAAAGAGTACATTCACAAAAATGCAAAGGGGGTGGTGGTCCTTAAAATTGACAAAGTAGTACAAAAATATTCTGGTAGACATGCCAACAAAATTAACATAGCACAGTATCTTTGTAGAAGGTTGCTAAACAAAGATTTAAAAGGTAGAGTATATTCTGAATTACTCAGGTATAAGGTCAGAAACCACTTGAGAATTGTTCAGCATAGAGTCACATAATAATTCAAGTAGCTGCTGTCAGGTGTCCTGATAAGGTCCCAATAAGGACATCAAGAGTAGTCTTTCTAGAACACAAATCTTATCTTGCACATTCAGTTTATTCTTCAACATCTATCAGCTGCAGGACAATGATCAACACCCTTGACCTCTAAAAGCCTTACTGACACCCTGATTTCAGGATTCTATCACCCCACAGGGACCCCAGAATCAGGCCACTTCGGCATGTCATGCCTTCTTAGTACACCCTTCTTTTCAGGCTGGTGTGTATTTTTCCACTTTCTTCCATATCTGCATATGTACAATTTAACTCCCTTTTTATCTAAGAAGACCTTGTTTAAGGGAAAGGCCTCTTTGCATCTGCTTGTGACAGGCAAGCCCCATACTGATTTGCTTTCTTTTCTCAGCACAGTATTTGTCACTGAGGATCCCCCAATCTTTTTGAATTATATGAACTTATCTTTACAAATATTTTTATAGATCTCTAAAAAATCATGGAGAAGCCATATGGCATCACCAACCATATAAACCACCATTTGAGCACATCATCTGATGTTTTCCCATTCTCCCATTGTTGTAAGTCCAAAATCGACAAAATTCTGTGATATTCAGTCAAGATCTTCCCGAAGAGCTGTAATATTTGTGGAAATAGCAGCACACATTTGTTTATGGAGGTTGCTCCCAGCTGTTGCTCTGAGACACTGGAATGCTTCCCTGCTCTTTGGCCCTCTTCAGGGACTAAACTCTTTCAAAGTCTTAAACTTTCAGCCTTGGCACAGCACAGCCTACTGTGGACGTGGTCGGCAACCATTCTGATAGCTGCTGTCCACGCTCTGCTAGTTCTCAAATGTGTATTGACTATCATCCTTGACGACCTAAAAGTTAAATCACTGTACACATGGATATCAAAAGTTTATATAGCATTGAAATATATGAAGACTTGGGCATCAGAAACTTGTAGAATAAAATATAATCCTACTGCTTTTCCAGCATAGAATTAAAAATCAATCAGTAAAAGGTCAGTTTGTGTTCAAAGACTATTTTATGAAGTGCTTTTAATTTCCATCAATATTTCTTACTCATTGGACATTAAAAAGAGACATTTATAATACTTAAAAATTAGGCATAATTTTATGTAACATTAATGTATATCACAAAGTTCAGCACACATGGAATCCAAATTAGTGGTAGATTTGAAAAAGTTTCTACTAAATACTTGAAATCCAGAAATTTAAACTTATCCAGTGAAATCACCTGGAAAACCAAGTATTAGTCTAAAAGAAGCCAATGCTAAAGCAACTGAATATGTTCTGGATTTAGCATTAAATATCCCATTTGCATGCATTTCTTGCCCAAAGAATGTGTCTGCTTATTCGACTTCTCTTTGATAAGCCATACGGTAAGTCTCCTGGAGAAATCAACTATTTAAGAAGGTGGGCATAATTCTTCTAGAGGTATAGAAGTCATGGTCAGAAAAGGGTAAGGAAATAAGAACAGGTTCATGCTAGTTTACTTCAATATTTGTCTATATTGTCCAGTTTCTCCTATTAGCAAATATGCGACCATCTCACTCATTTATTTATTCTTATCTTCAATTGTCACTGAAGTTCTGTCCCACATGCATAAACAAGTGACTTAATGCCCCTTGGACATAGTGCTACTACTCTGACTTTGGAAGGACACCTTATACATAAACAGTCTGTTTTCTTTGGTCCAGCATGTAAAAGTTGACTACACACCCAGGCCTGTGAAAAATCCACTAGCTGCATTTTAGAAGGTAGTAAGTTAACTTTTTAAAAATAACTGTGCCATGTAATTCTTGTAAATTTAAACAGTGAATGATTATGGGACAAATAAACTACTGAAGCCTTCTAGGTTCAATTCTTTTAATTTTTATATTTTTCACATTCAAAACACACCATTAACAGCTACCTCACGTGTTAACTTTTTCCCTGAGCTGCCTGGGATTAAAAACAAACCAAAACAAGCCTGAGGTTCTTTTATGAAAATCCTCAACCGGTTTGTGAATCTTTGGATATGTTCTACACTACAGACACTCAACTTTCACTTGAATTGTGTACGGTTATATAGTTTTCTTCCTCCAATTTTAAGGCATTTTAAGACCACCAGAAGTTCGTGAAAGCCCACGTTTCTTGTGTGACTGAGATTCCACCTGTACACTTTGTCATAGCTTGTCTAACCCCAAGAGATTTGTCCCTTTTTGTCTTTTCTTTTGTATTTGTTTTTTCTTCTACAGGACAGGCTACTCATTTTAAAGCCAAAGACATACAATTTGACCGATTATTTAAAAAGTAAGGACAAAGGAATGAACCACCTGTCAAGCATGGGTCCCTATTCATGAATACCACCCACTGCCCTTACTTCTTCCACTGGGAGCTGCTGCCACCCCCAGTGGATCAGTGAAAGTTTTTCCTAAAATCACTCGTATTCAATCACTTTATGAGACGTCTGTATAAATACCAAAATTGAACACATTTTCCACTTTAAGCCCTCTTTTCTTTTTCCACTTACATTTCTTCTCTGTTATGGCATTTCCATTTAGTAAGCAGCCAGCAAAAATTCCTTATGATAGTCTTTGGATTCTCTCTTCTCTCTCCCACCATCCCATATCCCACATTCTAAATATTTCACATTTCTGCACATTGTATCACCAACACCATTTCTTCAGTTCAGGATCTTGCTATGATTTCCTCGAAATTTTTCCAAGGTTTCTTAGTTCATGTTCTTTCCCTTCACTACTTCCTCAAAAACCTAACCTTACTATTTTTCTATGTAAATAATTTCAGTGGCACCCCATTGCCTACCAGTTAAGGTCCACGGTGTGATAGATGGAACAACAGATTCTAATTCACCAGAAACCATGTACCCCTGCTCTGTTTCTGTTTTCACTAATGAAGAGGCTCTTGGTGTCTTTAACCAAGCTTTCACATCTCTGACCTTCTATACAGAAGATGATTACTTACTGAATGTTTTTGAAAACTGAAAGCTAACATCTCTTCGTTAGTGTTCAACTTAAGTCTTTCTGATCTAGCCATTCTGTGCTACTTTTGAGGTCCTTTTATATTGTTTCCTGAAAGGGGCATAGTCCCCAGGCCATAACATAAGTACCATAGGTAGGCAGTCTGTTTTGTTCAAGAGTCTCTAAAGTGTACTTAGAAGAGTAGCTGTTCAGTGTGAGTTAAACAAATGTATAAAATGTTTCAAAAAGGGTGCAGGATCAGGAATGCTGCTTCACACCTGTAATCTTAGCACTCTAGGAAGCTAAGGCACAGTGATTGCAAGCTTGAACCCAGCCTGGGCAACTTAAAATAGACCTTGCCTCAAAATAAAAACTAACAAAAGGGGCTAGGGATGTAGCTCAGTTTAAAGCACCTAGGTTCTATCCTTAGTGTCCCCCCCAAAAAAATCAAGTGCAAAATCAAGAGTATAGTAAAAGGAGATTCTATTTATTTCACTTTGCCTTTGTTCTTGATATAACTACAAATCCATGAGAATTTGTACATAATATTAAATTAAAATGTTACCAATGCTTTTAGTTACACGTACTAATAACAATGAAAGTATAATTTATGTCAGAATTAATCTTTAAAGTAAAAAAATCAATTGATTTTATACTTTATACAGTAATTTAGGGTTTTAAAATATTGCTGTTTTAAAACACAAACTATATCATGTGAATTTAAGCAAGGTATTAACCTTTTCGTGTCTCAGTTCCCTACTAAGTAAAATAGGACAAACAAAAGTAACTATTTGCTATGATTAAAAATTGTAACATGTTCTTATAAAATTTGTAATATATGTTGTTATACATATACATGATAGATAATATTAGCTTTATAAAAAACCATTTTCAGTGCAGGATCTCCATTATTTCAATTTCCTTCCCATCCATCAAAGCTATAGATATCGTTTTCTTTTTTTAATATCAGAGTTTATCTGTTTCCCATCTTGTAGTTTAATGTCTTTGCTAAGTTCTACTTTAAGCATAACAAATGGAGAGGAATGATTCTTGCTTAAAAAACTGCAATGAAAGAAAGAACCATTTATCAATGTAAATTCTTAAATTCAGCTGAGCAAAAACTCGGCTTCTCATGGAAGTTCTCTCAAATGAACTTGTACATGGTTTGTAAATGGATATTAAGCACGCAGTGCTTTTTCATTAAAGTAGCTCTGTCTGTGTGTGTCTGTGGGAAAGGCTGCAAATTGTAGGGTACTTAGAACTAACACAAAATACTGAAAATTTCCAACATTGCTAAAAATGTTCGCATTTATTAGAAGCTGTAATTAGCAGAGGTGTTTCAGGGAAAGAAATTATGAATGTTCTGAGAAATGAGTCTTTTCTTTTGAACAATATTTACACTTCAAGTTAAAAAATGATAAAAGAAATACCATATATTAGAATTCTGACTTACTTTAATATATGGTAATTCCCTTTTCAGTAAAGGAGATGGTAACCTCCATTCAGCTCAACATTTAGAAATATTTAGATTATCAGTTCTTCTCTGGCATTAATGGTTTTCATGCTTTAATAACATTAAAGAAAAATAACATGCATAGGTTATGCTAGTCATTGTTACACTGATAAAAATATTCCTTTTTCATACTGTTACACTTTAGGTAATAACAATTCTATTACTTTAGAACTATAAATCAACAGTTACCAAATAATCCCTTAAATTGTGGACTTGTTCTTATTGCCCAGAATGCTTGTTTATAAACCACTACTAAAAATTTCAGTGATTAGCCTAATTCCAGATCTTGTAATTATTTGCTCCCTTCAGAGATGTTTGTGTTCACTACCTCGTTTACAAAGTCTATGTGCATAGTGTTTGTCCCAGGCATGGAGATAAGCGGGCTTTGGCCTGTGTCACTGTCTGACATGCTTTCCCTGCTTACCTTCTATGATGTAGATGCACTCTCGGTCAGGGGGGTACTTGCTAGGATAGTTGGGAGAGGTGAAGATACCTCCATCTGCATGTTTTGTCCAAGTTCCACACTGCACTGATTTCTGTGTTTCTGATGTGGTTTGCTTCTCTGTCAAATATAAATAAATAAGTAAATTTTAAAAGAATCATCTAATTTTCTATAACACTAAAAATAGGGAGGACATTCTTATAATATCCATTAGTAAATTAATTTTGAAATGTTCTGTTAGTCAAAACCAATCAATTATACACACTATAAAATGTTCAGACATTCTGGAACATTAACAGTATGGGAATACAGGCAAATATAAAGTAATTAGAAGGCTACCACTAGCATTTTTCCAAAGAAACACACCTGTTCCTTTCTTGGTTGCCCCAGAGAAATGGAGGATGATTAAACTTGCTACAACTGAAATAGAAAAGAAAAATTAGAAAGAGATAATATGCACTGAAAGGACAAAATCTTACAAAAGCATAATAAGATTTCAGGATATAATGATACCAAAGCAGATTAACGTCATATCGTTAACTGTTACAAGTTGACTCAGAACTTGCAAAAATTATTTCCAAATGTTTGACAGAAAAACTGGGGAGCCCCTTAAGGAAGCAGGGCATGTGCACAGCCAATGAGATTCAAACTCCGAAGGTAAATGCGGACCTCAAAAGCAAAAGCACCATTATTCTGCTCTACTAATATCTCTTAGCTTACAGTGGGATTGCAAGACCTGTGCTGTTATTAGACTGTCCTTCCTGGAAAGGCTTTGCCAGCATCTCTAAAGGAAAGAAGAGGGGCATCAAGTAACAGAGAGGAAAAGAAAAGCACACAATGAGAAAGAAATCCATGATGGATGCCCACACGCTGCCAGTGCACTTGTATTTTAGCAAAATAAACAGGCAAATCCTGTAGGGTGCTGGGGAAGAGGAACCAGAGAATAACAGGTTAGTGGATTGGAGGCCCCAAGCAGCAGTGCAACAACTTGCTTGCCAAAGCATACCGAACTACCGTGCTCTCAGCACTGCTAGGCTGGAAATTAATCTTTTCTAACTTTAACCCTGATTCAGTATTTAGTGCTATCCAGAAACAGATGATTATTTTGAGAGAAGTTGTTTCTAGAAGCATTTTACTGAGTCAATTATTCAGGATCAGAGGCTGATCTGTAATTTCCCAGTAAATCTGAAATGCTATTATAACTTGAACTTCTTTTTATGTGTCTACTCGTGATTTACCGATTTACCTCACAGTGGTATAAACCCCAAACCAGCCAAGAGTTAAGTCATGTAATATTCAAAGTTCATAATTTTTCCTCTTCTACCTTGCTTTTTTATTTATTTTGCAGCCCAATTACATAAAAGGTCTATATTCTGATATTTCCACTTAACTGAAAGAAGGGGGTTATATTTCATGATCATTTCGGTATTTCAACAAAGGCTTAGTCTAGGAGCTTAGAACCTTATGCCCAAACATTATTTCAGGGAAATTATCTGGGCTGTGATATTAATATCTGATAAATCATCAATTGTATTCTTTTATATTCTAGCCAGACCATCTACTTCTTAGAATTAAAAATCTAGTCACTATTACTGTATGTGTGTCTCTGCGTAAAAGTCGCAATAAATAGAGAAAACAGCATCTTACCTTGCCACAGTTCTACACACAGAGACCCAGACGTTCACAGAGGCACGAATCCACCAGCGTCAGGGTGCACATTTGTTTGCTCTGCCTCTTTTGATGGAATTGTGCTAATGTAAGGTGTATTGTGTTTAACTCTTCAGCAAAGCAGACCTCAACCGCGCGCACAGAATTAGGGCACTAATCCTTGCTTTTAAATGTGATTTCCATCGCACATTTTCTTCCACTCCCTTTTCCTGACTGACTTTTGGTGCTGTTTGCTTCCACTACCTGCCCGCCTTACACTGCACTCTGTGCCACACGTTCTGAAGGAGGCAGCCACAGTCCAGGTCTAGCAGGCAAGGAAAGTGTGGAGACTGCCGCTTGCTCTTTAGAAGCCCTGGGCTCAGGTGTGTATGACTCCTACCTACAAGACTGAGCGTGGGCCCCCAGGATCCACAAATCCATGCAAAAGGGAGATTTATCCTTGTCCCACCAAGTGTCCACCCTGCTCCCTCCGTTTCCACCTGCACCTTCACTCCGGCCGCAGACTGCCCGCACGTGCCTCGTCCTCTCCACTCAGAGCTCACTGCCTACACAGAGACTGTTTTCCGCACCCGGCTCTGAGGTCGAGCGACGTCTGGCTGCGCGCCGCCCCCACGCCTGGCTCTGAGATGCTGCAATACAGAAAGTTTACATCGCCCCAGACTCGCGGGGACTGCGGGGTCCGCTGGAGCGCACGCCGTGCTTCTCCCTGCGCGTTCGGGGAGGTCGGGGCCCGGCGCCCTGAGAGCAGCGCGGCGCGCGGGCGGGAAAGGTACTCACTGTGAAACAGACTGCGTCCATGGATCATGTCTGTGCGTTACACCAGAGGCTCCGAGCTCCACTAATTCCATTTAGAGAAGGGGAGACTTCAGTGGCGGGGAGCGGATGGAGGAGTTCAGAGGTTTTAAATAGGCAAACCAAGAACAAAATACGAGGGGGAAAGCGACAGAGAGACGGCAGAGAGAGAGATCCGAACCCACACGGCAGCCAGATCCGAATTAGTCCGTCCTCCGCCCCTGGCTCGCGCTCGCTCACTGCCGCGCAGCCAGCATCCCCGCCGCGACGCGCGCATCACACAGGGCGCCGACCGCCACCGCCGCCGGCCGCAGCCTCTCCGCGGGCTTCACCGCCGCCGCCGCAGCTTCGGGAGGGCGCCGGCAGGCGGGCGCGGGCAAGCCCGGGGCGCCGGAGCCGGGCCTGGCCGGGCCGGGAGGCGGGCGCAGCGGGCGGGGGCCGGGCCTGACCGACGGCGGCGACGGCTGGGGCTCGCTCAGTCCCCAGTCTCATAGAGCTGGAGCAGCAGGTCGGAGCAGCCTCCCCGGGAGGGTGTCCAGCAGCAGCCCTCCTCTCGCCAGCCTTTGGGGATCTTCCGCTGAGGCATTGAAGACAGGAGGAAGGGGTCCGTCATGGGCTCGCCGGCTCCGCGCCACCTCTGCGATCTTGCGGAGAGAGGAGCGGGTGGGTGGGCGTCTGGGAGGAGGACTGGGGGGTGGCGGGGGGACGGGGGTGGCTCGAGGGGCGGAGAAGGGAGGGAGGCAAGGGAGCAGGCAGATGGCAGAGTTACCAAGTGCGCGCCTCAGTCATAGCCCGGGGCTGCAGGACCCTCCGGGAAGCCTGGAGCCCAGAAGCGAGCGGGCAGCTGAGCGTGGCGGGCACCCCCGGAGCTGGTGCGCGGCGCACTGGGGCGGCGGCGACAGCAAGGACATCAGAGCTGCTGGATCCTGGGGGTGGGGGGAGGGAGTGAGCGCTAGGCTGGGATCCGTCACTCTGCCCGCCCGGGAAGGGGCGAGAGAGAAGCAGGCAAATCCCCAGCTGGACCCGGGCGCTGGAGCAGAGGCGTGGAAGGGGGAGGGGCCACGTCGCGAAAATCCCCTTCGGGGTTTGGGTTTTATACTTTGTAAGGGTTAGAAATTGCGGCAGGTCGGCCTCCCACGCCTGGTCTTCCTTCCATCTAAGGGGAGCGGGCGCTTTCCAGCCCTCTGTCCTCTAGGGTGAAGGCTTCTCCCCGGTGTGGGTCAGTCTGGAGCCCCGGGCCGCGGGGCTGGAGGAAGGCGCAGGCTGTAAAAGTTTCGCGGCGAATCCCTGGGCCGCCGCCTCAAAAGCACTGCAAAGAGGCAGGTTCTTTCCCCTCTGTAAAAGATTTAAAACAGCCCCGATGGCAAGCGCGTTTCACCCCACCCACCACACAGAGACGCGCGCGCGCGGCGCTTTAAATTCGGGGAGAAAAAGAGTTGGTAGGACAGCAGCGCCAGAAGAGCTGGAGCTTGTAAAAAGCGAGTGAAGGCACAGGGACACAGGGAAGCCGAGGCGGCCAGAGGGGCCGGGGCGCGGGAGCGGGGAGGGGGACCTCCCTGGACGCCGCAGCCGCGCCGCCGCCCCTGCCCGGAGGGTCCCGCCCTCCTCGGCCTCTGCAGAGCCGCGGCCCCGCGGCCCCAGCGCCCGCCTGACCTCCGGCACGCGGAGGGTCCGAGCGCCGCCGCTGCCCTGGCGGCGGGGACCTCTGCGAGCGCGCCGCGGACCCCTCCTCCGCAGCCCCCGCGCGCCAGGTGAGGAAGGAGGCGCTGGGGGGGGGGCGTGGGGAAATAAGGTTGCCGACTCGGGCCATTAGCTGGGCTGCGAAGTGTGTGTGCGGGGGCGGGCGGGGGCCTCCAAAGGTCAAGGAGAAAAGAAAGGGCCTTGAAAGGCAAAAGAAAGCGCCGGCGGCCAAGCTCCCGGTCCTCGCCCGCTAGCACCTGCTGCCGCGGCCCGGACGCCCCCGGAGGCGCCTGTGCGCGGGCTGTGGGCGCTTGCCGCGTGCTGCCCGCATCTCCCCAGCACCTGGCCGGAGAAGGCGTTCTCCTGACAGTAAACTGTGGCCAGGAATAAAGGAGTGAGCCTCCCAGTACGAAGGGGATTTCCGGAATTCACACGCAACCTACAAGTCTCCCACCACCAAGCTTTCGGCTCTGATCTCTTGGCAGTCGGAAGTCCTTGAGGGTGGGGTAAAGGCCGAGCAGAGATGCGTACTCCTTCGTTTAATGAAAGCTGGGCAATTTCGCGGGGAGGGGCCGCAGAGAGCCAGACGGAGCTCGAGAGCAACAGTGAAGTAGGAAAGGAAAAATTTGCGTGTTCGTGTGTGTGCGTGTGTGTGTGAGAGAGAGAGAGAGAGGAGAGAGAGAGAGAGAAAAAAAACCGCGCTTCCGCAGAGCTCCAACTCCACCAGAACCCGAGGCCTGAGCCTGCGAGAGGAGCTACAGGCTCAAAAAAAAGGAAGTGGAGAGAGGCTGGGTAGAAAGCCGGTGAGTACCTGCCCACGCAGTACTTATAAAAGGTAAAAGTATGGGGGGACAGCAGGTCCCGCGGGAGTCCTGATTCCCACGCGCGACGCTTGAGCCAGTGGGAGGGCGGCTAGGAGCTCGAAGCAGCGGTGGGCGTGGAGGTGGGCTGGAGTTGCGGGAGAAGCCCCCCTCCGCCGCTGTGCCGCCTCCAGCTATGAAGAAGGAAAGCGCCCGAGTCTGTAAGCAGACTGGTGAGCCGAGGGTGAGGTGGATTACGAAGAAGGCCTGGGAAACATCGGTTTGGATCCGCTCACCTATGGAGGAGAAGGTGGGAGGCCAGTGACGCGAGTTGATGGTTTCATATTGGAATCTTTCTTAAGATTGGATAGTCATTTTTGCATTCAGATATGCCTTTTGATAAGACAGCAGGCAAAATTCGTCAAGTAAACAGTGGAAACCAAATTGTTTTCCGAAAATTTACTATAATAGGATTTAAGGATAGAGGCACAAACGCTTTTTTTTTTATGCTAACACCGCATCTCAAGTACGTTTTTCCTTCCTCTTTCCCCAGGACCCGGCTTTTGTAAACCTGCTGGGCAAGTGGCCGTTCGAGACTGTGCTGGGCAGGCAGTCTTTGTATCAGAAGGAAAGATACAGAAAATTCAGAAAAAAATCCCAGGGAGGGCACAAAGATCCTAACCTTTGACCACGTCCCTATTTGAAGTCAAATTCTCCTTGTGGCTTCTGACCCCGCAGGCCTGTTGCTGGTCAGGGCGAGGTCTGGGGTGAGGAGTTCCATCCCTGCTCAGTGTCAAGAGCAAGCACGCATCTCCTGGACCACTTGCAGGACAGGCCCATTCAGGCACTGAGGCACCCACCGGAGGTGAGCATAATGGCTGCGCAGCTCTGCTTTGTTCCCGTGATATTCCCAGGCTGCAGATGCAACTTTTTGTTGAAGCTTCTAGCCCCTGTTCTTTTGCACATATTCCTGTACACACAAACTTTTCATTCTACCACCCCCTGCTTGTTTGGCGAGCTGCTTCATTTTTGAGTCCCACAGTAGCTACTTGCTCACTTGCTGAATAAGTTTACTTCCCTAATAGAGGTATATATATATATATAGATATATATATAGATATATATAGATAGATATATATATATATAGTTGTTTGTTCTGAGAAAAAAAAACATTGGGAAATTTTCAGCATTTCCAAGAAGGTTGTGTGTGCATATGGTCAAATTACATGAAGTGGTTATTTTGAAAGTAACAGTTGATAAACTGAGAACTTTTGGAAGTTAAATATGCTGTTCTAGAAGAGAATATTCTTATCGGAATTGCCCAAAATTAGGAATAAAAGTGACTACAGTACAATTAAAGCTTTTTGGACCCAATTGAGTGTCAGTGGTTTCTTTTTAGCTTCTATCTCCGTAACAGTGATAGGCAAGAAACATTTCCAAACCCCTCAATGAATTGGTGCAGGAAGCTTACACTTAAAATTTAAATACACATGATATTTGTCTCTATGCATATAATTCTAATGCTACTTTATTAATGCTTTCTGTGGGAATGGCAACATTTTAAAAGTTGTGTTTCTATTGCTAAAGAGATGATGTTACAAAATAACTGAAAGAAAATAATGCCTCTGACACAGTCCATATTACAGAGTATTTATTTATTTATTTATTTGCTACTGGGACTCGAACTCAGGACCTTGCACTTGTCAGGCAGGCGTTGTGCCACTGAGTTTAATCCCCAAGCCTGAGTAGTTTTATTTTTAAGTAACATTTTATTCAAATAGTTACAAGTGGTAAGGGTGTGGTTTTTTCCATTTTATCAATATGCAAGTCACAGTTCATCAAAAATTTTTAATAATCAATTTTCTGTGTAGTAGAGTATTCTTGAAAATTATCTGTAATACTCCTAAGATCAGTCTTGTTTCTGGCAATATTCATGAAGCCATTTCTTTTCTATAATCTGAAGGTGTATCCAAACAGGGTAGAAAGTCTACATCTTTGAATTCTTACATCTAAATCAAAGAGGATTATTCTATGATGATGATTAGGAAAGTATAAAATGTGGTTTCCTTAGAAACCTGAATTTATTGAGTTGTTAGTACAACAACATCAGCTTCTTGTAGGCAAGAACTTGTTCAAGTAATGTTTAACCAGTACTTTGTGGTACATAGTTAGTGTCCCTGTCCTTTCACGTCACGTCACAACTGTGCTACACAGACAATGTATTTTATTTTCTACTTAGGAAAATCTGAGGTTAAAAATAATTTCATGATGTAGCAATCTAAGGTAAAAGTTTAGAAAAAATTTGTTTTCATTAAGATTGGTAATTAACAATTACTTATAAAATAACAAGGAGATTTTTAATCACCAGAATAATTAGTTCCATAAATCAGCATAGACCAAAACCCAACTTCTGATGATATATCCCAAGATTGAAAGGAAGATACATGAAGGTGCTGCCTTTGTAGTAAATATCATGTCATACCATCTATTCACTGCTACTTTGGGAAAAAATGTTCTATCATTTAAAGAGGGATTTAGCCATATTTGGAAGATACAAAGTCAGCTGAAAATTAAATCATCGTGTTGTGTGTCAATATATCCATTATTAAATACAAACTAAACGTTAAATTGGTAAGTCAGCTATGTAAATGTTACTTGTGATGTGATATTCACTTTTATTCTTAACTATATAAATTAACAAGTCTCATGATTTTACTAACTCTGGCTGTTTATAAGGATATAAATTGTTACTACGATATTTTTATGTGGAAGGAAAATAATAAAAGCTAAGATTTGCTTGTTGAAATTAGCCCTGGACATTAAAGTAAAAGAGATCAATGGATCTAACTCAAGGAATACATTTTGAGAAGATTTTCTATTTTTATTTATTTTTATTTTTATTTTTTCCGGTACCAGGGATTGAACTCAGGACCTTGCGCTTGCCAGGCAAGTGCTTATGCCACTGAGCTATACCCTCAGCCCCCATTTTGAGAAGAGAAGTAAGTTTTGGTACATCAAAGTAAATAATTAATTGAAATTGCTAATTTCTAAAAAAAGACACAACAAAAACCAAACAAATAAAAACACCAAGCTTAGTCATTTGCTTGTTATTCTGTTTTTAGCTATCCATTTGCTCTTCTTGCTATGTTACAAGGAAATGCCCTATAGTACTTCATTGACATTTGCAAGACAAGAAAATAAATATGAAATATCTTCCTAGTTTTAGGGTAGACCAAGTTACAAAATAATATAATTTCAGAAAATAGCAATACAGCAATACAATTTTTTTCAAGTGGCTGTGGTTATGATTTTCAAAAAGCAAGGGAAAATATCATATTTTAAGTAAATTATTATTTAAAATACTCTTTTAATAGTAATTTAATCTTCAAACTAGTTTTCTAATTGATATACAGAGCTATTTTATTGATATATTGCTGAAGAATGTAAAAGGATTTATTGAAGTTATTAGCAGATTATCATTCACTAATCAGTTACAATCAATTTTTTCTAAAGTGATGCCTTCTAATGGAATGGAAAAAAAGCAGTTTCTTAGAAATGGCAGAAAGCAGTAATATTACAAGCAGAACCCTGAGAGTTGTCTCAACCAACCCTGTCTTCTGAAGAGGTGGGTCTATGTCAGCAAGACTGAAGAGGGGAAATAATTTCTATATATGTACAAGGTATAGATTTGGATATTTATTTAAAATAGCTCATTTTCTTGGAGATTGTAGGATAGAAGAGATCTTTCAAATTCTTGAATGCCAGCAGCCTGTTCCAGCCCAACAAGCAAATGATAATTTCATTTGGTTTCCTTCCTGAACTACTTACTGCTTAATTCCATGTAAGGTATCTTCACACCTCTTTACCCTTTCATTTGTGCTAACACAGGATTTTGTGACTCTTTCAAAATTTTTCTGACACTAGTTTTTGCCATTTAGGGAATGCCTTACTTGGCTGGTTTCCATATGCATTTCCATTAATAATCTTTCATCTTATCCCATTTTATGATTTAAAAATGAAGAAAACAAGGCCAAAATCATTGCACTGATTTCTACAATGTCATTTTATTGGTCACATAGCTGATAGAATCCCATATCTTCAGATTGATTGATTAAAAAAATAATGCTCATATTAGATTGCTTCATCATACTCAACAAGACACTTAAAATGTTGTAAGAGAAAAATGGATATCAACAAATCAGATTTCTTTTTTATGTAAAACATCATTTGATAAGGAAGTGGAGGACACACTCCTGCATGTGCAAACAAACTTACAAATTATCAACACACTGAAATAAAAGAAGTCAAACACAGATCAAGTTATTTTTCCATGGACTCATGCTGAAATTCAGGACAAGACTGCTTGTTCTAAGAGAGCTGTCATGGAACCAGTTATCAAGGTTCATGATATCTTTTTTGATTACACATTTTTATAGCTTTCAACATGTTTCAGATTTCCTAATTTATACCTCTCCCCCATTTTTATTTTAAAGAAAAGGAAAATAAACATTAAAAACAATGGTATAAAATTTCAAAACAAGATTGAAGAGAGTAACAATGGTAGTACATTGTTTATTGTTATCTTAAAAGTAGTTGCTCATATTATAAGATATAGGCATGAAAAAAATTTGCGGGCATGAAAAATTGATCGAACAATATAGGCATATCTTTCTTTTCAACAAACTAATAACTAGTAGTAGCAGTAACTATCATAATATATAATATGTAATAATATATATTATATATAATGACAAATTGCTTAAAGATGATAGAGTAAAAGAGAAATGCATGGTTTAATAATCTATAGTATGTGAGAAAATGTAATTTTTAGTAAATTATTTATCAGAGTACTGTTTATCCTTTTTAAAGAAAATATTTGCTTTCTATCAAATTATAGAAAAATTAATATCCTGTGTTTTATGTTACAGAATTAGGCATCAAAAAAAAACTCTCTGAAAAAAATGTGCAAGAGATAAATATATTTTTATTACTTTTAATTTAGAAAAGTATTGCATTTTAACTTTCCATTGAAAATTTTGCCAAGTATATAATTCTACATGGATAATTACATCTCATAAGAAAGTTGATTTTATGCTTTGTAGTCCTGGTGCTAGTTGTTACTGGAAATTTTGATACCATACCAGTTCTGAACGCTTTATAGCCATCTTTCCATCTCTCATGGATTTTAGGACTTCCTCAGTTTCATTCATAAAGACAGAATATGGACATATGTTTAGGTCTGAAAACTTGAGTTTTAGCTCTTGAAACTGAAGGAAGAGAAAAACAGAGGTAGGAAAATGCACACCAAACTGACTGATGCCGTGAATCGTGTCTCTGCCTGTCTATATTTCTTTTTCTGAATTTTTTGCAATTAGCATATTCAGTGTGATGATGGAAACATTGAATTTAATAATAACAAAGAGAAATGTATTTATTAAAATGTGTGTCTGCAGCATTACCAGGCGTCACACTTAACAAAAGTTCCTGTGTCCCGGCCCTGCTGCTGTAGGTCTGATTCTTTCAGTTCGGAAAAGCGATGCATGAGCCCTGTAGTTTGGAGGTGAGTGCGCCTCTTTTCTCTTTGGTAATGATTTGCATTACCAGCTCTTTTCTAAGTCAGTTGTTGGCCAGGGGAAAGAAATATCTCATCCCTTCCTCCTCAGCAGGGGGTTTCTGAATTTTCCTTTGTGCCAGGAGTCTGGTAAGATTTCTGCTTTGGTGTAGAATGCCTGAGGAGAGTCAAGCCAGAGAAGAAAAAGTTTATCTTGCTTACCATTTCACGTGGCTGCCTTGCTTCCAGTGTTGTAGTAAGGCAGAAAGAATCCTGGCGGAGACTGTGTAGAGGGCCAAAGCAAAGCAGTTCACCTCAGATGGTGGACAAAGAAAGAGAGAAAGACAGTCAGACAGAGACAGAGAGACAGAGAGAGAGAACAAGCAGAGATGCCAGGACAAAATACACCATTGTGAAGCTTGCCCACAGTGCCCACTTCCTCCAAGGAGGCCCCACTTCCAAAGTTCTGCCCCCCTCCACGTAATGCCATCAGATATAAAGCCATCATCTCGGGATTAATCTATTCAGGAGATCAAAGCTCTTGTGACTTACTTCTTTCCCCAAAGCTCCGCCTCTGAACGTGGCTTTACTGAGGGACTTAGCCATTGTTCCCATTGCTGAGACAAATGCTGAGCACACAAAGTTAAATGAGGAAAAGATTCTTTTGGCTCACGGTTTGTAGCAGTTTCAGTCCACGGGTGGTTTGCTCCAAGCAGGGTGGTGCGGCAGCAGGGCTTCATAGAGGAGAAACAGTTCTTAGCAAGCAAAAGGAAGCAGAGCAGCAGCCCGCCCCCTCCCTTGTATCCGTCCCCTTCCGGTGTCGGCAGCTACATCCAGGCTGGGGCGCCCTTAATCCCAGCACCACATACTCTAGATCTAGCCATCTTCAAAAAATCTCACGATTATGTGAAGCTTCAGGGGGCCATCTAGACACAAGCCATAACAGGGACCAAGTATTAAACACGTGACTCTGTGGAGAATTTGTCATACCCAATGTGACAGCAATGGACCATTACCTGCCATGTCCTGTTTCCCACTCTGTTTAGGTCATGGCTGGTCATATTTGGTGACTCTACTCTGTATATTGGCTGTGTTAAGCATGGACAATTTTCCTTGCTTCCCTCATAACAACCCTCTCAAAAGGATAATTCTGGACTTGGTGTAGTAAACTATGCGTGTATATAAGATCCTGAACTAGAAGTGAGAATAATAAAAGGGTAAGGATGTGGGGGTTTCTGACAGATGAGAGTGATTACTGTATACATGTGTTTCACTGTCTATATGAGATAAGCATAAAAACAGTGTTGTGCATCTAGACAGAGGTGTCATTGGTTGCTGTTGTACCCCATTAATTTTTCACTGTTTTTAATAATTCTACTCTAACTTTATGATGACACTCATTTCTTTTCTCAGATTTTAAATAACAAATATTTAAATTGAGTGTGGTAATATCTTAGCCACTCCCAGTAGTCAGTTTGGATCAGTGTATGATTTTTTTTCTGGAAAAATTCTGCCTTGATCTTTAAAAAATAAATTAGAAGGAGAAAGCGTACTTTTTAAAAAATATTTGATATTGTTTTACACACATTGTGCTCTTACTTTTTTCTGAATCTGAAGACAAAATTCACCTACTGAAGAGAAAGGGAGAGGCCAAGAGACTGACACACATGAAGAAGCAGTACCACAGAATATTAGGCTTGGAGCCTGTTCTATCCCTCAACTTCTTGTTATAAAAAAGTACATTCCTTTATGATTTGAGTCATAATTACGTGGATATCTTCTATTTGAAACTAAAAATTTTAGAACAATCAACTAATGAATGGATAAACAAAATATAGTGCATACACTCCGTGGAATGCTATTCAATCACAGTGAAGAGTAAAGCCCTGTTGTTTGTAATGACATGGACGGAAGTGGAGATCATTATGTTGAGGGAAATAAGCCACGCACAGGAAACGAGTACTCCACAATCTTACTCACTTGAAATCTGAGAGTTGATCTCATTGGAGCTGAGAAGAGAGTGGTAGTTACCAGAGGCTGGGGAGAGGAATGAGGGGGCGCTGGATGAGAGGTTAGTCTAGTTATAGTTAGATAAAAGTAAGAAATTCTAGTATATTGTATTTCACTCTACTGTGGATAATGATAATATACTACACATTTCAGAATGGTATATGAAAGGACTTCAACATTTTTATTAAGAATAAAAGATAAATGCTTGTGAATAAATAAGTCATTTAAACATTATGCAGTGAGTTGAGTAGAGTAGAACATGTCTCTACACTCTGGGAGGCTGAGACAGGAGGATTACATGTTAAAGCCCAACCCAGTGAACCTATTAATTTGGTTGGTGAGATAGAGTCTCAAAATTTAAAATAAATAAATAAAGGACTGAGATGTAGCTTAGTGAAAATACCCTAGCTTCAATCCCCAGTGCCACAATACATACATACGTACATATATACATACATATGTACCCCCAAGGCCACAGTACATACACACATACATGCATACACAATACATACAATACATATATACATACATATATACATATATATCAAAACATACATAATTGATATGGTACACTTTTTATAGCTTTTTCATAATTCAGGAAAATTTAATTTCTAAAAACCTTTGACCACCTCAAATAAAAATTAACAGTGCCCTAATGGCTCTACTTCTGGGCTTCTACCTTAATGCTCAGCAAGATGCAAAATCTGCCCATTCGTTGCCATGTTCGTTTTGTCAATGTACACATGTGTCAGAATGAAAGCTATAAGAAATCAACAGTAACAATGAAACGCATTACTTAAAACATGAAAACCTTCTTAAGTGACAGAGCAAAACTTTTATTTTTATTGACTTCAAGTCAATATAGAAATAGCCCTAAAATAATTATAGATATGGAGATAGATGCATGGAACCGCCATTTTATCTATTTTTTCTTCTAGAAATGAGGGAAATCAGGAGAAAAATAGGATATAGTTGACTCATAATTCTTACTTTACAGGGAAATATGTCTTCTGTATAGAGTCTGTCTGTTCACTCAGACTATTGACCTTTGCTGTAGCAAAAAGGCGGGGGAAACAACGTGCATGGGAAGGTTGTAACTATATATGTGAAGAAACTAATTCTCTAACGTAATTAAAATTTAAAAAAGAAAATAGTTGAAAAACAATATGCTACAAGATTTATTTGTAGAAAAAGATGATTTTGATTATATTATCACCCTAAGGTAAAACTATAAATCTCATTTAAATTTGGTAAGTAGGCTAACAAAAGATGTATTTAATTATTTGGATGAGGAAAAGAATCTATTGGGTTTAATTTTTACATTGAATATTCAAACCTGTAAAAACAAACCAACACAACCAGACATCAGTTAAAAGATGGTTAGTTTGAACTTTACATTGATCATGTAAATGCTTATATGAAAAGAGGAAAAAATTATATGGTTATTTTAAGAAATACACAGATATACTAGTAAATTTTAAAGGCTATATATGTTCAAAATAAATTCAGAGAAAAATGTACATTTTAGTACAACAAGCACAATATATAAATAATGAAACTATACCTATTACATCCTAAAGTAAGAAAATCATTACCACTAAATAGTGCACAGAGGTTTTCACTTAAGGCAAGCAGAATACAATGTAAGACTGAGACAATAGAAAATAAAATTAGAAATGTTTGATGACCATAGGACTGTGTGTAAAATTTCCAGAACAACTTACCAATATATTATATTATAAGAAAGAAAGAGAGTGAACATCATCACTGACTATAAGATTCAACACAGAGTTGCTCTGCATATGCCGGCACATAGGGGGAATGCGTGTCATGTGCATATCTGTGCACAGCCAAAGCAAAAGTGCAGTTTCACTAGCATCAAAAATGTCCTATATTCAGAAGACACTACCAAAAGCATGCAAGGCCTTTAGATGGAAAACAATATGATGTTACTAAAAGAATGGGAACATGACTTTTTAATTCAAAGATTTAACATTTCCACAGATTAGAAGAATTAATTTGTAAAGATGGTAATGAAGCTGACAAATTTATCTAAAATTTTAATTCAATCTTAATAAAAATCTCAACTACTTTGGGACATGACAAAGTGATTATAACACTTAGTAAAAAATTAAAAAGCCAGGACTATCCCAGCCCGTCTTGAAGAAAACAAAGAAACAGAAGTGAGTGATTTCTCAGTGACTGAGATTTATCATAGTCTTGTAATTGACAGTGCGCTTTCAGTGCAAGGAGAGAGAAACAGACAAGTGAAATGAACTAGAGGATCCAGAGAAAATGGACACCTATTTACGATGAAGGCGATGTTGTTAGTACAAATGATAGTCTTTCAAAAAATAATGCTGAATATACATGTTGAAAACCTCACACATAAAACGTGATATAAGGCAAACATTAGAACTATTACAGGAAAACAATACAAAGACTTTTAAAGGTAAAATAAGAAAGTAATTTTGTGGCTCTCAGATTTGTTAAATTGTACTAATTATACACAAAACTATTCATAAAGAATAAACGTTTACTACCCTAAAATAAGTTATTTGTAGCTAAGATAACTTTGTGAAAACAAAGACATCAAGTATGGTAGCAGGCCAAAGAGTTGAAGAAGATATTTGCAGAACATATCAGAAAAGGGCTTCTCAAACTGAGCAATGAGACAAAAAGAGAATACAAAAAGGAGCTCACGATTCGAGGACTGCGCGAAACAGGACACCAGATAAACAGTGACTTATGAAAAGTTTACCCAATCACTTTAGCCATCAAGGAAATAGAAATTAAAATTGCAGGATACTTCTTCATGTCCACTATAATAGTTAAAATTAGAAAAATAGAAGCCATCCTGTATTGGTAATGAATTGCACTAAAAATAATCACATATACTAGTGTTAGCTGAGTACATTGACACAATTTCTTTGGAAAATAGATTGCTGTATTTATGAGATAGAATGTACAGACTTCACATGATCTATCAATTTCATACTATGGATGTTCCCACTAAAGTTGCATACAGAGGAACAAGAATACAAAGTGAGTAGTGTTCACTGTGGCAGTATTTATAATAGTTGAGCCTTTTTGTTACTGGGGCACTGAATACACCAGTAGCAGAGAACAGAGAGCCCCGAAACTCACAGTGGGGACGGGATAATCTCAAGTGGTGCTGGGAGAACTGCAAGCCCACATGCAAAGGAATAAAACTATAAACTGAATCTTTATAGTGTAAAGAAACTACTCAAGAGAGTTTAACATCTAAACAAAATACCTAAAAGTATAGAATTCCTTGAACAAAACATTAATGAAAATCTTCATAACATTGATCTTCATAATTTTTTTAACACAACAATAAACATACAGGCATCAAAACAAAAATAGACAAGTGGTCCAGCTGCCAGCTAAACTAAAACCCCAAACCAAATAAAACAAAAAGGGAAACCTTCTGTTCTTACATCTGGTAATCTGAGCAACTTCGTTGAAGATAACAATACGTAATATAACAACCACTGTTAATCCCTATTCTTTAGTTTGAAACCCTGTATCATTTTTAATGTCCTTGCTTTGTGTTGTTTGTATTTTGCTTTTGTTCTTCTTACAGTTTGTACTATTTTCTTTAAAATTAAAACAGGAAAATGGCAGAAATTCTCTTATGCAAAGATAATCCATACATATGATGAGGTGTAAATGTGTAATCTGTATATAAGAAATTTTTACAATAAATTAGATAAACTATAGTAACACAATTATTATGAGCAAAGGAGTAGACATTTCTCTGAAGAAAACATATAAATTCCTTATGGATATATGAAATGATGCTCAAAAACACCAATCATCAGGGAAATAAAAATCAAAAGCAAGAGAGATGCAATGTCACAACTGCTCCTATAGCTGTCATATAAAAAACAAAAGGAAAGGAGATGTTTTAGGGAGTAATTAGTGCTGTTTTTGCACAAGCGATACATCAGGAAGCCACAATGGAGGACAGTATGGAGTTTGCCCAAACATTAAAAATAAAACTGTCACAGGATGCCCTTGCAGGGTGTTTATTCAAAATAAATGAAAACAGGATGTTGAGGAGATGCTGAAGAAAATTATTTTAAATTATTTTAACTTGTGTATCACATTGTGGCTACAGTACTAGTGTTGGATTTTCAATTTTATGATTGCATGGGTTCAATTTTGCAAAAGGTTGTTTGCAATGGTTTAGTGCCACTTCTAGAGATGACAACTCTTAATTAATGTAACACTATCGAGAGTCATTTTTCTAATGGAATCTTGTTCAGTCAAGTTTGTGCAGCAGCGGCCTCACATGTAACCCAAACTTTAGGTTTTGTCCTAATCAGACAACATGGAGAACAGATGGTCAGTTGATTGTTAGGTTTTCCAGATACAGAAACCTAACCACATATTTAAGGGTATGCTGCAGCATTTTCAGTGATAACTGATAATTATCTGTTGCTGTGTAGCAGATCTCAACAACTGTTTGCAATCATCTTGGATAAAGACCCAGCATTGGTACAGAGTACTGACTGATAACAACAATCAAATAAAAATATTAGAGGTGATGTTTATTTTTTCAAGTAATTGGTAGAATTTACATTTACAAATGTAAAACTTCTAATATTTTGCACAGCTTTCATACTGTTTTCCACAGCAGCCACATGATTTCACGTCTCCACCAACGTGTAAAGGGTTCTACCTTCTCTCATTCTTACCACTGCGTATACTCACTAGTCTGTTGTAATAATCTTAAAGTGTATGAGATGTCATTGCTTTGTAGTTTTGATTTGCACTTCTCTGATAATCAGTGACATTGGAAATCTGTCCACAGACCTGCCGGCTATCTGTATGTCCTGTTAATTGAGAAATGTCAAATTCTTGGCTTACTTTTTCATCTCTCTATGTGTGGTGTGTTCACTGTAGATTTGTAGGACTTTCTTATATAGTCTGAATATTTATCCTTTATGAGATCTCTAGTAAGTATTTTCTTCCATTTATTTAGGATGTGTCTTCACTCTGTTGGTTGTTTGCTATGCAGACTTTTAGTTTGTTGTAGTCCCAGATTTCTATTTTTTGTTTCTTTCACTTCTCTTTTTAACCACATACATATAGTTGGATGTGGTATTTAGGAAGACCATGTAACTTTTCTGAATCTTATTTATTTATATGAAAATTCAGTTAGTGATTAATAATGGTCATGCACTCTGTTAAGTAACTCACATGTGCCTGTGCGTAAAAATAATGCAATACGTGTATTTTATCCACGTTTCCTGGGTGAAAATACCTGGGGACAGTGGATTGGCTGATATAACAAAGAGGCCGTGTTGCTGCAAAATCCATATGTTTATGAAGTAAACGTGTTTCTCTCCACACCTGATTAGTTGCTTAATTGAATGACTGTATAACATATACATGAGTTAATAATTAACACAATGAACAGAGTACTGATAACAACAATCAAGTGCAAATGTTAGAGGTGATGTTTTTTTTTTTCAAATAATAGGTAGAGTTTACATTTATAAATACTTTGGGAATAAAAACTAACTTTGGAAAACTGAATTAACAAAAATATCTTCTAGATAAATATTGAAATTCTATTATTTGCTTATTTTAAAGGATAAAATTTCTTAGGCTGAGGATACAACTTAGCAGCACAGTGTCTACTTGGCAAGTACAAGGTCCTGAGTGCAATTCCTGGAACTGTTACAGGCAGCTGAGTTAGATAGAAATATTAGAAATATTATAGGCAGTCAGACAGGGCCATTCCCTTGAAAGACCCAGTGTAGAAGATGAGATACCTTGCAAATGTGGGGGAGACAGACACCTCCAGCTGTGCACAAAAGATTAAACAGATGCGCCCACGTACTTCCTTGGGGGTGGACCTCAGGGAATGACATTCTAAATAGGTAGCATCACCTCAGAAAAGCCAGGAGGAGTCACCTGCCCCCTATAGAAAGGCCCCTGTTCTGTACTGATGTCCACTTGCTCCATGACTCGCTTCACCAGGTGACCTCAGTTTAATCAATTCTACCTGAACAGTTATACTTATAACCTTATTGGCTGACTATAGATTAGTCCCACCTCATGCCCATCTAGTGAATTCCCGTGTTTTCTACCTTGGACCTGACTCACCTTGTGGCTTTGCCCTATAAAAGTCCCCTAGAAAAGACAGCTTCCTGGGCAACCCACTCGGGCCCCCTTCTATCTCTCTCTTGGACAGAGGCTTTCTTTCTCTCAATAAATTCTGCTGTTAACCTCTGTTGTTCCTAAAATTCATTCTTCAGTTTTAGAGAACAGGAACTTGTCCCAAATATCATTCAGTTTGGGAGTTTCTTTCCCCTATATCAGTACCACCAAAAAAAAGAAAAAAAAAAAGATAAAACTTTTCTATGCCTGTGTTCTTTATAAATAACTGTTTTTTTAAAAGTAAGAAAACCAAGTATTGAGCCATTAGAGATTACAATGCAGCTTTCATCATACTATAACCCTACAGGCAGAACCTCACCAATTATGTATAAACAGCTGCATATAAATCTATATAAAAGCATTTCCCAGGGATGTGTAAATAGATGGTTCTGTGGGTACTTTGCAAATAGACAAGCTTAAAGCCAAAGGCAATATTTTGACAGTGGTGATGTGGAAAGTTTGGAGTCTTGTTATCAATAAAATCTTTATACTCTTAAAATTATTCTTAGAAATTTTGTGAAATAATATATGCTATTATTGTTTAAATCATTTGATTTTAAAACATAGTGTTTAGCAATATTTCTCTAATTCCAACTAGAGTTTAGAATCTGATTATACAGTTTTAAAAATCATGCCTAGATTTACATAGATATTTAACATGCAGCATAAAAAAAATCTAGGAATATTGACATTTTGAGAGCATAGTCTCTGACACCCATAGGAAAGTGTGTTAATGTATTAGAAAAATACAACATCAGATGTATTCGTTGCAGCTTGTAATCCCAAAAGTCATCATGCTTCAATCTTTCTCTTTAAAAAAAAGTGCTTCAAGAATTCTCAAACAGCAAAAATACCCTTTGGAAGTATCTCATTTCTGCAGGCGGTGTGTTACAGGCTGGCTGGGAGAGCGGCCAGGTGCCTGGGACAGCACAGCAGGTGGAGAAGGAGTTGGCGCCCAGAAGTCAGGACTAAAGCTGACGGGAGGTCGTCGCGTATCTGTACTTCTGAGAACCGGGAGCTGTAGAAGCAGGATGCAAGGCGCCTCTGTAGCTCTCCCTTCTCCTGTACTCACTCGAGTCGCATGCTCACTTCTATGACAGTATGCCTTCCTATTTCTACATTCAAGGTTGTTAGTTTTGGTCATCTAAGACAAAATAAATTGTAAAAAATGAAGAGAAGCAAATCTAATGTTTACTTTGATCATGTTTCTCGCCTGGCACTATTTCCTGAGGCCAGTTTCTGATATTTGGTGAGAAGACAGACGACGGGCCCGAGTGCTTGTTTCATTTCATAGGCTACAGACATCCTGGCTGGACTGTACAGATGAGGCGGTTTCAAATTCCATTTGTCCATTTTGTTTTCTGTGTTCAATTATGGATCCATGACATCAAAATTTGGACTGTACAACCGGACCAGTGCTAAGAGCCCATGGCGGGAGCTTGGCATGAACGGAATGCAAGGAAGGAAATGGCTGTTTGCTTTCTAATTATTTATGTTCCTATTTTTTTAAAACAAAGAAAAAGAGAAGAAAGATTAAATTCTACTCCAGATATTGAAAGCTGCCTATAGCACTGGGTAATCATTAACCTGGAAGACTCTGTAATTCTAGGGTTGATCTTGAACTAACAGAGAAAGAATCCTTGAGATTACTTTTAAAAATACATTTAAATGTGTCCCTCAGTGTACATGAACATGGATAAAAATAAAATAATCTTGATGCATTTTTGCATTTTAGTGGAAAATGTTTCTGCTTCTACTTTTCTCCTTTTTTTTTTTTCTCCAAATTAATAGACTTTTTGTCTCTTTTTTTCTGGTAGCTACATTCATACCTTTGCAGTTACACAGACTACTAGTTGTGATTGCTCAAAGCTGAACCTTACCCAGTTGCTTACTGTTTTCTGCTGGAGATAAGAATGTAGGGTTCAGCAAACATTTTCTCCCTGTTTCTTGTTCACAAGTAAACAGTGTAGCACTGCCAAATGGTGTATCATGATTGCTTTTTTTTTTTTTTTTTCCACTTTTTCCTCTTTTGCTGGAGCATCTGATTGTTTTTAGTGCAAGGTCCTGTTAAAACACAGCTGTTTTTGAAATGGTTTGAAGTAGCAGGATGCTAGAGAAGCCACATTTTTCTTGATGACCTCTGAGTGTTTCTTTTAGATCCAAACTGACCCGGCTTCCCTCTATGTATACACATTAACATTTTTACTCACACATCCGGCTTTAAAGGGATCCTCTCTGCCCTCTTTCTTAAGTGTAGCAGATGTGTGGCTTTTGTTGCCCTCATAGCATCCCTTCCCCTCTGACTGTATCCATGATTTTTTTTTCGTGGAATCCTTTTATCCCATTTGCAGATGAGTTTTCTGTGGGATTAGCCCAAACTTCATAAAAAGAGTTGAACCTAGTACATCTTAAACTATTTATTCTACCTCATTTTTTTCTGCTCCAGTTTTTCCGGGGTAACCAATTTTACATAGAAAAATTCATATCTGAGGCTATTCTTTGTTTCGGAAGGAAGCAGGGAAGAGGGGAAGGGGCGTCCTGTGGGCGGGGGGGGGTGGTCTCTATGTCAGTTTCATTCATCTGAGGTCAAAACGATACGGACAATCAATCAACAGGCGGCTTAGAGGGGAGGATCAGATTAACAAGTGGGTGAGGAGGGGGACGGGGAGAGATTGGTGGGAAACGAAAGATTGGAAGGAATGTATTTAGGATGAAATTGTTCGGAGATAAGGCTTTACTTGCCCCTAAACTTGTTTCTGCCCCTAAACTTTAATATTGCACAAATGAGTAAATGAGATTCATCTGCTTTGATGATGATGGTTTGCTTATGTTAGTTTGGATTAAAGCTGATCTTATTAATGTATCAGATCTAGCACTTTTGGTTTAATGCTGCTTGACTGAAACATTTTGATGTAATTTTCTGAGAACAGCTTGCATGAGGAGGGAGTTTTCTGAGTTTTTCTGTGTGGAAAATCCCTTCTTGGATCTTAATTTAATTTATAGTTTCAAGAGTTACAAAATAATAGATTGAAAACATTATTCCTCAGTATTTGGGGTGTACTTACAGTGTGGTACTGATAAGCAATAAAAATGAATTATGATTCTTATGTAATTTAGCTGCATTTTTATTCCTAGGATTATTAAATGGACAAATTATTTCTGATTGGAATTGGATGGGAGTGCATTAGCACAGCATAGGTTTTATTTTACTTTATTTTATTTTTTTTGCGGTACTGGGGATCGAACTCAGGACCCTGCGCTTGCTAGGCAAGCGCTTATTCCACTGAGCTATATCCCCAGCCCCAGTATAGGTTTTCAAAAACCTTTCTAGGCACCTCAGTATAGACTTCATGTTGAGCCTTCCATGTGGATTTGTCAGTGACTGATTTTATGTTTTGAATAATAAGGTGAGTAAAATATAGTGAGAAATCTGGTAATTATAAGGTTGCCTATTGTCAGATTTGCTTTGCAATGATTGAAAGCAAGCTAGAGGAAAATATTTGCAGTAATGTCAAAATTATAGACTAGGGACAGATCTTCCATAAGACAATTTCATTTCCGAGATGATAACCACAGTTGTGTGCTCGGGAAAGGGCAAAGAGGACAGATCCATGACACGCAAGAATCTGTGCATGCAAACTGGGTATGACAATTGACAATTGCTTAAATAGACTTTTAAGCAAATATTCTCTTTTCAGCCCTGAAAAATGTTGCATTTTTGTGTCCATATTTGATCTCAGTATTAAGTGAAATTGAAAAAGGAGAAATAGATAGCAGATACCGGAAGAAGAGATGGAAAGGCTCAAAGTTGGGCACATGATGCTGGATGAGGACAGGCTTGCAGCAGACAGCAATGATCCCCAAGGGAGCATGAAGGTTACACCATTAACGCTCATGGAAGGGAATCGAGGGGTTGCTGGGCTGGTATCCCGAAGTGTTTAGTTGGCTCTGCATCTGAAGCAAAGGTTACTGATAACAGTCATTACAGAATTAGGCAATCCGAAATTTGAACAACAACAACAAAACACCATAAAAAATAGACACCATGCGTTTGGAAGTTTGCAATTACAATGAATTGGAATGGCAGCCGCAAAGGACTCTGATTCACTGAATGTTGAAGAGATGACAGAATGTGCCAGTCCTAAGGACAACACAGACAGGGGCCCATTGGAGTCCTACTGAACTTGTACTATCATAATAAGTCAGGATATGACTAGAAGTTTGAAAGCAGTAGCTAAGTAATCTCAAAATTCTTCCTCAATTTTTAGAGCTGATCTAGTTTTTTGAACAGGAATCTATGGACCACAGAGGAAACTCCATCCCAGAAGGAAGGATTCCATGACATCTAGTCAGCTAATATGCTTAGTAACAAGTTTCCAGTCCTTTTTGAAAAGTATCCACAGAAATCCCTTGAGTGAATGTGTACTAGTTGTGTTATTTTGCTGGGGCTGCTGTAACAGCAGCACAACAAACTGAATGACAAAGAAAAATGTATTGCTTCACAGTTCGTGATTCTAGACCTCAGAATTCACAGATATTGATTGTTTCATTCTGAGAGTTTTTGAAGAATAATCTGCTCCATGTCCCTCTCCTTGCTTCTGGGGTTGCTGACAATCTAACTTGCCGTAGTTTGTGGAAACATCACCTCAGTGCCTTCTTCAGATGAGTTCTATTCGTATGTCTCTGTGCCCAAATTTCCACTTTTTCTGAGGGTGCAAGTCATGTGTATTATGGCCCACTCTATTCCAGCAAACCTTATTTTAGCTAGCTGTACTGCAACTAATTAATCTTTAAATTCTTAGGTAATAGCGTTAGTAATTCAAGATATTAATTTTTGAAGGGTAAAATTTACTGTTTAACTCTGGAGAAAATATGCCCACAAATATTTAGAGGACTTTTGGACACAGAGTCCATATTCATTAGAACAGGAAGATCCAAGCATGATCACAGACAACCTGTATTAGAAACACACAGGAACAAAGTGACAAATGACCCTCACTGGAAAGGACTGGGTAGAAGTTTCCTACATTGCTCCCTACTTTCAGCTAAGACAGCAGATCAAAATAATACCACATTGAGGTGGTAGGAACACAGAAGTCAGAAGCAATTTTAAGAGGTTAAGTGAATGGTGAGTAAATCATAGCTGTAAGATTATCTACCGTTGGGTTAGAAAACTAAGAATGTTTTCACATTAATAAGTTAAAGACTTTCATCAAGTCTGTAGCAAGACGTCTTCAGCTGCTGCCATCTACATTTCCTGTTTACCATTTCACCAGTGTCAAGACATGAGTTTATCTGAATTGAATCTCCCTTTTTTAGTCAAAGGTCCTGATTCACTGTACTGTTCCGGTGAGATCACACAACGACCTGAAACCTCCAAATCTAAATTGTAGTGTTCTACTTTTCACTTCTATGCTTAGGTTAAACCACAGTGAACAAGATCTTAGTCTAAATGATCAAGGTATTTATGAAAGATTTCTTTAAAAATATATAAATGCTATACTATGTGCATAAGCATGACATTTCTTGGACAACCAATTTCTAGCTGTTGCTCTTGGTTGCGGATTGTATGACGCTCCTACACCACTATTGGCGACAGGGAATGAAGCAATGACCCTATCCTCAAAGAAAAGAGTGGATAGCAGACTTTAATCACATAATTTTCCCAATAGCCCACTTTCGTTATTTTCTTTTTAAATATTGGGATAGGGCCTTGTGATATGGTTACTGAATACTGAAGTAACTTTTGTTGGACTCTTGAAGGAAACACTGCTCCTAAATCATATGATTGCATGCCCAGTTATCTGGGTTTACTTTGCTTTTGTTTTAGTTTTCTTTAAACTTTTCCTTTTTAAAGTTATATTCTCAAGAAGAGACTGACAGTAGGTTTGGGGAGAGTACAGAGATAGAGCTGCCCATGATCTGAACCGTAACAAAGGGCTATAGGCACCCAGCTGCAGCAGAGAAGGTTGGGAACTATTCTCAGCGCATAGTCTGAAGGGGAGTGTGCGCCTTTCCTGCTTGATGTCAGCCCGATGAGGCTTTAATTTTGGAAGAAGAGTCTTCTATTCTATTTATAACCATTACATGTTCTAATATTTGCTTTATTTTGTCCAAACCACAATCTCTTTGGTTATAGTAATTTACATAAGCAAATGCACTATGTATTATTAAGTAAATGCTGTTCCAAGTTTTATTTGGCAGATTTTATGATGAGAACATTTTAATTAAGTAGAATTTCCCAGGGATATCGATAATGGTATTTGGTTTTAAATTGAGAATCTCTTAGCCACATGAGAATGAAAGCAGCACATAAAGACCATATTTCTTTTTCATTAAAGGAGAATCATGTTGAGTCTATTTATAAGACATTTCAGTGCAAACAGATGACTGGTATATTTAAGTCATTAGCCTCTCAAGTTGTGAGATGATTTCTGGCAGGTATAGGTACAAGGAGGTTTCTGAAGAGTTGGCTGATTTTGTTATTCAGCAAAACCATTTATTCTGCCAGTGCCCTTATTGAATTCTGAAACTGTACCTGCACTTGGGGAATCAAAAGGTTCCAATGCAACATTTCTAGAGATTGGCTTCAAATGAAGATGATTCTTTGCCTTTGTTTGCTACATTTTTTACTTGCTTTCTACAGACGTAAACTTAACCTTCAGCGTGCTGTCATTATTTTCTGTAGTGTTGATCACTTTCCAAAATCTTTGTGAGTGCAGTTTCATTCTGCCAGCACCCCGTCTTCTTCATTCTCACATCTTTGCCAGAAAGGTCAAACACCTTCCCTGTCATCCTTACATCTTCAACGCAGAAAGTAAGGACTGGGAAAGAGAAATGACTTAGAATGCGTAGAATTAGTGCTGAAGGTGGATCAGAGGACATTTACTCTCTAAGCAGAGATTTGATATGGAGAGGAGAAGGAAAGACCATCGTCTAAGGAGTTTCTCTCATGCACTCAACTTCACAGTCACAGTGGATTTCAACGGACATGAGACTACAAACTGTGTCTCCAGTTTCAAGCATTGATTTGGATAAATGAGTGGGTGTATATATTTTGATAATGTGAATAAATATGCAATTAGATAGTGGTAGTAAGATGAAATCAACCAAAATGAGCATTACTTTATTTCTTTTTCCTTCCTTTAGTTTTTTTCTGATCAGAGCATGCAGAACCTAGGCATTATTATTCATGTTCAATATCAAAAATGCACGGTTATGAGTTCATGCTTTATACAGTTTGATAGTATATTAAAAATTTCTTTATGTTAGTGTGTATGCAGTGAAAATTATACTGTCATATGATTATAAAGTTATCTTTTAGTGCATTACACATAAAATAGTGATTGTGAGCCTCATGCTGTAACCATGGAAACAGTATATGTTTAAAAATATTGGTAAACGTTATCAGAATTTGAAACAAACATATCTCCAGATATGACTGTCACTTTACAACTTCCTGAGTTTTATCAAAAATGCTACAATGTAAGCATTAAATTTGCTGGTCTCCTTAGGTTTACATCAATGTACCTAAAGACACCCGGGACAATCCATGGATTTATGAAGAATTCAACACAAATTTTGACCAAAACCAAGAATTATTGAAGTAGATGTAATTACTGCAAATACCTAAAAATGCATCAAATGAATTTCATGAGATAGTTTATTGATGAACATGCTTATTATATCTATTTACAAGACTTTCGGGGCCTACAGGGTAGGCTTATAATTAAATTGTTTTGTCTATATTGTTATAAATTGATTGAACATTTAAGTTACAGGGTATCACTTAAAACATTCAAAATATTTAATTATAATAAGTAATATTTAGTGTAATTAGCATGAAACATCAAGCATTTTTATAGCTGTTATGACACTGAACTACAAAAGATGATGAATTAACATTTTTCTTAATATAAAATAGAAAATATTTACTAGAATCTTATGTGGTTTCATGAAGCTGTAAGTTGTAGTTTTTACTGGGATTCAGCATCCCTAACTCCAAAGCAGTAAACTTCAAATCATGATATTTTATCCTGATCAGATAAAATTTAGCATCTCCAAACTGTCAGTATGTACATGACTTCATCATGCTTCTTTTGTCATTTTTTGACTTAAAGTATACAAATTCCTCCAGTTTAGATTTTTACATTTAGATACACAATATACCTTTGAACATACTAATTGTGATTCAGTTTACTCAATGTATCCTTTGTTGTCTAAAACAGGAGTTGCTTTACCTATTTTTTCAAACAAGCCAAATTTTATGTTAATAAAACCACAAAACAGTAGAACAAATAATTACTTCTGAGGTGCAGAATAACATGCTGTTTTAATTAAAGCAAGTATAAGTATGCTGTTTTAATTAAAGCAAGTATAAGTACTAATGAATTGCTATTTGCTATTTAACCACTTATTAAGTAATTCCCTGGTCTTGAGAAACTCATGTAAAAAGGATGTTATTGTTGTAAATTTATTTGCCCAGTAAACCTCAATGATCAATACCAGAAGTCAAGAAAGATAATGAAAGAGGCATGGGAAGTTATAAAAGAAGAAAATGAAACTGCCAAGATTTGTTGTATAAGAAATGGACAGCAATGGGAGCTGTAGGGGTTTCACAGGCCCTCCCCAAATCCATGTCCACATGGAAAAAGAGAGTGTGACCCCACTGAGAGCAAGGCTTTACACAAGAGGTCATGAAAGTAAAGATGTTGAGATGAGGTCGCTCTGGAGCACAGTGCCATCTCTTCAACCCAGTGACTTTGTCCTCAGAGGAAACTGTGAAGGCATGGAAAAGAAACACTGAGGAAGAGATAGTGTGAGGATGAAGGCAGAGAGGTGAGGATGTCCACAGGCTGGGGGTCACCAAGGATTGCCAGCAGCCATCAACAGGAAGTTAGGAGTGAAGTGCAGAGTAGGTTGCTCTCTCTGAGATTCCAGAGTCGTCATCTTGACCAACACTGTGATTTTAGACTTGTCTTAATCTACACAAGAGTAAATTCTATGTAAAGCTGCTTCTTAGGGATTTTCAAGGCATATATAGGAAATTAATACAGTAGCATATCAACTAGCATTTATGTTTAACACCTACTTTCAGGGGATTTCAAACAGAGAAAAAGACACAAGCTGAGGAATGTGTTAACTATGAATCTTATCCATGTCAGATTTATTCAGAAGTTTGTGTGAATTTTGAAAGTTCATGTGATCTCTATGTCTAAAATGATTTTATTTCCTTTCCATTCAAACTTTAAAATGCATGAAAAGTTAAAAAAAAAAGTGAACTTGAGTTTTAACTTGGATTATAAGAAAATAGTGATGTGATTTCTGATATATTTAGCTTCACATCTTGATATCTTCTGTTGTATTCTAAGTGATTTGTTAAATTTTAAAGTGAAGTTTACCATTGACTATTTCCTTGGGCTATTATGTAAACTTTTTCAAAACTTTTGCAGTGCTTATGTATTTTGTTCCTTAAATATTACTAGGTTAGGGAACTAGGTGATCTTGAGGTTATAGACCAAAGAAACAGATTTCTTAGAGCCTTCCTTCATCAGGACCATAAGCGTAATATGAATTATGACATTAACTGAAATAAGCCAGGCACAGAAAACAAGGGGAACATGGTCTGAATCATATGTGGAATCTGACAGTTGACTTCACACAAATAGAGTAAAATAGTGGATTCATAGGCAGGCCACAGTGATTAGTGGGGGGATATTAGAAGTTGGTCTAAGGGTATATACCGACACTTAGGGGGGATACATTTAGGAGATCTCTTGTACAACACAGAGCTGCAGTTGATGAAAATCCATTGTACTCTTGAAAAATACAAGGAAAATGGGTATTAAGTGATCTCATTATAATGGAGAGGGAATACATTTGTTAACTAAATTTAATAGTCTCACAACATGAATCTACTTCTAGATATCATTTTGTGTATGATACTTACAATGCTACCTTTCAGTTTAAAATTACTTTTGCAAAATTAAAACTAATCTGGACTTTAACTAGTTATAGTTTCTCACATGTTAATGAGGAATAGATACTCTTAGATATTTAGAAAACATTTTACAATGTAAAAACTACTTTTAATTTGAGAACAAACATGATTTATGCTGCTGATAAAAATTTGCCTGTCATAAAAGAAAAGAAAGAATCATCTTAGTTAAAAAGAGCCTCTTATCTCTTTCCTCTTTCCTTTCTTTTCTTTATTCCTTATTTTTCCCATTCTTCCTTCCCATTGCCCTTGACCTATTATAGGAGATAGCAACGCTTAACATATCATTTCTAAAATAGAATAGTTTTAACCTTAGTACAACCCTCAAAATGTGTCTTGAGAAATATGCTGGAGGGGTTGAAAAAGTTAACTTTACAACCACCTATGACCCTGCCTGGGTTGTTTCACCCTTTCCCTGGCCCTAGATAAACATTGTAACCATAAAGGAAATGTATGGTTACCTAAAGGGGGACATATAGAACAGGTTACAGAAAGTATATATCATTGTGGTTGGGCTCATGACCCGGGTCTGACCTGGTCATGTGGGACAAGGAGAACAAGGAGGCCATGGCTACAATATTCCAATCTGTTACCATGGGAACCAAAAATGTACATAAAGTGAAAACAAAGACAGACAGGGGCCCCACATTCCTGACCTGCTAGTTGGGGATGTGTGATGACCAGTGTAAAATTAATAAACACTGTTTGTCCTAAATAGAGTTCTTCAGTCTTCTGTGGATGACAGCCCATTTTTGCCATTGCACTATCAGCAGCTTTCCCGGTCCTGGTGGGACAGGATTCTTGCTTGGTACTTCTCCTTTGTTGGCCTGTTTTGTAGCTTTCTGTGACCTTTCCTCAGCAGCACGATGTTACATAGAAGATGCTGTGAGTTCTCACAACCTCTTCTCTTTAAGGAGCCTGAGCACATTCACACAGTTCCATGTGCCCTCTCTTCTGGGTCGCCTTCCAACCTTGCCAGTCTCCCCATATTCTCTGGCTTCCCTTGCTTTGTCACCTTCCATATAAAGCAGCAGCACATGACTTTCATGCCACACGCTCTTTCTGACAAGTGCACTCCGTGCCTTCACATGCTCTCCACCGCTCCTACTTCGGCCCTAGTCCACAGCTCGCCCTTCAATCTCACTGGGTTCTTCACAACTCCAAACTCACTCTGCTCTCCTGCCTGTCTTTGACATGTGAGTAAATGGGAATTTCCAGTTTCTAGTTGCTCATATAAAGTCTCTGTATCAATAACTGTCACATCTGTTGTTAAGTCAGTATACAAATATTGTGACCCTTTCTTTGAAGCCCATTCAGAGAAGTACTTAACACCTTAGAAATGTCCAAATCCTACCGTCAGTTAGGGCTTGTGCTGGGCTTGTGTGTACCTCCAGAACATTTCCTCACCTACATTCTGATTTCCCTTACTGTGCCGTATCCACATTACTAGCCTGATGCTTAAGCTAGTGATGCTCTTTTACCCCCACAAATTCGCCTGCTGAGTTTCACATCTCCCAGTCCTTTAAAAGGAGCTGTGTTGAGCAAATCGCTGCAGCTTTTATGACATGATCCTCATTGTTTATGCATCTCATTCACCTTGAGAGGCAAACTGAGTCTCAATCCCAAACCTTTGCTTTACTCATTTTTTTCCAGGATGGGCCTAAGTTTTACCCTGGGAGAATCAAGGTGTCTTTCTCCTTTGCTTCCCCCAACTGTTATATTATGAGCAAAACGTCCTCTACTCAATACATGAAAGCAATTTCCACATATGTATCTTCTTTTCTCTCTCACTCCATTTTGCTTTTTCACAGGCTTCTGCTCAGGGTCTGGCATACTAAATATTCACTAGCTCATTTCTCACTCATTTTTTTCTCCTAGTATAATAACAAGCTCTGTAAGGAAAGCAAATATATTGATTTAAAGATACACCCTCTCTGCTCTGTTAGCATCTTGTATGTAATATTGTCTTGCATGAAGAACCACATAATTAAGCCCATAAGTTACTTGTTGAGAGTTTCTTGACACCTAGTCTGTGCTGGTGCTAGAGAAGGCAGGAGAAAATAATGAGGTTGAAGTCTTTAGTTCTCTCTAAAGTTTTGTGTTTGCTTTTGGAACCTTGGAACTCTTTAGACTCGTCTCTCAAGTTTATCTTCACTGAGCTGACCTGGCTTCCGTCTTGCACAGAAGCATCTTTATTTTTTCCTAGAGACATCAGTCTATAATATTTTCACTGGTCTAGTTTCCATTCATACAGATAGTAATAAACATTCTGTGTATCTCCTCTTCTTCAATTTGTGCCTGACAAATCTCAAGTTGAACTCAAATTCATCTTCCTTCTCAACCCAAGGCGTTCCATCTTTTGATGGTGAACTTACTTTTTCTTTGCTCATGGAGTTTAAACACTCATATTAATGTCCAAGTTCTTCAACTTTTAGTTCACAGCTGATTTGCCAGTACTTTTTAAAGTCTTTTTTAAATAGGCATTAGCTTTTTCATCTCACTTGATATGTGTGTGACATTTCTTTTGCATTCTAAATAAATAATCTAAAAATTATACCTAAACATAATATCTAAAAATGATTCTTAGAAAATCCGTGTCATGCAGGGAGGACTTTCTAGTGTTTAATCTCCAAAATAATAACCATATTTTTAAGTTCATATGATTTTTTTGCTTGGCACTTCCAATTGTAGAAAAGTAATAGACATGGCTAGAGGTCAAAGAACGCAACAGTCAATCTAAATGCCACATTCAGGTTATGAGCTTCAAAATTCGTAAGCATTTGACAAAGCCTGTTGAGTTTTGAAAAAGTATAACAGTGAATGTCTCTACATTTAGAAAGCTATGTGAAAACTATAGTTTGATAAATTGAATCTTAAATTATTATGTAAAAGAGAAAGAGTGTCTTCACTTGTCACTCTTACTGCAGAATTCCATCTCTGTTTGGAACGGAGAGATTTCCTGTTGTGTTCCATTTTGTGAACAGTTTACGAAAATGGTGGTGCAAATTTATCAGCTTTACATGATGATCAAGGTAAACAATAGGAGTGGAGACAGAAGCGTGACATTTGCCACAAGCGCCCAGGCTCCCCGGACTCTCAACACCCGTGGCCTAGCGTCTGGGGATCTCCAGGCCATGTCTGTATCTTTCATAGTCAAACTATCTAAAAGTTTATTTCTTAAAATAGAATACATACCACTGCAGACTGTGATGATTTCAAACTGTAATAAATAGGAAAGTCAGGTGCATAAATAGATGCTTTTAATAATATATTATGCAACTTCATTCTGCACAAAGCAGAATTTTAAAGGGGAAATTACATTAACCTTAAGGTCTTGCACTTATTTGTTTCAAATCATGTACAGTACACCTCATTGCAACAATTGCTGATGTTCCACTGTTCTTTTAAAATAGTGAGAAAGCAAGAGCTAACATTATTTCCATTGTTCAATACTCCCACCTCATTTATCTGATCTCTCCAAATTTGACCAAGTGGGCATTATTTGTTAAAAATAAAAAACAAAATGACACTCACCTACATTGTCTTTGCACTTGAAAAACACTTCGAAACAAGGAATTCTGGACATTTCCTCCTTATTCTTCCTTGATCCTGGAGGATTCTATTGTTCCATCTGTGTCTGTGTTTCTTGTAAACTATTTGTACCCTGCTGCCTGTGCTGTCCTTCATCATCTCCCCAGCCCTGTCAGGTAGATTCAAATGATGCCGACACATTTGAAGAGGGGAGTTCTGTCTTCACATGGCCCTAGGATATGTCCCATACTAAGCCTAATTCAGAATGAAGTTCTTCAGCTTCTGTTCTACCTGGTGGTCACGAGTCTTTCTTTGACACAGCCATCATTTCAGACTTGAAGCAAACTGCATTCAGGATTCACTTGATTTCAGAATAATGATGTATGAGGGCCAAGAAAAGAATATGAGTTTTTCCACTGCTTTGTGTCAAGACAAAAGGCAAATAAATAGAATAGAGCAGCACTCTGCTTTGTTGACTATGGAGTTATTATTTGCTGGCCATGGCGGTACCCACCTGTAATCCTAGCATGCAGGAGGCTAAGCCGGGGAGATCACTGAGTTTAAGGACAGCCTGAACTACACAGTGAGACGCTGTCTCAAGGAAAAAGAGTTATTATAGCCATTTTTGAAGTATAAATTATTCTTCCCTTTCTGCTGTTTTCCTATACTCTGTACATTCCAGGATTCAAAGTTTCCTTGTCCGAATTCTCATCTTGTTAATATGTTACTACCTTCGTATGGTCAGTGACAGTATTTGAGTAATGCTCCCTAGATCTATTGAATCAATGCTTGAACTTGTTTGCCTCGCAGTTCTTTTATTTATTTATTTATTTTTTTCGGACAGGGTGCACTATGTAGTCCAGGCTGGCCATGAATTCACAGAACTCACAATGGTCCTCCTGTCAACCTCCCAACTGCTGGGATCACAGGTATATACTACCATACCCAGATCTATTACCCAAAATTCATAATTCCAACCCTTTGAGAGTTACCTAGAATTTTTTCTTACATTAGTAGGATAGTACTTCTAAATTAACAGCTAATTTAAAATTTAAATTTAACACAATTGACCTAAAAAGTTTTAAAAATTCATCATTCACTGTACAATGTCTACTCATTTCTGCTCTTTAAACCCTGTGCTCCTTTCAGCACACTTCCTACTGTTTTCTTTTGAGCACAGATTTCATAAAAAGTCAATGCCGATTGGGAGTAAATATCTACGTGCCCCTGAATAATGCTGGAAATTAGGAAGTATTTTAAGAAAACATTACCCCACCATACAAATATACACCAAAAATGAATCATAATAGCATGTAATATTTATTTGCAAGGTAGAAAATTACCCTCAGCTCCTAATTTCTTAAACTCGTATATACATCCTGTGAGACGAAGCTGAGCATAGGGAATGTACCATCATTATTGCCGCTGTACTCGCTGAGTGGCGACTGCAGCACGGAAAGGGAGACTGACAGAAAATGAGGCAACATAGGAACAGGCAGCTACTTTCAAGTTTGTTAGTGTTTGATTTGAATAATCTTAACGGATTGAGGGGAGTCATCTGATTGTCATTTGTCTACAGACCACTACTTCTAGTTGCAGTGACATAGTCTGTAGCTCTATCTCCAACAATAACGTATAGTAATGTAAAATTGATAGGATAATTTTAGGATTAAAACATAACATATTATTCTGAACAATGAATTAAATATGGCTCAGATTTTGGCTGGTTATGTATCTTTCTTGCCTATTTCTGTGTGTTTTTAAGTGAAGACTATTATTACACAGCTTCTAGAATAAAGAACAGGGGACATAGAATAGGTTGCTTAATAGATATTTTAAGACTGATGCTAGGCCCTTAGGAAGAGGACACGTTTTTGGCACTTTGCACGTGATATCTATATCCAAAGTAATAATTCTTAAGTATTGATGAATTACTTATTTCTCAAAAGTGAGGAAGAAAGGAGAAAGTACTGTTTTTTTAAAAAAAAAATTGATAAAAGAGTTAATAAAAAACTATGGTGAATGTTTAAACTTAAAATTTCATTACAGTAAAAGACATTGCCATTAATCCTTTTCAAAATATTCTGAACACACCTGGGACACACCCCCTACCATTCTGGCCATTTTCTAGGGGGCTTTGCGAGTCTTCCTTGTGAGTTTCTTTGCAAGGTATAATAAAAAATACTGTGAATGTGGTTGCCAAGTGCCATCTAATGGAAATATAGGCTCATAGAAAAGATTATGGTGTGTCCTTGTCTACCTGATTGACCAGGTTTGTACTATGCCACATCTGGCTCTTCCCGAAAGTCAAATGGTCATGAAAAGTAAATGGTTTGAATTGACTGAGTGCATCAAGACAGTCAGGACAGTGCAACTAAAGACAAGAAAGAGAACTTCCAGGACTGCTTCAAGAAGTGGCAAGAGCAATGGGAAAACCATGGTCAGTCTAAGGAACAGTATTTTGAGGGAGATAAATGGCAATATAGCTTTTACTAAATTTTTTTAAAACTTAAACTCGCCATAGTTTTTATTACACCTAAATAGTATATTAGCTTAATAAATTAGTTGTTGTTATGGTTTGTGTCCACATGTCCCCCCAAATCCTCATGCAGTTAGGGGGTGGCTTTTACAGTTTGTGACTGATCCATGATCCAATGCTGGGATTATGGGTGTGAGAGCTATACCTGCCCTAGGGCAGATAGTTTGCTGGGATTATGGGTGTGAGAACTATACCCTAGAGCGGATAGTTTGTATGTAAGGGAGAGAAAGAGGCTACTGGTTGCCATTTCTCCCTTCCTGCACTTGTTATTTTGCTGTGTACCGCTGCCATGAACTGTTGCCCTCTGCCATGTGCCACTGTGCCTCAGAACCAGCCAAGTATGGACTGAAACCTCCACAAACTGTAAGCTAAATAAACCTTTCCTCCCTTCATTTTGGGTGTTGGGTATTTTGTCTCAGCAACAAGAAAAAAGTAACGAAGACAGATGTGGGTTTGGGGATATACCTCAGTGGCACACTGGCTGCCTGGCAGGTGCAAGGTCCTGAGTTCAATTCCTGACACTGACAAACTAAATAAATAAATACATTAGTTGTAATGCTTTTCATATAATTGAAATAAGCAAAGTTCAATTGTATGTTTCATAACTATCTTTACCTTTTCATTTAAACAAGTTTCTAATCTTTCTACATTTTGATGAATTTCCTTAAAGTAACGTTTGATTTGTCAATATTTCTCAAATTTGGTGCGTACCATGAATGCACACAGGAAATTTGTTCTAGAACCTTCCGAATGTCCACTGTCAGCATTATCAGCAATAGTCCACCATGCAGAGGCAGAGACTTCCCCAGACATATTACTTGTGGAATCCTCTCATCTTCCATATTGTTTCCCAGGCAATTCCTATGCATCTTTAGCAGATTACAACCTAACAGCAGTTGCTTACTCATCTGAGGTGGATATATATTTCTGATAATATAAAGTAAAATTACCTCACCTTGTTCAGTTTCTGAGTTACATTGCAGCTCATATTGTTATGACTATTAATCCCAGAATTGCATCAAATAAACTTTCAGTTTCAGTCTCTTTCATACAATAATGATGATAATGGTTAAAATTTCATGAGTGTTTGCCTAGTGTTTTGTAGTATGCAAAGCACTCTATGCATATTATCTTGCTTAATCATTCCACATTTCCAAGTAAAAGAGAGGAAACAGTCTTAGAAAATCAATAATTGGCCAAAGTCACAAAAGTAAGAGCAATATTTCACTTATTTCATTGCAGTTCTATCCAAATTCATTGTACTTTCTTAAATTCGGCACATAATTCTGTAAACAAACAAATATGCACCCCACTCACCATACAATGTTGGCTATTTTTCCGTGTTGAACTGCAAGAGTCTTGCATTGATCTTTCATCACAGCTTTTCAATAACCACTGTCAACACTGCTGCTGCCATTCTACATGACAACTTCTTAGATTTATGCTATCAATATATTTGTTTAACTGGCATCTTACATTCCAGCAAGTAAATGATAAAATATTAAGACAAATGACTAAGAATGGAGCCTGTCTGGCAGATATCCATGCATATGAGGCAGAGTATTACATAATGATTAGTCTTCCAGCAAAATCTACTACCTGACATTATTTATATTTTTATTTCAATTTTTTAAGGAATAGAACTCTTAAAAGTTGGAGATCCACTACAGAAAAAAAGCAGGAAAATGGAAAGAATTTACCAAGAGTTTGTAGAAAGGCTGGAAAGGGGCCAGATGTTAAGACTGCATTGATTTAGAGTAGGCCCAAACCAAGTTTGGAAGATAACTGATGTGATCAGGAGAAACACCCCAAGTCCTGGTAAATTCTGTCCCATGCAGAAATGGGACAAAATGGACAACAGAGTGTCTCAGAGAAGAAAATTTAATGGAATTATAATGTCCGGTAGTGTAGCTTCAAGTCAAAAGCACAGTTAATCTGAGGAAAGGATATGCCTACTCTATGACAAAATTTTAGCAATAAAACTTGATATGAAATGGTCAAAGGTGAAACCACTGTGGAAATCAGTCTGGAGATTCCTCACAAAATTGGGATTGGAAGTCCCTCTTAACTCAGCTGTTCCCCTTCTGGGTATTTTCCCAGAAGTATTAAACACATCATAGCACAGCAATATATGTGCACCTATGTTTCTAAGCACTGCAATTTGTCATAGTTAACTCTTGGAAACAACCCAAACACCCATCAACTGAGGAATGGATAGAAAAGATGTGGTATTTTTATACAGTGGAGTATTAATCAGCTATAAAAAGGTAAACAAGGCATTTATTGGTGAATGGATGCAGCTAGAGACCATACTCATAAGTGAAATAACTCGGACCCACATGTGTAAACATCATATTGTCTCCCTGGTGTAAGAACATGAAAGAGTAAATAAAACCCCACGTGTACAATAGATAGTAGGAAAGAAATTTCTCAAAGGAAGGAACAAGTGGGATGAGGTAAAGAAAAGTACTAATGCATTATATGTATACACACACACACACACACACACACACACACACACACACACACAATGCTATCTATCTATCTATAGATACCAGCCATACAGTTAAGCCGCCTATCCATGTATATATATAACTGTACTACTGGTGTCTGATGGTTTATTGAGGGGAACAGTTAATTATTAAACGTTTTTTATATATTTTGACCAACTTTGAATGCCTATATCTGGTAATCTGAGCAATTTATGTGAAGACAACAATGTACAATATAATAGCCATTGATGAATTCCTACAATCCTGTCTAGTGAAACTATGCATTGTCTCTAATGTTCTTTTAAATTATTATTTTCTTATTCTCTTTAATGATTTGATCAATCTTCTATTCTTACATCTGATAACCTGAGCAACTTGTTGAAGATAACAATATGCAATATAACAACCACTGTTAATTCCTATCATTTGGTTTGAAACCCCATACCATTTTTACTGTCTTTGCTTTGTTTGTACTTTGCTATTGTTCTTTTTTTGTACTATTTTCTTTAAAATAAAAAGAGGGGGAAAAAAAGAAATGGTCAAAGGAAGAATACTGAGCCACCACCTGACTTACGCACTTCCAAGTCAACAGAGAGGGCAGGTGTTGTGATCTCGGGACAACTACTGATTTGAGAAGTGTGACTGTGAATCTTGATGTGTGAACTTCATTGAATTTAAAAAAACACCTAGAAATCTGAAAAGCATGTTCCTAGGTGTGTGTGGGTGACTCATGGAGGCCTGGCCTGAGTACTCTGTGTAGATCCTCATATCTTCCTCTCTGGAACTGTTCCTCTACTCTGCTCCTGCGCCATCGTGAACTAAGCAGCTTCGGCTGGCCGCACATTTCTGTTCTAAAGTCCCTTCCTTGGAGCCAGCTGGCCATGGACTAAATGCTCCCAAATTTGGGAGCCAAATTAAACCTTTGCTCTTCCAGATTGTGTCAGGTATTGTCACTCAGTTGATTCATACAAGGAGAATGAAGGTGAGAACGCGGGTACAAAAGCAACACAAATATTCAAGTAACTAGTTGGCATCAACCTAGTTTTTTCCCCCCTTACTGGAAATGCAGAGTAAGAATGCAACAAATATACTTGTCCTGGAAATTAGGTACTAGATAATCCTAAATCCCAAATGTTCACAATTACAGTTTCACCTGTAATGATTCCGGAAAACAAAGGGAAATAAATAGTCGCAGCTAGAATTTCCCCTTCTTTTGCATGAGGATTAGAGACTCTGTGTAATATGTACTTTCATAGGCATACTCATTTATCTTCTATTTTATCTTCTAGTTTCATTTATTACTGTTGAAGAAATATTGAAATTAATTCTAAATAATTTTACAGTCATCATTTTACCATGCATTTAAATTTAATGTTTTATAATTTTTGAAACATTTTACTGAAAGGTGAGATAAGAATAAATTAAGCTTTTTAAAAATAGTTCTTCATCACGAACATTTTCTACTTCTACTGTTTGGATAACTCTCTTATTTTGTTTTAGGCTAATATAGATAATAACGTTTGTTCTAACTCCTTAGTAAAATTTGCTTTATATTTCTTTTTTTAAGGGGATGGCATATGGTGGTGGCAAGAATTGAAACCAGGGTCTATGCCCTCATCTACATCCCCAGTCCTTTTTTATTTTTACATTAAAATAGGTTCTTGTTAAGTTGTTAAGTGACTCAGGCTGAGCTTTATCTTGCTTTCCTCCTGTCTGAGCCTTGCAGATTGTTAGGACTAGAGACATGTGTTATCACACCTAGCTTGCTGTATGCTTTCTATTTTGAATAATAGTTCCCTCTGTGAAAAACAAATAGTAATAGTAGGGTTTGAATAGTTCATATTTTACCTATCACTGCTAACAACACATTATTGCAGCCAAATGCATGGTAGTTGCTTTAAAAGAGAACTGGTCTCAGCAGCTTATGAACAGTAAAGCCCAATTCTTGCTCATATAAAGAACAATCAATACACAAGGAACAGAGTTATTTTCCCCCTGAACACTTGTACAGGTTATCTTATTCATAGATACTCTGTGATCCTCAACATCTGACTTTCAAGACTCCCGATAAGGGCATGTGGCCAACAGACAGGGAAAGACAAAGGATAATTTCCTGGGAAATATCTATAGACCAGACCCAATGTTCGCTAAAACATCCAGGAAAAGATTTCCTAGAAATCACCCACTGAAGGGTCAGTACATATTGATAGCGGCTCATTTTTGTTAGACTCTGACTCTTTGGTCCTGTTTTTACACACAGAAAATGACCTTCCCAAGGAAAAAAATAAGGTATTGTACAATTTCTTCATCTCAAGCCATCAGAAGACTATATTCTTCCTGGGGTGATGGAAAATTAGACAAACTCTAGATTGAGGCCTGGGTCTTTGATGTTAGAGTATTTATATATAAGGTCAAATTGCATGTCTCTGAATAGTGTGAGAAAATAAAATAAACTCCTGTTTATTACAGCCATCATTTTCATTTCTGCTCCAAAAGCCAATTGGTGATAAAATTAGGATCAATATGTACTTTCAGTGGATCAAATGTACACTGTGATTGCATAGCCAAAGATTAATCTCTTAGCTTCCCTCTGAAAGACTCAGTTACAAATATAGTAGTGAAGGAATTTTACCTGATGAACAAGAGAACAGAAGTTTCAGACTGTAAGGCTCCCTTATAATGAGCATTTTAAAAACCCAAGTAAATAAATGTTTTTAAACAAAATTATGGTGAACAAATGTTGTAAGAAATAATACATAAAATATATCAATTACATATAAACAAAAATCTGTCATATTTATTAAATAGATGTATTTCAAGAAACTTAAATGACAGAATATTCTGGTAGAATAATATCAAATTATATATGTAAATGTACTGTGGTTTTAAGTCTCCTGGCAACCTGGACCAAAAAAACAAAAAAGAGATAACTTTATGCTTTAGGGGATAAAAGAATGACAATAAATACTTTAAGTTAAATATTTTTTACCCATGATCTAACTCTGGAGAGTTGGAACCATATGGTGCTTTACTTTATGCACACAGCAATGAAATGGGGAAAAAAAACCTTAACATATTTTAACTGCAAAGTTAGAAACTGACTTCATTTGTTATTTTATGCATTAACTTCTCAGAGAAAACTATCGGTAAAACACAGGAGCCTATCTGGGTATTCTAAGTCTTGACCAGTCTTTGTAATAATTTCTATTGTAGTGAAGTCTTCCACTATCCACTTCCATAGTATTGCCAGTTACAATCTTAGATCATTGAAGCAATTAAATATGACAAATTAATGAGCCTATGACAAGTCACGTCGCTGAAAGTCTGAACTGGAATCTGATTCATGATGCTTTCTGATGAAATATTAGATTTCCAACTGTAGAAAATTAGATTCAATTCAGGTGTACTGACAGAAAAACAAAATTAGCTCTAACATATTGCACTGACCTTGATCTTGTGAAAACTGCATTCAAAAAGAAAGAATTATAAATGAGTCAGGTATTAATATACATAAACTACGTCTTCTGTAACTTCCATTCTTTAGTAAAGCTTCACGTGAGTTCCTAGCTTTTAGAAACTAGAATGTGTTTTCATGAGTACGTTCTAGAAAAATTAAAATTGACTGTAATAAGTGGAGACAAAATAATCTAACATAATGTTGTAATTTTACCCCTAAAGGATATGTATCCTTGGACATAACCTTGAGAATTTTAGTTGCTATTTTAATTTATGCAATCTGCTACAATAGTGCCATGAGTTCTAAGAGCAAGTGTACATCTTTCCTTTAATCTCATGTCTGAAAATTGGTGGGACGAACTAATCTTTAGTAGTAATTCATTTATTCTGTGTATTATTCTCAAAATGTGGGCCTTTCTTATTTCAAATGCTCTTTTTGTTCCACATCATCCCATAACCATCCCCAGCTGTGCTCTTCCACACCACAGCCGTACACATGGGAAGGCATTCTGGTTGTATTAATATGGAAATTATCAAGATGTCACTTATTTCTAGAAATGTTTTCATAGCCTATCACCTATACTTTCTCAAAAAATGAGAGACAACTACATTTTAACACAGCAACCTTAACTAATAGGTATCATTTCCCCCTATACTCTCAGAATCTAATCTTCTATAACTTAAATTATTGTATTTCTCTAAATACTGAATTTAAAAAGAAATACCCAACACATAATCCAACTATACAAATTCACTACTAATTAAGAAGACAATTATTATTATTGGAATTAACTATCATCTCAAGACTTTGGTTTTTTGTATGTATGAGCACAGACACCATAATATAGCACATGGCATCTTTATTAGAAAATGATAATTTGCATATGTGTCATCAAGTACCATCCGAGTTGGGTTTTGTATTGAGAAAATGGTCCTACACCTATGAAATTAGTATTAGATCAGTGTTAGAGTAAAATTTACTCTCAAGCTACAGGTGTGAGATACAGAGAATTTTGAGTTGCAAACTTGTTATTAATATAAAAAACATTAAATTATAAACTAATGTCAACTGGCATCATGTACAAAGACAGCAGCAGATTGAATGAAAATTATAGACACAAGAAGACAACAATTCATTCGGCTGAAGGGCCCTCTGAAAAATCTACAGAAAGCAAGGGATCTCCTATTCAGCCCAGTAGTATGCAACGAAACTCCATGGAACAGGCAAATAATGCCATATAAGTCTAGGACAACGAAATATAAATGTCATCAAGAAAATTACCTGAGAGTTTAGTAAAACGATAATATGGTAAAACGGCAATTCATGATACCCCTAGACCCGTAAAATTCTCACAAAATGAATGCTATGTCCCGCTGAAGCTTGCAAAAATCTTGATACAGAGTTTAGAGCAAAGAAACTACATAATAAGAAGCATGCAGAACCATTTACTGTATTGAAAAGAATTCTAGGCTGCCAATCAGACTTTGAATGGTGCCTGCTGGGCTCACTAACACCGCAGCTTTCCTTTCCTATGGCTTTGTCAGCACTGCATTTAGAGTCACGGGGCCAAGAAAATTTCTTTGTCAAAGAAAACCCGTCAGTGTAAGTAATCCTGCTTTTGATAAGACTTTTAGATATGTGTAAAGTCATGTTCCTTTGACATTTTCTTGTGCTGCAGCAATACAATATTCCATTATGGGGGGATGAGGGAATGACGTTGACAGTGTGATCAGACAAGGCAGAACCATCTGCTGTGCACCCTAATAATAATATTTAGTCATAAATGGAATGACTTAGGAACACAAAAGTAAAATGTATGTGGCAGGTATCACCACTGTTTCATTCCTAACAACACTTTACCTTGTTTGGAGAATGTGGAAAAAAGTAAAAGATGGAAAATGAGAATGTGGGAGTTTCTGCAGGACTAACGACCTGGACTTTTACAAATCATGTTAGTATCATAAATATCAAAAGTACAAAACACTGTTCTGGATTTAATTAAAGTAAAGAGATATGAAAATCAAATGCTATATGAATAATAAGAAAAAATCTTTAGGAGATATTATGAGACAAGGAGGATATTTGAATACAGTCCTCTGAGACAAAAAGAAACACCCAGCAATTCTACAATTCGTCCTCTTCCTTTTCAGTGGGAAGCCCTCAGGAAATGAAAAAGGTTATATCTGATCTCCTTGGAAGCAATACATAATAGTGGCTTTTAACCTCAAGCTAACAATTTTTACTAGCAAGAGAGTCACATCCATGAAATGCTGAAGGTAGGGTATAACTGGTAGTCTAGGATTATTTATAATAAATACACATTCTGTGGGTTGCTGAGGCATGAGTCCTTGGAAAACATTACATAACTCACAAATGTCACACAATTGACAGTAGAACGATTACATGATGTCGTAGCACTCTTCCGTAATATTACTGTATGGTGCACAACGTACTTGCAGTCCACAGATGTGTGCTGTGGGGAGATGGCACCTGGAAGGTGAGCTGCAGATTTCAGACCCTTGCTTCCTTTGCTATTGATCACTTCCCCATGCATAACCATTGATGAGCTGTGACCTTTGTTAAATCGGTAGGTTCCTGTCCCTTGATTTTTTTTTTTTTTTTTTTTTTTTTGTACTAGGTATTGAATTCAGGACATTGCGCTTGCCAGGCAGGCTCTTATGCCACTGAGCTATATCCCCGGATCTCCTGTCTCTTGATTTGATAGTCTGAATTTGTGTATTTTTCAGTAACCCCCTTGGTGATACTGTAGAATCAATACTATATTTTCAAATGAGATTTTGGATAAATGTAGCCTGTTGCTCTTTTATTATTTTTCTAAAACTGTGTCTAAGTGATTTTCCTCATTCGCAATCACACTTTTTTTTTCTCTTTTATTTCTAAACCTCCCAAGGGATTTTATCTGTTTTAGTAGTCTCTCCGAAGAAATAGCGTTTAGGTTCTTTTCTCAGTTCAAAAATCTTATATCAGAAGATGTAACTATCATATGTGCTAGATAAATGATATCTATGTATATAGATTTCTTCCATTTTTAATGATTATTGTTTCAGTTTTTAATTTCTCATTGCTGTCTTGTTTGTTTTACTTGTTATAATTTTACTTTTTCTAGATGTTTTATCATTCCCTTTTTTTATTCTCTCTAGAACTTACTAGGAAATGAGTGTCAAATGCACAATTATCATGGTACTTGGAAAAATCTAACTATTTCTAGATTTTACTGAATCATTATTTTAAAAGCTATTCCTTTCCAAATTTATTGATATTTATGAAGTTATGTTATCCATGTCTCTGAGGAGCTATAAATACAGACACATATACACATAATATGTATTTTAATAGCATTTTATGTTTACCAAATAATTATTTGGAGGAAATCTTTCATGGAGACTATTCTTGATTCTTCATGAATTCTGAAGTTTTTTTGACCTGTTTAAGTTGGTGCCATCTTTCTCTACTCTTAAGTCTTTATGGACCTTTGTGAGACTTTTGTTCTCTGATATTTTTTTCTTTACCTTTTCTTCCAGACTCGTAGATAGTAGATGGTATCTCTTCTCCAGGGTTATCACTGAGCATCCCATGGTCAGAGGACTACATTTCCAGCTCCAGGCACCAGAAGGGACCTTCCTCTCAGGTCTCAGCTGGCCACAGTCCTAGGCGGAGAGAATTCTCATCAGAAATTTTCAGTGCTGCTTTTCCTGACATTAATTTGGTGTTCTCTGATGACTGGTTCAGCCCTCTTACCAGGTACAGAGTGTGGAGAGTTTTGAGCAGAGATACAGAGGGAATTGTTAGTCTTGGGCCTTTACTTTCTTTATTCCTTCCAGGAGAATGCAGGTAAGTAGCCTGGGAGTTCTCTTTGATGAGGAGGGTACCACCGCAGGGGACTGGAGCAGGAATTAGGTGGCACCAAACTGGATAACTGAAAGACCTCATGAGACAGCTGTATCATGTTTCGGAAAAAAGTGGATGGTGAGGTGAGCAAGAAATAAGCATTGATATTCCTAAATCCGCTGTGTATTATGTTCTTGTTCAGGTTGTGTGTGTGTGTGTATGTGTGTGTGTGTACCTCCCTTATGTAGTAACCCAATATATTCAAAAGGCCTATTTCCTTGCACTTATCCAGCAATTATCAAACTCTTTGGGTCTTGCCAATCACTTTGTGAAAATGACATCTTATTGTCTTTCATTTTATGAATGTAGTTGATTTCATTATGTATTGATGAAAATCATTTGTTTTTACAGAACTCTAGAATTTCTCTTGGTCATTTTTCTTATTGATTTATTGCTTTTAAAAATTATCATGATGAGACTTTAGGAATATAAAACTTTATGTTTCATATTTGCTATAAGGGATTTCCCTCATTGTCTTTTTTAAAAACATATATCTGCAGTAATATTTCATCACACAGAAAATTGTGATATTTTAGGAACAGGTATTTAGTTATCTTTGAAAGAGACTTTTAGTCTATAGCTATACCACCCTGAATGTGCCTGATCGCATCTGAAAATGTCTTTCTAAAAAGATTCCTAATTTGTTTCATGCTTACAAAAATCATTTATCTTCCATTACAATATACCTTATATTCTAGTATTTCATGATTTATATTGGGTTTATTGATGTAATTAATCCCTGTGAAATTTATTTTGCCAAAAGCCATAAACTTGTGATTCATCATTATTCTGAATTGAATGAATGCTTGATTATCACTATTATTAAGTAATCTGCTTTTACCCCCACAGGATTAAATTGTCTTATACTATTAACACTGAAGTTTAATATTCACATAAATAAAACCCCATAAAGTCATCATTGGAAATTAATATTGTCTTCACTAATAATACAAAATCCCAGCTTAGGTCTTATATCCAAGGTAGTGTACACATTGTGAAAAGAAGTGGGGAGAAACTACGGAGAAATAGGGAGACACCAATTTGCTTCACAACTTCTCTGTCATGGTGGTCGGGGTGACCAAACGCTAGAAAGCAATGATAACAGCGCACACCAGGCCAGGCTGAGAAGCAAGGGCTCCAAAGGAGGGAACCGAGCAGAGAACAACTTACAGTGAGCTCAGATGCACATAAGTCACAGGCTCATCCAGAAACACAAGCACGTGGTGTTTTTTACAAAGTAGCCAAAAATTATCAGTCAGAGAAATCAAGAGGCAACAAATCATCAAGCATCAGACTTACCAACATCCAGGACAAGGAAATTAAAACTATTTTATATGCAAAATTTAGAAAACAATAAGGACATGAGCTTTCAAATTTTATGTCAAGAAAGGACTAGGACATTAACATTCATTTCTTTTTACCATGGGCTATGTAACACTTTGCCCTTGTCTTCTTTCTGGTTTCCAGACTTGTTTGTTCTCCTCATGTGAGTCTTCATTAGTTTATTCAGATCAGAATAGAGGAATAGAATGGAATAAGAGAGACACTGTAGGGCCACTGTTTATAAGCTGGTACTCAACTAAAAACAAAACCACAGAATTTGGTTGACATATCAGGCCAGTAAGTTCTGGGGTCAGAGACTGGACCTCTTTCTCTGGAATATGTTACTCAGTGCTGGAAGCTACCTTTTCTATGGACAAGATGCTGTCTTAAACGTTATTATCCAAACCACTGAATGGCAGAGACCTTCCAAGCCATTTTTCTTGGACAAAATCTTTTACTTGAGTGCCAGTGTACTTGGGGCTGTTATGAACTTGCACTGTCCGCTCGCTGCCTGTCCACCAACAGGATTTCCACAGCGTAATCACACGTCACTGCAGATCGCAGCTGTCTGCTTATCACAGCCCTGTCAAATTGCATATTCTTATGGAAATTTTCATACACGCTTCTCTTGGACAGATCCTTCAATTAAATTTAAATACTGTTTTAATTGGCAGCTGCCTCCAAGGCAGCAAGCCTGACTAACAATATTTATTCTCGGTTTCATCTGGCTTGAGAATCCTCAGTTGTGTGAAAGAGAAAAATTTCAATGTGGTATTACATCCATTTATTCCCAAATTGCAATAACACTCTATTGATGGTGCTGAATAAAGCAGATTAAGACAACAAAAGTTTACAGTGTCAAAAACCTTGTGAAGCTCCTGTCGGCATCTTCTTGAGCATGAGGCACTCATCTGAGAAGCATATGGGGAACTCAATACAAATCAACAACTAAAGAAACTGCCAATCATAATTTATTTCTGCTTGGAGTTTTAAACATTTTTCATTCAAACAGCAAAACATTTTCATCAAAATTTTTGTTAGTTCATAATATTCATAAATAACAATTCAGTAAATTCACACTCTGGAATACTTATGAAATTAATATTTTAGATTTTTGTTAGTAGAACAGAATTTCAAAGAATTTTGAAGGTATTTTATAAACATTTTTTAAAAGTGAAGAGAACAGTGAGAGTACAGTGTTCTGTAGTAAATATTTTATTAGGTCTAGATGTTAAATGTTGACTTTGGTGCTCTTTACTATGTAATCTTCCCCCTTTCCAAATGTCCACTCCCAATAATATGTGAACTAATAGTGATATATACTGCTGATATTCCTGTTATTATTCCAAATGAAGATTGACTGTAGAAATCAAACAACTGCTCATTTATTTATTTTCATATGAAATTACATAATTTATTTTCTGTTTTCAAATACTGAATATCAAAAGACAAGGACAATTTAACAAGAAGGGCCATGCCTGAGGCCACTCTCTTCTCGTGCTTCCAATAAAAAAGAAGGGTGATGGAACTGAATTATCAAGGTAGGAAATCTGAAATTCTCACAACATAAGGATGATAGAATATTTCCAAAAATACAGAATATCTTGATTTACGGATGTTCAAAATTGAGACTTTAAGTTGCATTATGCCTATTTGTGATTGAAACCTCTGTGTTTCAGTGGATGCCCCTGGAGACCTGATGACTGATGTAAGTCAGACACACAGGTGAAGTACCTGTGATTTCTCTCATATGGAAAACCCCACATAGAAAGACGAACATAGAAGATACATTCTGGGAGGTAGGGAGATCGATCTTTTGCAAAAGAGAAGGGGACTAAGAAGGAGGGAGGGGGAGGGGACAGCGGGAAGAGTAAGAAGAAAGATGAACGTATCTGCACCCATTCCCCCGAAGGGGCGTGTATCACCATGGGCTACAAGTAGGTGCCAGGGAAAATAGAAAGGCATTGATGACTGCTACTAATGTACAAGAAAGTAGCGAGGAGACTAATGCTCCAATTTATTCAATAAATATTTATTCAGGAGCTACTGTGTCAGGTAACATTCTAAGTGCTGGAGAAAGAGATTATGAACAAAAACACAGATTTCTTATTTCATAGACCTTAGCCACTCAGAAATAACAATTGAAAATGTCACAGTTTGGTAAGTGCTATAAGGAAGAACGGAGAATAGAGGACAGAAAGAACGGCACGCTGGGCATTATCAGAGAGTAGCAGGGAACACTTCTCTGATTCTGAGCTCTGTTCAGATTCCTGGATGTCAGTTTGATTTAAGAGGAGCTTCCAAACTATCCCTAATCTTATCTCTGGAAAAAAAAAATCTGTTTTGACAATGTGGTATGTTTCCTCTAAAATAAGCAAAGCAAATCATGTTCAGCTTCGGCACCCACAAAAAGTACTAGTCAGTAGCGTCTTTGAATTAATATTCTTTACAACGTGCATGTAAACATTAATATTCACAATACTCTACACATGTATCTACAAACATGTCTGAAGTTAAACTTCTTATATCTTTGTATCTGTTTATTCCTGTCTTGGGAGTATTTGAAACAGTAGTTTTGATAGATTTCAAAACATTTAGAAATAGCATAGTGTCTAGAAAGAGAGAGTTCCATTCAAATGAACTCAAGATTCTACTGTAAAATGTTGAACAAGCTCCTTATGGAACAAGAAACTGTTAATCCCGGTTCCTTAACATTTGACAGACAGACTTTTACTCTTGAATCTGCTGCATGGCCTTCCATGCTACTTTTCAGGGAATGCAACTGACAGGTTAGAAAATTTCACCATAAATTAAATTTTAGGAAATGTATCATCCTCTTTAGGATGGAAAGGTTGGTCACTTTCTGTGTAAAGCAGCCACCCAGAGGGGCTGCCTTTCTCGGATCGCAGGAGACTCACACATCTGATTGTTCAGCGCGTATCTGCTGTCTCACAGCTTGCTAGACTTCATTCTCATAATCCCACCCAGTGGCACTCCCGGTTTGGGTGAGCTAAAAGCCATTCATGCGTGTCAAGAGTACTTTCCCTCCTACTTTTCCATCAGAAAGTTGTCTTGGGGACTGCTATTGCCAATTTCCAGATAGTAAAACTAAACTAAGAAGAGATAGGAGGACAGTAGTCATATTCTTAGGGGTAGGCAGAGAGGGATCTGTGAAGCAGGTGGGCATCTCACAAACGCACAGGCTGTGAAGGTAGGTGGAAAAAGCTGTGACTTGGAGAATAGAGAAGGGCAGGAATCTGAGAGAAGCTGAACTGAGTATAACTGTAGGGTGGAAAGCATTGATTAAAAATGTCCAGCAGGAAAGGCAGGATAGGATTAAACAATTGCGCATAGAAATTTGAGTTGGAAACAAATGGGTTTCAGTAGTGACTTCCTATTCCTCCCTCATTTCTTGTAGATACTAGTGGTGCAGACCCCAAAATGAAACCACTCATTCAAAAAGATGGAGCATTTCTTTGATTTAGTTCTCTTTTTCTTCATTTTTGGGTTTGTTGGAGTTTTTTGTTTTCTATTTTATCTTCTTTCCTTTTCCTTTATTTTGCTCTCCATTTTTTTTCTCTTATTGAAATTCTTTATTTTACCTTACTTTTGTCTAATTCTATTAATTTTATTTTACTCCTTACTATGATCCTTTATTTTACTTTTCTTTCCTCCTTCTCATCTTCCTTCTCTTTATTTTTAAATTTTACTTCTTTAATTTTCCCCTTCTCTACCTCTTTTATTTTTACAGCTCTGTATTATTAATTAGTTCTTAGTCTTTATATCAAGTTGACTCTAAGCTATTATTGTTATTATTTTTTTTTTTTTGTGGTACTGGGGATCGAACTCAGGACCCTGCGCTTGCTAGGCAAGCGCTTATTCCACTGAGCTATATCCCCATCCCTCTAAGCTATTATTGATGAAATCTTTTCTATTACTAACTATGGTATAGTTGTTGCAGTTAGGAGATATTTACCATATGTCACTATCTAGTTTATTTTTGTGTCATATTATAATTATAGATTTCTCTTGTCAAGGGTAGATGTTTACTGTTTCACACTGTAAGTCAATATCCAGTTTGTACTTGAATCTATTATTATTGCTGGTTATGCTGCTTTTTCCAGGGTGGAATATTTGTTGTTACTAATTGACTTTTACTATATTACAGTGTCTGATTTGTACTTGTGTCATCAACAGTACTGTAATTCATATCCAGAGAATAGGTGCTGGACCAGTTACACTGCAAACCCACTAAGCTCAAAACTATAGAGACAGTTGGATTTTGTTTTAAAAATAATAAAAAGCAATAAAAATGATACAGAATTTCAAAACAAGATGATAGGAAATTAACAATTGTCATTACATTGAATATTGCTATCTTCAAAGTAGTTGCTCAGATTACCAGATATAGAAATGTAAGACTGATCAAACAATATAAGCACTGTCTCTTTTAAGAGTTTGGAACCAAGGCAAAGGCTTAAAATTAGCCACAGACACAGTGCATCCCTGAAAAGCAAATGCTAACTAAGAAGGTTGCCACATTACCAACATTGTAGCTGGGGATATAGCTCAGTGGAATAAGCGCTTGCCTAGCAACCGCAGGGTCCTGAGTTCGATCCCCAGTACCGCAAAAAAAAAAAAAAAAAAAAAAAAAAAATTACCAACATTGTTTCCACTATAATTGACCTGGAACGCTCAGTATGTAAATATGTATACACACACACACACAATAAAAGCATGAGAAAACAAAATGCCTCCAACCTCCCAACTCTCAAAACAGCCGACCCATTTGGCATTGATGGAGAGAAAAACAACAGATAAGGGAGTTAATAAACAAAAAGGGGAGCAAGCTCATAGAAAATACTATAAAACGATAGCTGTGCTAAAGAAAATGGCATAAAATGTGGCTAATTTATTTAGCAAACTGTTGGGTTACATGAAAAATTACCAAACAGAAATTTTAAAGATAAAGATTTCTAACGAAAGTACAGGCAGCAGAAGTGATCAATGTGAGGACAGAATGCAAGAAATAAAAGGCAGGACTGCTGTAGGTGACCAGTGCTCAGAGATTTCTTAAAAACAAGAGAACATTGAAAATGGGTGCAACAACTGCTAGATAGTATGAGAGAAGGTAAACTGAATTTGGAGAAAAAAATCAGCTTGAATAGCCTAAAAGCCTCTGCTTACAGAAATAATAAAACTTTCCAAGTATTAAGAAAGAGTTAAAACATAGGTAAATGAGACATAGAGAAATGTACACAAACATTATTAGAAATAAACTTCTCTATGACGTGCTACAGTCAAAATCATAGTACACCAAAGACAGAATCAGAAAGTCATAGGACCAAAAAATCACAGGACAGAAAACAAAATTCCATGAAACAGGCACACTGTTATGATTGATACAGTGTGTCAACTTGGGGAGTCTGGAGGTTTGACTGAGTGATTCAGTAGTAAGCGAGGGTGCTTACTTTGTACACATACTGAGCCTGTGGAAGAGGAGGGTACAGAGACTGTGTGAGAGCCACATGCCCCGTCAGTGGGGGCAGCCTGTTTACCATGTAAGGGAAGGAAAGAGGCTGCTTGTAGCCATTCCTCCCTTTTGCTCTTGTGGTTTTTGTTGTGCTCTGCTGCCATGATCCTTTGCCCTCTGCCATGTGCCGCTCTGACTCTGAATCAGCCAAGTATGGACTGAAACCTGCACAAACTGTAAACTAAATAAATCTTTCCTTCCTTCATTTTGGACATTGGGTATTTTGTTTCAGCAACGAGGAAAAAGTAACCAAAACACACACCCAAATAAGAGTATCTTACTTTCAATACAATGGACTTTTGAAATCAAAACTGATTTGAGGCAAAGAAGGTATGGGGATGTAAGGACACTTCCAGACAGCCCTGAGGACTCCATCACCAGTGCAGGTGCATACTGGGGTGTGATTATATAACCATGACTTACCAGTTGACAACTATGCATGCACCAATGAGGTCGACATGCAAGGATGAAAATAGTATAAAACAACCTGTATAAAAACTATACGATAAAGATACAAGTGGCTCTTCTGCTCTGCCCTGCTCCAAGCTGCCTCTTGTTGTTGCTGATGTCTTCTACATATGCATTCTTTAACCTTGGGACCTCATCCTAGAAAATCTCCTTTGGGCCACCTGAGTGGGCTAACAAAAGGTCACTAAATATTGGTTAGAGAAGAATTCAATATGAAGAGATAATAGATAGATAGATAGATAGATAGATAGATAGATAGATATAATACTGTGCATCCAACTTCATAACATAAATACTACTGGACATAAAAATCAGATAAGCATCATCACAATTATAGTGAGGACCTTCTGTACCTCACTATCACAAATAGTTTAATCAATAATATAATGAAACAACAGTAACAATGGCAACAAAACTCAGAGCTGAATGACATCTTCAAATTAAAGAGCTTAATAGATAGCTGTAGAATATTTCACTTAACAAGAACAGAATACACATTCTTCTCAGCAGCACATGGAATTTTCTTGGAAATAGACAACATACTACAATTTAAAGTACTCTTAAAGAAAAGCAATAGAAATGAAACTATCCCATACATATTATCGGACAATAGTGCAAAAGAACCCAAAAGGAAAAGAAACCACTGAATCATGAGAATGTATGGAAATTAAACATTATACACTTGAATATTCTATGGGTCCCAGGAGAAATCAAGTAAGAAAATTTAGTTCCTAGAAACAAAAATAATGCCAGTAAAACATACCAGGATCCCTGTGACACAATAAATAGAGTTCTATCAGGGAAGTTCATAGCTCTGAGGTCCTACATCAGAAATACTTGACTTACTCAAATAATTGACCTATGCTATATCTCAAGGACCTACAAAAACAAGAACAACCCAAATGCAAAGGTAGTATAAGGAATGAAATTAAAAAGATTAGAGTAAAAGTGAAGGAAATTGAGAGTAAAAAGCAATACAAAAATCAACAAATTGAAAAACTTTGAATGAATAAAAAATAGACAAAACTTTAGCAAGTGTTACCAAAAAAGGACAGAAAAATCCTATAGCCATGCAATTAGAAATGAAACAGCTAAAATCACAAAGGAAACCACTGAAATCCAGGAGATTATTGTAACTACCTTGACAATATCTACTCCAAAAGTTGGAGAATCCACAAAAATGGATACACTGCTAGATACATATAAATTACCAAAACTAAATAAATATGACATGAAAACCCTGAACATTCCAATAACGAACAAGGATACTGAAGCAGTGATTAAAATAAAAAAACCTAATGACTAAGACAAGCTCAGGACTTGATAGATTCACCACTGAGTCCTCCAAGAAATTCCAGGTATATCTAAAACCAATACTCTGCAAAGTGAAAACTGAAATTGGAAGGGAAGGAGTATTCCAAAGTCATTCTTGGAAGATAGAATTAAACAATTTCCAAAACAAAATAAGGACTAAAATTTAAAAAGGAACTATAAGCTAATCCTTCAATGATCATAGAAGTGGAAATTCCCAATAAACTGCAAACAAATGTAAGAAATCATCAAAAAGATTGTATATTATGTTCAATAGGCTTCTTCCCAGGGATCAACGTACAGATCTTATTTTCTGTAACTGTAACCTTAATGCATCACATAAAACAGAATCAAGAATACAAATTACATAATCATTTCAATAGATACAGAAAAAGCCTATAACAAATTTCAACATCGATTTATGATGAAAAACAAACGCTGAAGAAAACATATGCAGAAACACCTTTTATCAACCTGACAGCGGCCATTTATGACAGTAGTACTGCCAACATCATATTATTTTGGGAAAATATAAAAGCTTTCCCTCTGACATCAGGAAACAGAAAGAATGTCCACTGTCACTACTTTTTTCAGTGTCATGCTGGAAAAACCAGCCACAGCAATCATGCATGAGAAAGAAATAACAGAGATATGAATAGGAAAGGAATAAGTCAAATTATTATTTGCAGGTGACATGATCCTTTTCATACAAGACACAGAAAATGCCACCAAAGGCTCTTAGAATAAATAAACTAATAATTCACATGGAGCTCAAAGGAATGTAAATATCACAAACAATTCTGTACAATTAGAATAAAGCGGGAGGCATCACAATCCTGGATTCCACATTACATTACAAAGCTAGAGACATAAAACAGCATTGTCCTGTCAAAAAAAGCACACCAATGAAACAGATATGGAAAAAATCAGGCACATTAAGCCATCAGATCTTTGACAAAAAAGCTAAAACCATGCAGGAAAAATGATGCGGGAGAAATAGGGTACACATGTGCAGAAGTTTGAAGCTAGATCCACATCTGTAACTACCTACTAACTGAAAGCAAAATGGATTAGAGATCTAAATATCAAAACAGAAACATTTAATCTTCTTGAAGTTAACACTTGAAGAAGTAAGCATAGGAAGGGACTTTCTGAACAAAATAAACATTACTTAAAAATAAAACCAGGATAAATAAGTAATATTATATCAATTAAAGAGCTTCTGTAAAAAACTTGACGTAGCTAAAAATGTGAATTGAGAGCCTGCAGAATGGGGAAGAAATTTTGCTAGCTATTTCTCAATCAGAGGACTAATATCTAGAATATATAAAGAACCCCAAAAGATTAAACCTTTCAAAATAAAAATTTCACTCAAAAAATTGGCAGCTTAAATGAATATTTACTTCTCAGAAGAAAAAAATTACGAAAAAAACAAAAATGAAAAAGTGTAACCATCTATGATGATTATAGAAATGCAATTAAAATGCCATGATTCCATCTACCAAAAAGAATAGCTATTATGAAAATATCAAATAACAGATGCCAGTAAAGCTACATGGAAAAATAAACTCTTAGCAAAAGCTGGTGAATCTGCAAGATGAGAGTAGGGCTTTTCCACTGTTGGTAGGAATGTAGTCTAGTACAACCACTATGGAACTCAACGTGAAAACTCCTCAATAAACCAAAACTATAAATTTCATTGTACCCAGGTCTTCCACTTCTAGCTATCTTTCCAGATATCATATTGTGATACAGGCATACCTATATTTATAGCAGGACACACCTTATAGTTAAACAGTGCAAGTCTGTATGTCCTTCAACAGATGCATGGGTAAAGAAATTTTGGTATTTATAAACAAGGGAATACTACTCCTGTATAAAACTTGTAGATTTGAGTTATTTATATAAAATTAGTTGCAATTTGAAACCATAATATTGAGAGAAATAAATCAGGAATACAAGCTTAAATATCACATGCATATGATTTTTGTCATATAAGAAATCCAAAGTATAAATAAAGAGCAGAATAAAATGATAATAATAATAATAATAATAATAATAATAATAATAATAGGAAAGAAGGGAGATAGAATTTTTGCAAAAGAGAAGAGGATGTGGAGAGTGCAGGAAGGGGAAGGGAGGGCGATGAGGAAAGAATTGAGATACGTTTTGTACATAAACGTGCTGTTATTGGGTGGTTTGTTTCTAACAAGTGGCTCGCTAAATGTTACTGGATTCTGGATTGCTCACTTCTTCTGCTGGAGCTGGATTACAGGTTCTTCTATTTCGTCCCAGAGAGAATTTAATGAAATGAGCAAAAAGCAGTGACAAAGTATATTCAAGGAAGCAAAGATGAAGAGTGGGAGAGAAACTGGCTCTGCAGAGCGAGCTTGGACTGAGTACACAGAAAAAGAGGGTGAGAGCAAATACAAAAGTTCATGTTGCATTCGGGAAATGCAGGAAGGGTTATCATAGAAAATTATGACAGCAAAGCCTCCAAGGTGTGGATGTGTCCTTATAAGCTGTTCAGTTCTTGAGGAAATCCCCGAGAACTTCTACATTCGGATGCAGAGGAGCAGAACTGGGATCCCACAACTCATGCTGACTTCAGATCTAGGCCATCCTATACAAAACCTGCTCGAGTTCTTGCAAGAAGTCCACATGCAGGGACTTGGGAACTGCAGATATATCTGGGATCTTGTAGTTAACAGGGTGAGCCCACTTCTCCAAGCCACTTTTGCCACTCCGTAATCTCCTATATCACCACCCCCACCAACAGAATACTAGGTTCCATGTACACGGTAAGGTCAAAGTGGGATGAAGCATTCCTCATGCAGAATGGTGTACCTCTCCCTTACAATTCTCCATTTATAGAGTACCCAGATTCCATTGGAGTATGTTTTCATGCAGACTGCTTGGCCCAATGAGGAGATTGTGTTCCACCATCTTTGAGCTGGGACCTAGAATTCTCACTTCTGCTCACTTCAAAGTATTGCCTAGGTTGTTGGCTTGGGCCCCACTTTGAAGGCATCCATATATTCCATTTGTGTCTACAGCTTCATTTTTTATTGTAGGAATTTTGCAAGTTGGACTTTGAAGTTGTCATCTAAAAATCACTTTCATTCTTTATGGAATCTGCTGAGTTCAAGTTGAAACAATTGCAGGCTAAAGATTCTAGTACCAAAAGGAAGTTACTTTTTTTTTGTAGAATTATTGCACCAAATAATAAAAGAGTTTGGTGACTCTGAATGCTAGAGGTGATAGTACTGCTTTGAATGCACTAACCTCTTGTGAGCTAACAGTTTCATATGTCAGCATCACCCAATAGTTCCTGTGCAGCTCTTGTACATGTTTTAATTCACTGGACCGGCAGTCTTACTCTGGTAGCTTGCCAGGGCAGAGACAACGTAAAGACTTTATCTGTTTTAGGAGATGCCCTGCCGGATGCTTTTATAAGTGACTCACAAATGTTAAAGATAAGTGAAAATGTAAAGAAACACGTCTCTTGAGTCTCTTCCTAAAACATTGTTTGCTGAAGTGTCCCGTCAGCAGACCTGCATTATTCCTAGAAATCTGAAAGTGCTTATCAAGACAGATCCTGCACAGATCAAGATATCCATAGCAATTTACAGTATAAGCAGTGGGAGTTAACTGTTCACACTCTGGAACCAAGACTTGCTTGCTAACTCAGGAGCAGTGTATTTTCTTAACTCTGTGCTGCTGTGGTTTTTCTTACATGGAGCCAAATGTAAAGCTCCTTCATTTTCTCCATTGTATGGAATGGGGCAGGAAGAATAGGCTTCCTAGACTTTGGAGAGAAAGGAGTTGTTCTATGACATGTTAGACCAGCACGTGAAGTATGGCCATTACTCCTAAGATGCGGAGATCTCTATCTTCCAATCTATCTAGAATTGTAGTTTTCAAATAATTTGCCAGTGTCTTTGGAAATTTATCTATTCCTCTCATATTTAATTTGGTATCTTATGGTTTTATTCACAAGTTAACAAAGCTGGAAAAGTTAGATATTGCAATGTTACAAATACTGACACTATGAATTCCCACAAGGAAATCCAATAAAAACATGCAACTGAAATGAATAGACATTTTTAAGTACAAATGCCCAACAAATATACATGAAAAAATACTTGTCATTGCTGGCCATGACAGAAATGCAAGTTAACATATACTGAAACACTGTCTTACCCCAGCAAGAATGGCTATTACCTAAAAACCTATAATAACAAATGCCAGAGAGAACATGGGGAAAAACACCTCTGCTATATTGTTGGTGGAAATGTAAACTAGTTCAGCCATTACAGAAGTCATTGTGGAAATTCCTCAAGAAAACAAAAGTAAAAATGCCATTTGACTCAACTGTCCCCCTCATAAGTATCTTGTCAATAGGCTTAAAATGACCATGTGAGAGGGATACATGGATATCCCTGTTTATGGCAGCACAATTTACAATAGATAGATCTTTGAAACAGCATATATTTCCATAAACGACAAATAAATAGTATGCACAATGGAGTACTATGCAGCCATAAGGAAGGAAAAATTTGAGCCATTCATAGGTAAATGGATGCAACTTGACAACACAATGTTAAGTGAAATAAGTCAGAGAGATAGATCAAGTATCACATTATTTATTTTATATGAATAATACTATGTATACACACATATATAAGGCTATATATATATACCTAAAAGAGCAACATAGAAAGAGATAAATAGGAAATGTGGAAAAGTTCATATGCTTCTTCAAATTATATATTCTACTACTGTAAAAATATTTCAATATATATGCTAAATTTGTTTCATCTTTACTAATAATTTATCTCTGTGTTGAAAAGAAAGTTTTGTTATATCTTTGTTTCCTTTCTTGAATGAATCTTTTTGGCTGATGTTCTGAGTAACTACTCTGAAGATAATAGTATACGGTTTAATAACTATTGTTATTATCTTCTGTGGTTATGATTTTTAAAGGTTTTTTCATAAAATAAAAACAACAAAGCAAGATTTTTCTCTAAAAAATACAGTGAATATTGAAATGAAGAACCAGAGTAGTTATATCTTATGTATATACCAAAGATTATAAACATCAGTGTCATTATAATAGATATAGGAAAAACGTTCTATCATCTTTCATGAATTTTATATGGAACTGTTTTTGAATTCTGAATTGCATTTTACCATTCACAGTATTCCACAGTATTATATAATATGCTTTATAACATATTTTATTCTCCATATATATATATATATATATATATATAAAACATAAAATATTCTTAGGACTCTACATTGCTGTTAATTTGCTTCTTTCCAATTAAACTATCAGTATAATTATAATTTGCTACAGAAAAAAATATAAGATAAAGAAAATTTTGATAACTACTAACCACACATAGTAAAAATGTAGAGGAAATGCACTCCTTTAATAAGATAAAAGTGATAAATATAAATCCTGATTAAAGAGCAATTCCATTTTTGGCATTCCAGAAAGATTTACTCATGGAGACAGTGGGCATAAGACTCAGGATGCAGGATAATTGTTTTTACCATATTTTAGCTGTGTGATTTTCAGCAAGTTAATTAACATCTAGTAAATGTCTTATTACTACTAAATGAGTTAATCACAAAATGTATTTAAAAAGTGTCTAATGCATATTGCAGGTATGAAAGGAAAATTAGCTAGTTGTCTTTATTGCTGTCACACAGCTTCTACCAGAACCACAGTTATTTTTAGCTACTTGTAATTAGCCCTTTACTTTGCAAATTCCTATTCTTTACTAATGTTGTTTCTTAAAGTTAATTATTCTTTAGGAATCATTCTTTCCCTTATAGTCAATTCTTTGAAAACCATATTCTTCACTATAGAATGGTCACAATTTGGTAATGGCTTGTTTAAAAATTGTTCTTTTTCACAGGAGATGTGTTTTGAGAGTGATTTGTATCAATTATACCTGAAGCAAAGAGACTCTCAAAATAAATTATTTTACATATGTTCAAATGTGATTTAGTAAGAATGGGCACTTGACCTTGGCCTTGATTGATTTGGTACAGCATTTTCCACAATAGATTCACAACTTTTTTTCCCCCTACTACGACTTAATCTTAATTTCCTTTTTTATTGGTACACTTTTGATATACACAATGATCACATTCATACTAGGGAATTTTTTCCTGTACACACCCTTGTTCCACTTCCCAGCTGAATATTTTCTTCCTAATTCGCATTACTTATCATCCATTTTGGTCTTTATTTATGCTTTTTCATACAGCAGAAACAATGTGATATTTAAACACATGTGTCTGATTTATTTCACTTAAAAATATAGTCTGAGGTGTATCCATGTCTTGTTCATTTTTCTTGACATCAGTATAGTACTCCATTGTATATAAACCATATTTTCTTTATGCATTCATCTATTGATTGGCATCTGGGCTGTTTCTAAGATTTAGCTATAGCAAATAGTACTGCAATATGTTTGGGTGGGTATATATCCCTGTCATATGATGCTTTTAGCTCTTTCAGGAGGAAACCAAGAAAGGGCATATTTGGATCAAAAGGAACCTGTTATTTTAGTTTTTTGAAAAATATCCATGGGGATTTTCATATTGGTTTTACCAGTTTGCCCTCCCTTCATCAGTGGTAAAGGGTTCATTTTTCATGAAAGCCTTACTACCATTTGTTCTTGGCTGATTTGTTCATCATATGTTGTAGATGTTAGTCCTTTGTCTGAGTTTTCCATTCTGTGGCTTGTATCTTCATTCTGTTAATGGTTTCTTTTGCTATGCAAAAGCATTTTAATCTGATGAGATCCCAGTTGTTGATTCTATAATATTTCCTGTATGATCATGATTTTTTTCATAAAGCCTTGGCCTACACCTATGTTTTCAAGAGTTTTACTTATTCTGTCTTTCATCCAGAGAAAGTGCTTGTCGAAGATAAGGTAGCTGGGTGCACTTGGGATTGTTTCATATCTTTAGCTATGTTCCATTGATCCTTGGGATTGCCTGAGGTTTTTTTTTTTTTCACCAGTACCATGCAGTTTTTATGACAGTAGCTTTGTATTATTTCTTCAAATCAGGGATTGTGATACCCTCTTCCTTGTTTTTGTTCTCCAGCATGTCTTTTGCTATTCTAGATTTATTCTGTTTGCATATAAAATTTAGGATTGTTTTCTCTAGTCCTGTAAGGAAGGCTTTTGTTTTTTTCATTAGAATTGCATTAAATTTGTACAAGAGTTTTGGAAATACGCCCATTTTCACTACACTGATGCTTATCTAAGAAAAGGAGATATCTTAGTATTTTATGATTCCTTTTTGATCTCCTTTTCAGAGTACTGTAATTTTCAGTGCACAGGTGCTATGGTTTATGTCTGAATGTCTCCCCAAAGACTCATTCAGTCATGGGGCTGACTTCTAGACTTTATGATTGATTCATAGTTCAGTGTTGGAATTAAGGATGTGAGTGCTGCATCCACCCTGGGGAGGATAGCTTGCATATGTAAGGGAGAGAAGGATGCTGCTCGCCACCACTCCTCCCTTTTTGCTGTTGTTGTTTTTGCTATCTTCAGCTGCCATGAACTGTTGCCCTCTGAGAAGTGCCACTCTGCCTTGGAGCCAGCCAACTATGGGCTCAAACCTCTATAAATTGTGAGCTAAATAAACCTTTCTGTCCTTAATTTTGGGCTTCATGTATTTTGTCTCAGCAATGAGAGAAAAGTAACCAAGACTATAGGTCTTTCACGTTCTTTGTTAGATTAATCCTATATATATCATTTTTCTTGATGCTATCGTGAAAGATGTGGTTTCTCTAACTTGTTTTTGTGATGCTGCTGTTCATATACAAGAATGACACTCATTTTTGAGCACTGACTTTTTATCCTACTGTGCTGATGAATTTGGTTCTTCTAGGAGTCTTTTGGTGGAGTGTTTGGTGTCTTTTGTGTAGAATATGTCATCCAAAAATAATGATATTTTATCTTCTTTGTTTCATATCTATACTTCTTTTATTTTTTTCTCTTGTCTATTTGGCCTACATAATGTTTCCAGAACTATATTGAACAGGAGCAGTGATAGTGGTGATCCTTTCCTTGTTTCTAATTTTAGAATGAAAGCCTTCAGCTTTTCATCATTACTATGATGTTGGCAGTTGACTTGTCATTGATGGCTTTCATCAAATTAAGCAAAAGATCGTCTCTTGTGATTTTCTGTAGAGTCTTTATCCAGAATGGGTGTTGCACTTTTTAAAATGTGTTTATCTGCACCTTTTGAGGTGATTATTGATTTTTATTTTTGGTTCAGTTAATGCAGTGTACTACATTTAGTGATTTCCATATGATGAACCATCTCTGTATACCTGGCATGAATCCTACTTGTTATGATGTATACTCTTTTTGATGATTTCCTATTCATAGAAGAGATTGGCAAGTAGTTCTATTTTGGTTGGATCTTTTTCTGGTTTCAGTATTGGGATAATGCTTGGTTCCAGTAATGAGTTTGGGAGTATTTCTTTCTTTCAATTACATAAGGAGTTTGAGAAGTAATGGTATTACATATTCTCTAAACTTCTTATAGAATTCAGCAGTGAATCCATCAGAGTCTTGTTTTTCCTTTATTGATAGTTTTTTTAAATTGTGCCTTCAATTTCATTGACCAATATTGAGTAATTTAGAATTTTTATATCTCCTTGTTTTAGCTTTAGAAATTGATATGTATCTAGGAATCTGTTCATTTATTCTGAGATTTTCATCTTATTAGAGTACAGGTTCCCCAAATAGATTATTGGTGGTCTTAAATTCTGCAGGATCCAGTGTGATTTCAGCTTTGCACATCTAATTACGTGACTTTGTGTCTCTTCTTTCCTTTTATTGATATTGGCTAAGTGGTGTTAATCTTATTTACTCTTTCAAACAACCAACTCTCCGATTCATTGTTTCTTTGTATTATTTTCTTAGTCTGAATTGCATTAATTTTTGTTCTCATCTTGATAATTTCCTCCCTTATGTGAGCTTGAGGCTTGACATACTCTTCTTTTTCTAGAGGTTTGAATTTCAACATTATGTTATTTGAACTTAATTTACTGATGTGAGAATTTACTGCTATGAATTTCTCTTGTAGAACTACTTTCACGGCATCCTAAATGTTCTGGTATGTCATAGTGGCATTACATTTTAACTGTTAAAATTGTCTAATTTTTTCTTCAATTTCATCTGTGACCTATTGGTTGTTCAGGAAAGTGCTATTTAATTTCCACGTGTTTATATAGCTTTTGTGATTTATTTTGCCATTGATTTTCAGTTTTGTTACACTATATCTGATCATATGTATGGGATAATTTCAATTCCTTTGCATTTACTTAAATATGTTTTATGACCCAGAGTGTGGCTTATTTTGGAGAAAGTCCCATGTCCAGCTGAAAAGAATCTGTATTTCATCGTTAGGAGGTCGAACACGCTAGGTATCTACTATGTCCATTTATTCAAAGGTTTGGTTCAACTCTGATTTTTTTTTTCTGTTGATTTTATGTCTACTTGATCTTTTTGTGACAGTGGGCTATTGTGGCTGACCATTAACGTTGTATTAGTGCTGATTTGATTTATTGTACATTAGTGTTTTGTGAATGAATATTTGGTGCATACATACTTGTGATTGTTTAATCTTCCCCTTGGATTGTTCCATTAAGAAATGTGTAGTGACTTTCTTGGTCTATTCTGATGAGACTTGGCTGATCCATATTTTTGCATATAGAATGGCTCTCTCTGCGTTTCTTCTGTGTTTCTGATCTATGGAATGTTTCTTTTATATCCTTTGACTTTCAGTCTATGAATATCTTTTTGAGATATATGTATATGTATTTTATGTATGCTGCATATTATTGCATCTTGTTTATTGATCCATTCTCCTAATCTGTTTCTTTTGATTGGTGAATTGAAACCATTACCATTGACTGTTATAACTAATATGTATTGACTTACTCTTGTCATATTCATTTCCTTTTGTTGGGTCTTTTACTTTTTCTTCTATTTAATTGATTGCCCTTCTGGGTGGAATCATTCTATTGGGATTTATGGAATTGTTATTGATCTCTTTTTCTAGGATGCTTTCAGAACCTTTTGGACAGCTGGTTTGGTAGTCATGAATTTCTTCAGCTGCTCTTTACCATGAAAGATTTCTCCACCAATTTTGAAAGATAATTTTTCAGGGTATATCAATCTGGGTTGAAGGTTGTTTTCTTTTAGGGCTTAAAATACTGCACTGTCAGCTCTCTTTAAGTGTTTATGTTGAGCAGTATGCTGTGATTCTATAGGTTTTATTTTATAGGTGATTTTTTTCTTACCTTGGACAGTCTTTAATATTTTGTTCTTTTGTTGAATTTCTGGAATCTTGATTATTATATGTCTTGCTGTATTTTTGTTCTGATCATGACTAATTTTGAGTGATGCATTTCATAACAGGAGAGAAAGCTTCCCATTTTCTACACCCAAAACTATTCTAAACCAGTAAGTGGACTAATTTAGCAAACACATTTCCTTAACCACAGTACCACAGCCTTAACCCCAGTAACACAGCCTAGAGCCAGCCACCTCCAAAAGCCTCCACCTTTGACCACATTAGGGAATATCTATATATCTGACACTAGCAAGAATGGTGGCCAAGATTTCTCTTTACATAGCTGTAGGACTTGAGTACCTGGATGCTGAGCTCTAGGAACCAAATTCCAAGGGAAAAATCTCCTCTGTTCCATCTTTGCAGTCCAAAACTTTACCAGAGCTTCTTCTCTGGCCAATCTCCAAACATCTTAAGTCATTCTGCTGGGCTTTTTTCTTTTGATTCTCAACATAGATCTGGCTAATAGTAGGCATGCCACTGCGCTAACATTAGGCTGCTGTTATGGTTGATACATTGTGTCAACTTGGGGAATCTGGAGGTTTAACTAAGTGATTCAGCAGGAAGCCAGGGTGCTTACTTTGTATATATCCTGAGTCTGTGGAAAAGGAGGGCATGGAGATTGTGTGAGAGGTACACGCCCCCTGGGTGGGGGTAGGCTGTTTACAATGTAGGGAAGGAAAGAGGCTGCTTGCAGCCATTCCTCCTTTTTGCTCTGGTTGTTTTTTTCTGTGCTCTGCTGCCATGAACAGTTTGCCCTCTCCCATGTGCTACTCTTCCTCTAAGCAGCCAAGTATGGACTGAAACCTCCACAAACTGTAAGCTAAATAAACCTTTCCTTTCTTCATTTTGGGTGTTGGGTATTTTGTCTCAGCAAGGAGAAAAAAGTAACCAAGACAACTGCCTTGAAATTTCTTTCATTACATTAATTAGCCCACCATTTTTAGTCTCAGTCTCAGGCAAAATCCTTGGACATGAGCAAAACACAAACACATTTTCTGCCAAACCATTATGTACATGTTCTGGAGTCCTCTAGACAACACAGTTCCTAACTGAAACCTCTTAAGTATCATCTTTACTTGGTGTATTTCTATGAGCATTCTGGTCCTTAGAATTCTTACAACAATCCCCCATCAAGATGGCTCAAAACATTCCAGGGCTACTCTTTCATGCAGAATCTGTAAACTTTTACAAAATCTTTGCACAAGCCACTTCCAAAGGCTCCTAACCATATGGCCAGGTATTGTCACAGTAGTGACCCCACTCCTGGTACCGAAATCTGTCTTAGTTACTTTCTCATTGCTAAGACTTGACACACAACATTAAAGGGGAAAAGATTTATTTAGCTTACAGTTTGTGGAGGTTTCAGCTTACCTGTAGTCAGCTGATTCAAAGGCAGGGGAGAATGGCAGATGGGCATCACCGAAATCAGTTGTTCAATAACTAACCAAAATTTGCATCAGTGACTATTCATACATGTCCTTTTCTTTCTCCAGTAGATCTTAAACTAGATCTAGTATTTATCATTAATATTTCCACACCTATTCATGAAGCCAAAGAACTACTTAGTTTTTCAAAAGAACAAGAAATACCTTGCTTAGAACCTTTCAACAAGAATTTCAATGAGATAATATAAAGAAATATAGATATTATTTTAGGTAAAGAAATTAAACAGTCACTATTCAAGAATTTGAAGTACGTTGTATACAAGGGAAAGGTTGTGTTTATTGTAAAGATTCCAAATCTCTTCAATTTCAATTTAAAATGCTATTTCTTAAATAAAATGTTGTTAACTTCTCAAAAGCAACATGACATGGCATTTACTCTTAAAACTGATTATGATTATTTTGAATTATAGACCTCCATATGGATGTCTTTAGTATTAAAATGAATTAAATTGCATGTGGTCACTATTTCTTTCAAATCAAATTCAATTTAAAACAGTAAACTCACCACAGAATAAGTACAGTAAATGTAAGTTTAACTCAATGAAACATTGACAAAAGAAATATTACACTTTTCTAGGAAAAAAGAAAGAAGTAGTTTTGGTCACCAGGGTCTCTAAAATATATAAGTTATCATCTCTTTTGTGATACTGCATAATAAAAACTTTGAGCAAGAGATGCTTGTGCTTTCATTTACCATGGTAGAACCTTTGCATTTCTGCCATGTTCCACATGAACAATGCAGTTTTCTCTGCCACTGAACAGTAGTCAATGCAGACCTTGACAGAACAATCGTTTCTTTCAGTGAATGAGCTGAGAGATGCTCACCTATTACTGTTATGGTTGTTTCTTTCAGTGCCTAATGAAAAAGTAATAATCTATCAGTCGAAAAGCAACAATTTGTTCACATTCAGAGCTGGCAGGAATACTGATCAATGAAGTATAAACAAAATTGGAATTCACTGATATCGAATAAAATTTTGCATCAGCACAGTGCTCTACAAGTGAGAAACGTAGTAATATTCTAACATTACAAGGATTTTTATCTTTACTTTTGATTTTCTTCAATATTTCCATTGGATAGAATGTTTAGAACTTTAAATTATAACCTAAAATGTATAGTAAATTTACATACCTCTAAATAGCACTGTTTCTTTGTATTTAATAAGGTATAGGATTATACATTCCAAAACAGAACAAAACGACTGAGGTGATGTAGAGAAAGCACAGATGAGGCACGGGGAGAGAGACCTGGGACATAAAATCTTAGATGAGAGCAAGCAAGACAGAGGGGAGTGAGACGAGGAGAGAGAAGCACTAAGAGAAAAATATCAGAATGATGTGCATTACAGTTTATAAATTGATGATCAAAGTCTCAAAATCATAATAAATCTTCTTTTACGGAGCTTAAAACAACATTGGCCCTACTTAACATCTGCCCTTCTCACTTCTCTCATTTCCGGGACACTCTACCCAGCATGCACAGTTCTGCAGACGTTTATTTTGGCTCACAGTTTTGGAGAAAGCACTCTACAGCCATCCCGACCCAAGGCACAGAGGCGTGGCAGAGAGGCGTGGCAGAGAGGAGAGGCAGAGAGGCGTGGTGGGGGAAAGTCGCTCATCTCATGGCATGAGACAGGGAGACGCACCTTATAGGATTCAAGCCCAGGGAAATCTCTTCCCAGGAGATCTGACCTCCCTAGCGCAAGGCAGGTGTAGTGTCCCTGTGATGCAACCACCTTCCAAAAGCGCACCTCAGAGGTCATGATGCTTGGAGAGCTGTTCTCAATCTAAATCACAACAGAAAACACTTTACAAATTCATGACTATAAGCTCCACATTATTGTAGCTGTGAGAAAGTTTAGAAATACATTTGATACTATTTAAGTATCGTTATCATTGTTATAAACCAGAAAGAGTACCAGTACAGTTCTACTTTTTATAGAAAACATCTTTTTATTAAAATTTAGACACATGTAGAATTCTAAATAACATTTAGAGAATCAAGTTGAATGAGAAGTGATATCTTCATTAATTTCAAATTATTCTAGCAATAACAATTTAGATTTGTTTAATAGTTCAGCACAATAACTAAATATTTATTCTAAAGCTGATCCATAACTTCCTTGAAAGGCTTTTATTTCAGGAACATTATCATTGTGCAAGTTCAACGTGTATCAGCTTGTGCAAACAAATATCTGTGGCATTTGTGATTTTCACAAATGGTCCTATGTATGGATTCCACAGACTTTTCCATGTCTATATGACTCTTTATTTTTTTGTTTAACTTTTTATTTTTGTAGTAATATAAACACTCAGTATATTTTAAAAACATCCTGAGAAATTAACTCTGACATACAGGACAACAACATTTTGCTGTTGAAAGTATCACCCAGTTATTTAAATATTGAATCTAAGGTTTTCTTGTTTCTTGATGTTTCCCATATTAGTTACAAAGTTAAAATGCAAAATATCCATGCAAGCATGATAAGTATGCTGTGACAGGGCGGGTGTAAACTTCTCCTCCTCTCAGCAGCCATACTTAATGAGATTAAGAGATGAGAGACAATTTTATAATTTAAACTGTATATTAGTTACTTTTCTCTTGCTTCTGGGATAAAATACCTGGCATCCAAATTTTGAAAAGTGAAAAGCTTATTTATCTCAGTTTGTGGAGGTTTCAGCCTATAACTGGCTGGCTCCAAGGCAAGGTGGCACATGGCAGAGGGCAACAGTTCATGGTGGCAGAAGCCAACAAAAGCAAGAAGAGGAGGAAGAGGAAGAGCAAGACTCTTTTCTTCCCTTACACTATATGAAGGCTGCCTGCCTTAGGGTGTGTGTAGCATTCACACCAATCCTAGCACTAGACAGTGAACCAGTCACAAACCCTGGATTCAGTACCCCTGAAAAACCCACTCCCCATGTCTGCATGAAGCTTTGAGGGAACATCTGGACACAAACCACAACAAGCTTCATAGAAAATGCCTGAGTTAGGCAAAAAATATACTACTCATAGTGGCAAAATTGAAACATTGTCAGAGTCTATGTTTCCTTTAAGGCTGTAGGACTGATAATTGTCAGAACCAGGAGAATCTAGAGCTCTAAATTCATGGCTAGTGGACTTGGTTTTAAGATAGAAGGATGGACTGTGAATGAATAAATGAGTCAATGCCCACAAGAATAGAGAGAAAGGATACAAGAATGGAGAGATCCAATACTATCATACCTGGCTATTGAAGACTTAGCGTAAACACAGAGCCTATAAGTTAATTAGAATATAGCTTTTGTCTGTTGTAATATTTTCACTTATCATAAAATTCATAAGAAAAATTTCCACAATGATAAACTGATGTACATAAAATATAAGAGGAAACTAAAGAAAAAAAATAGCTGATTTGTAAAGTATAAGTTAATGACTAAAAATCCTATATATAAGGCAATGGCATAGTTTTGAAGCTGACTACTGGAAATTTTTATAAATTAAGATATTTGGAGCTATTGTATGCTCTGAGAAATGAAGTCAAAGTTCAAAATATTTCTGAGAACCTAAGCTACTAATTGTATATTTACTAATAAATTTGAAATGTAGGATTAGTGGGAAGGTTTACTGGTTTAAAGAGATCTCTGTAAGGACATGCTAGAAACAGAATTGATTCTACCTACTTGCATTTAACTTCTAAAAGCTATAGGTAATTGCTTCCTGCCCTTTATCCCCATCCTGGCGCACCTTCTTCTTCCATAGCTGAGTTCACTCTCCTGTCTTTCTGCGTGTCCTAACTAGCATGATGTAGGCTACCTGCCTACACAGCTCAGTTTTTGTATTTTATCACTTGTAAAATTTCCTTTGATTATTTCTCATGTTGTCTTATTCCCTCCTGAGGGTCTGTATTACTCAGTTAATAATTGCAATATTTTGATGCTCCATGGTTCTATTATTGTATTTTTAAGTTTTGATTTGGCTCAATGTTTATCTTTTTTATGGTTCTTTTTCTCTGATTGATTGACACACTGCAGAAAAAGAACAATTTAAGAATCCATGTAACATTACTTTTTGTCAGAGAATAATTATGCTCACAGTTGTCAGTCAGCATAAGTCAGATAATTTTGCTATAAAGAAAAATTTAGCTTCTTGAGCTTGGCTTTGAGTTTTTGTGTGGACTAGCTTAGCCAGGTTTGCTTTTCTTTTGCATTGTGTGGGAATTCTCTGGATCTAAAGCAAAAGACTGTGTGTTTTTTAAGGCAGGAGAATTCCAAATTCAATAATTTCCCACCCCCACTACAAGTCGGTGTGCATGAATCATTCACGTAGCTTCCACTGAAGATTGGCAACTACTTCAAGGGCAAAATCATGCCAAAGATATGTCTTTACTCTGTGCACTCTGCTTCACTCTGCAGGGTGGGTCTTGGCAGTACACTGCAGCCTTTATGCAGACTTGAAATTACCTTTGTAATTCTTCTCATTGTCCCTGAAGGGAATGTTGTCCTTCTGGAGCCAGAGAAAATATTTATTTTGTAAAATGATCATAATGGGTTAATTAGCCACTGCATTTATTCTTTATTATATTTATATTTCAACCACATAGGATCTCACTTGTGTGTTAGTAATATAGAAGCAAGTAATAAAATAAAAAATAAAAATCCAGGGCACAAAGTACATATTAAATCCTCATTTGTCAGTAAGTGAAGGTGTAGTACATTTTGAGTAGGATTTTGATCAATGTGCCTTTCCACTCAGTGGAATTTAATCAATACGCATAGGGACATTACTGGCTTTCAACTATGAGCACCATTTCATGTAAAAATATGTCACATACTTTAATCATTTTATGCAGTTAACATTAGGAGCAGAGAAATCAATGATCATGTCCAGAACAATTTATCCAATCTTACCTAATATATGTTGATCTGACAAAAATGTATGGTAATTATACAATACAGATTAGACATTATAAAATGAAATATAAAAATATAAAAGCGTATTAGGAAATCAAATAAATGAAAATAATTATATTCTTTTTTATAGTTCTGCACATTAAAGATAAATAAGGGGCTAGGGATTCAGCTCGGTACCACAGCACCTGCCTGGCAAGCATGAGCTCCTGGGTTTGATTCCCAGAACCCCTCAATAAAAAAGACAAATAGGGATTTAGAAAACATAAATTTATTGAGTATATTTCTCATGCATGATCACTTTATTTAGAAATGATCATGTAAAAAGAAGTTCCTTTTGTATAAAATGATTGTTGGGCACATATGAGTATTTTCTTAAATATTATTATTGATTTGATCAAGTAAATATAAAAAGAACAAACTTAAATTATTATTCTTATAATTTTACATGCTAGAAAGTTAAATATAATTGAGCAGTAAGTATACTATTCACAATGTCATTATGAATCTAACAACTGAAGCCGCAAGGTTTATTTCTAGCCACAACACTTTCGCCAAGCACGTTGCTCTCTGAGGAGTGTCCTATGTTGCTATGATGTCATTTTCCTTCAAAATGTATTGTTTCATCTCTATCTTTTGGCCTCATTTCCAATGGCCAACAACTTGTATGTGCCTAGAAATACGTGGGTTGAAAGTTCCTATTAGATTCGTACTATAAAATATTGTTTGAGTTTAATTTAATTTTGAGGGAGTAAAAAGGATAACATAAAAAGGTTTTCCCCATAAGGAATTTAACAACTAACATCCAAATAAAACATATATTATGTATAATTATCAAAATAAAGAATTACAAAGCACATACTAGATGGTAGTAGAGTTTGAGGTGATTGTATTTTTCAGTCAGTACTTGTTACTTGTCTTAGGAAAATGTGATTATACAGTAAGTAGTTAAAATTTGCCAGTGTTATACTGTGATATCTCATCTCTCAATCATATCATAGTGAAAGTTAAAATTTATATACCAGTCCAGCACTATAGAAGTCAGTGTAGCGATTCCTCAAAAAATTAAAAATGGAGATTTTATTAGCACTACTTATTGCCCTTGTAGGTATCTTCCCCAAAGAGTGAAAGGCATCATATCACTGCGATAAATGCATTGCCATGTATATGGCAGCAGAAATCATGAGAGTTAAATCTTTGAAGAAGCCTATCTTTCCCTTGCTAGATGAGTGGATAGAGAAAATGTGGCTTTTACACACATGCTCTACTGCTGTGCCATAAAGAAGGATAAACTTGGGTCATTGGTAGGAAAATGGAGGCATCCTGAGATCATAACATTAAGAGAAATAAAGCAGACACACAAGCTTAAATATCACATGACTATAAACAAAGAATAAATAAAAGAGAGATAATAAGAAACAAGAAGATAGATCTTATACAAAACACGGGAACAAAGAGGCAGAGGGTGTGAGGAGGAAGGTGAGAAGGAGGACACAAAGCAGACTGAGATACACAAGGCACAAGCGCTGGTCCTCGCAGGGAGCCTGCTCATTGTGTATTCCGCAGACATATACCAATGGAAATGGCAAACATGCAAAAAATTGTAAATGCTACTTATACACGGCCTAAAAAGATGCCCTAGCATTTGCAATCAGAATGCCAGCTCCTTTGAATTCTGGGGGATTTAGCACAGCCGTGAAGGCTGAGCATGAACATACAATGTGAATTAAATGGCGTGGGCAAAGAAAATCCTGGATATCGTGAGTTCTGAAAGGTCTTTTGAAAATGAATTATAAACAAATTCTTGTGCTCATTATTATTTCAAATTACACTTTTCAATAGAGAAATTGCTTATACAAAAATGACACAACAAATAGTTTCATGAATGAAGACACATACTTATTTTAATTTCTTTTTTGACACAGGGTCTTGCGGTGTAGATCAGGCTGACTTTGAACTCACTATGTAGCCCAAGCTGGCCTCTAACTCATGGCAACCCTCCTGCCTCAGCCTCCCGAGGGCTGGGATGATAGGCATGCACTACCACATCTGGTGACACATGTTTACTTTAGAGACAGATTCCTAAATTGTATCCTATATATGACTCCTGTTTATTATTCTGTGGATACCTTCTGTTTTAAGAAGACACTATTTGAGAGAAATTTTATTTTCTGTTCAGAAAGGTTCTACCTATTTCTAGACAAGCATAGTCATAAGATTTACCATACATGTTCTGCATACATCTGCAAATTGTATATCTTTCACTGAAAGATATCCATAGACATAAAATGTTGAGGATTTCAGGCATAATTATAACACCAAATTTCAAACGTTGGTATTTATGTCAGAAAGCCTGAGCTCTCACAGAGATCTTAATGGTCCATGTGTGGAGAGTCCTCCAGATCACGCCCACCTGATACCACCTCTGGAGCGCTCATCGGACTCACACAGTCACAAAGTTGTGATTGATTACATGAAAGGACGCAAAGGGCAAAGCAGCATGATGTCGAGTCAAGTGGAAAGCAGGTGCACAGTACCAAGATTTTTCTCCTTGGGGAGCCACAGGGGATGCTCTTCATTCCCCAGTCACACGCTGAGTACAAGATGCGCGCTGTCTACAAGAGAAGTTCATTAGCGACTCAGAGCCTAGGGCTGGTGTGTACTGGGGGCGAACTGCGAACCATTCTCTGCCTTGCATCTACCAGACTGTAAGGAAGAAGCTTGCTTCTGTCCATGCTGTATTGTCTGCCTACAGTTCGGATGCAGGGCTCCGCTTTTATGAGGGAGCGGTAGAAACCTTGCTGGAAGCCAAGCTCCCAGACTAAGAGGTGAACGTTGTGAACAGACCGCTCTGTGGTCTTGGGCCTGCTCTGCTAACCTTTGCTCTGCACAGTCCCTTCAGTTCTGTGATCTGTATTTCACCGGTGAGTCAAGGTCAATTAACACAGGATGTACCAATTAGGGACTATAGATAATTAACGTAGTGGTGAAGAAACAATAGTAATTTTCTCATATGTTTTAGAGAACTTAATGTAGCACCCTAAGGAATAGATGTTTTTAGGTAATTAGCAAATTATGGCTTGAGAATTTTCTTTACACACCACTGATCACTGAGTTCTCACCAGCAAGTCTTTATCTCAAAGGGAGTTCAGCTACTTTGACAGTATTATTCAGGTGTACAAAATAATTCCTTTTTGTATGTATTTACAGGTGCTCCTTAAAGGACTGACTTAAATGTGATCACTCCATTCAAGGGCTTTTGTGAAAAATGTAATAACTAGATTAATATTAGGAATACTTTGAGCACTCATAGAATGTATCAATTAGAATTGTTGCACAAGTGAATTTTGGAAGTACTGATTTACTTGTTATTTACGTATATGATGTACCATTATGGGTTATTAAAAGTTCAAAATCTCAAGTTATCCATATAATATTAGCTATATGATCTTAATGTAAATGTCTCCTCAGAGGAGGGGTTTAATTTTTGCCTTGACCTTTGCATCCAGAATTATTTTGATTATAATCATTCTTTTCATGGCATTGAAGTTAAGGTGGTACTTAAAAGTTTAGCATCAGCTCCTCCATCAAATTAAATTTATAATTAGCATTCTGTTCCCTTGGCCCTAACAAAACTAACTATTGTTAAGGTTGAACTAGATCCATGTCCTTCATTGTGCAGTAAACTGAAATCAAAATGGATCAAAGATTTAAATATTAAAGGGAAACACTAAATCTTCTGGAAGATAGACTATGTAGAACTACTGAATATGTAGATGTAGGCAAATACTTTGTAAGCAAAATCCCAATCCTATGGGAAATGTTACAAAAAGCAACATCTGGGATCTCATCTTATTAAAAAGCTTTTGCACAGCTAAAGAAACTACCAACAAGTGAACAAACAACCCACAGATTGGCAAAAGATTTTTCCAGTTGTTCATTCATACAAAGGACTAATATCAAGAATTTATAAAGAACTGGAAAAATATCAGGTCTCCAAAATTTAAACACTCAATCCAAAAATGGGCATCTGAGATGAATATACACTTCTCAGATGAAGAAGTAGAAACAATATATGAAAAAATGTTCAGCATCATTGATCATTTGAGAGATGCAAATTAAAACAAAACTGAGATTCCATCTCACCCCATAAAAAATGGCCATCATCAAGAAATCAACCAACAACAAATTTGTGTGGTATTGTGAGGATAAAGGAACCTTTTTCCACTGTTGGTGAGAGTGTAGACTTGTGGAACCACTGAGGATATCAGTAGGGAGATTACGCAAAAACTAGGATTAGAGGTTCCATTTAACCCAGCTATTCCTCTTCTTGGTATCCTCCCCAAAGAATTAAAAGTACCATTCCACAGAGATCTATGCACACCCATGTTTCTACCAGCACAATTTGTAGTAGCTAAATCTTGAAAAGAGCCCAAATATCCATCAGCCAGGAAATGGACAAAATAGATGTGCTTTCTATACAAAGAGTACTACTTGGCCATTAAGAAGGATAAACCTGAGACTTTTGTAGGTAAATGGATGTACTTTAAGATCTCACTCGTAAGTGAAATGAATTAGATGGACATGTGTAAATTTCACATTGCCTCTCTGGTCTGAGAAATTGAAAGTATAAATAAGGACCAAAATGTATAATAGATATTGTGAAATAGGAAGAAATTGTTCAAATTGGAAGTAGAATTAGAGGCAGGGGAGGGGGAAAGGGAGGAAAGAAAAAGAAAAAAACGAAAAAAGAAGGACAAAATGGAAGCAAAGCTTTTGCAAATAAGGAGGCAAGTGGGTTTGAAGGGAGGGGAGGAGCATGGGAGGAAAGAGGAATCAAGTTCTATCGTGTACACATACAAATTCCTTATGATGAATGTGGTCACTACATACAACTAAATTGCACGAACAAACTTAACTTTAAAATGGATGAAGCACCATGAGGAAGCATTCAGGGGTTGAGAAAACATACCATTTCAACTGAGGTAATTAATGCTAGCTGCTGTATCATTCCCACCCTACAGTCTCCTAAATTAAACAGAATAATGGTTTACTTCTCACTTGTACAAAGTCCCATGTGATTCTGGTCACTTACAAACCAGCTTGGCTTATTTTAACATTGAATTTCAACCATGTCATCTTTTCACCCTGAGAATATAGGTACTGCCTAAAGGAAACCTCCTCACCAGAAGGACACTGGGTTTAAATCCCACAGCCCTCAATGACAGCCCTCCCCATGCCCACTGCTCACAGTGAACTCATGGGGAACTCATCTTTAGGAAGTGGGGTGGGGCTTTTCAGAACACAAGGTAAGCACCATCCATCCTTTATTGGCCTTATTTTGTTCAAGGTGGAGTAGTCTCCTTTTCAGAACACTCACATTTGTGGTTTTCATTCAATAGTTTCACGGACAACTAAAAATGCAATCATCCTGTAGCCTAAAGCAATTTTCACGCTAGAACTGCATACCAAAAAGCACAGTAGGGTCCATTTGGATTGCCAAGAGATAGGAAAATCAACCCAGAAAAAAATAGTGCGTAAACTGATTTCTGACATTACTCAGCTTGGATGGTGATGCTGTCCTACTATTGTGTGTCCTCCTGTCCACTTGGGTGAATTGTATACAAAGCAATATTTGACACTGGCTATCAGTTTATAAAATGTTGTTTTGTTTTTGTTTTTGCTTTTGAGACACAGTCTTCCTACATAGTTCAGGCTGGCCTTGATCTCCCTACACAGTCCAGGCTGGCCTCAAACTCATGGCAATCTTCCTGCCTCCGCATCTCAAGGGCTGGGATTGTAGGCATGCGTGCCCCATGCCTGGGTTTATAAGACATTCTTTATTCCCTAAGTTTATTAAGAATTGTCACGTATTTGCTCAGAAGTATCCCCTGAAATGGGCGTATGTTCAGAGACAGGTCATTTAGAAGGTGACTGATCACAATGCAGCTCAATTCATCAGCGAATTAGTCCACTGAGGAGAGCATATCTGAGCATGATCTTAGCATGTGGGCCCTGGCTGAAGGAAGTAGATCATTGGGGCCATAAGCCAGAAGGGCATATTCTTGTCCTTGGCCCTTTCCTCTCTCTCTCGTTTTCCCCACCTGCTTCCCAGCTGCCATGAAAGACAGAGTTTCCCTCTTCCATGCCTTTTTGTCATGAGGTTTCTGCCTTGCGATGTATTGAGTAAAATCTCTAAAACCAGGAACAAAAACAAACCAACAAACCAAAAACCACATCCCCTTCTTAAATTGTTTATGCTTAATAGTTTGTCTCTATAGAAAGTTGACTGATACAAAGATACAAAGTCAACGTGAACACAAAACATTTTCAAAATATCCATGTTATTCACAGAAAACTACAGATTCAATAGAATCTAAGTCATTCTGAAATATTATCAAAATGTAAACTTTTTAAAAAGTTAATGCTGAGATAATTAATGGAGGGCCAGTGATGTGGGCAGCGAAAGAATTCACCAATAGTCAAGAAATATAGAAAAATGAAGAGTTTATTCTGATTAGAGCACACGGTCATGGGGGACAGTGGGCGAGTTCTGAGACAAGACTGCACTCTGCAGGTGGGGAAGACAGACGGCCTTTACAAAGCCCGCTTGAGCCTAAAACTATACCTACAGCATGCAAGAATATGAGACAGTGTTACAGAAGATGGTACCACGTGTTCTCCTATCTTCCTCAAGCCAGTGAGTTATGTCATCTTAGTAATATTAGTGATTTACATAATGTGTGTGATAACACAGGCCAGGAGCATGGAGTAATGTAATAATCACACATTATAGAAAGGACTGCTAACATGTGTTCTGTATGTTTTGGAATAGCTCATTTTTGAAACAGAGTATTTGACTGTGGTATAAAGTCAACTGGAGACCAACATGGCCTTTCTTTGGTTGCTTAATATGCCATAGGTAGTTTTTGAGCTGTCCTATTATGTAGTTATTGCTCTTGTAAAGACATAGCTTTTGTGTTTGTGTGCACATAATGTTAAATATTTTAAAATAAGTAGGATGAATAACACAGAAATTTAAAAATAGATGGAAAAATCATATAATGACTGATGATCTGATTTCACTTTCATGATTTTAACTGTTGTTTGCAAACTGGTTTAGAGGCTATAACTGAATGGTCTGCAACAACGTCATAAAAGGAATAGCACTGTACTTATGCAGAAGACATGAAAAAAATACTTTTAGACACACAAAGACTGTTCATCATGGTTTTGGTCATAATAGCATATATAGGGGCTGAGGATATAGCTCACCGGCACAAGCGCCTGCCTGGCAAGTGCAAGGTCCTGAGTTCAATTCCCAGTACCCAAAAATAAAATAAAATAAAATAAAATAACAATAAAAATAAAATAGCATATATATATCTCCACTAGCAGTTGGATAGACAATCCATAAAATTAAGAATTAAATGGAACCAACTCCTGTTACATAAAAGAACATGGCTAAAACTCAATCCTTATGCTTCATAAAGAATATGAACACAAAGCAGTGCACACGTAAGGTGCATACGTATTCATTACACAAACTATGATTTCATTACATGCAGTGTTAACCAATCTATTATAACAGAGAGTAAAACTGTGGCTCTATTGGTGGAGACAGAGAGTGACAGATTGTGAGGTGGCCTGAGGACTCTTTGGAGGAGACTAGTACTTTGTATCTTGATCACTGTGGTGGTGCGATGGGTGAAACTGTCCCACCCACAGCACAGAGTACTATAAACATGTTACTCTCTAGGTACTGCATAGCTCTTTCTATACTGGTTTACAGTAAATGCATTCCTCGTCGTTTGTAGCATACTGTTATTACATGCTGGTCACTCTGGTGAGCGTTGAGCTGTTAGATTTCAAAAACAGAGGCTCTTGCTTTTCTAAAGTTTATCATAGTGTCTCTACAAAACAGTGTTTGAACACTAGATGCTTGTTAATGCAAACTACATATTTGGGTATAAGCAGGTCAAAATCCTTTGAGGCACTCAAGTCTTCTGAGACAGACTGGGACACAGCTAACACAGGAGGAGCTGAGTTATTATTGTGTTCAGCATTCAGGTTGTGAAAGAGAGAAGAGAGCGATGATTCTGTAAGGCTGAGCTCAAATTCCAATTCGTTCTTCAACAAGTCTCTTAATATCACAGGGAATTTTTGCTTTCAATTTTAAGGCACTTACAGATTACAGCACATTTGCCTCTAATGAGATTCTGTGAGTGATACAGCTTTCCTGGGTGACATATCTTCTATACAAATGTGAGCTCCTAAGGAGCTAATGCCTTCCCCACAGTTCTCTGCATACCTAGAACAGCACTGAACATGTGGTCATTTCTTACTGATGCTGATGTGCTCTTGATGGCAGTAATGGTGAGACACTTACCAAATAGGCTTGCAAACATTTGAAAGATTGATCTGACAAAATGCATTAAAATAGAATGATGCACAAATAGATATATGTAACTTAAAGTCAGAGCAATTATTTGTGGTTCACATCCTGTCTAGATTTAAGACAACTGTAAAATTCTTCTAGAGCCTGGGATGCGAATAAGCTTTTGTGGTCTAATTATACTTAAATAAATATTTTATGTGCAACTGTGTATCAGAAGAACTATATTTAGTTATGAGTCTATGATAAAAAGTACCCAAACTCCTGAAGTAAATTTGTAATGCAAATGAAAATTATCATTTTATAAATTTAACATGAAATATATATCATATCAATTAAGTTCTGAATCTTTTTTGGTAAATCATGCCACCTTGAGAACAAAATACTAGAGTACCACCTATTATTAGTTCATTTCTGTAGTGGGAATTGTTATAGCCACACCTATACAAAGAGTTTCTGAAAATTGAAAGGGTATCTGCATTCCCTGAAATACCAGCTCAGTTATTGTACTGCTTCCTAAGCTACTGTCCTTGGCCTTAAACCTAACCTGGGCTGCGCTGATTTGGAATTCAACTGCTTGCCTCAGCAATCCACAGTTCTTTGCTGGGTGTATGGAATCCCTTTTGTGAGCTCCTGTATTCCTAGGCAGGTAGAACTCTGCTGCGACATCTGTGTACCAGTTCAAAGTTCTGTCCTTCAAATGTCTAACTTCTAGTAAGTTTAACACATCCTTTTCCAACATTTTAGAAATACTGCCATGCATTGTACAAATTTCTCAGTATCATCTTAATGGTTTTATAGATCTCAAAAGCCAACGAATGGTTATGTGTCCATATTACATTCTACCTACATTCTGTTAGAAATAACCTTATTCTAGTTTTACTGTTCATGTAGGACCTTGATTAATGCAGCTAAATGAGCATCTTGTAGGTGAATGCAGGGTGGGAACTAGGGCTGTACTAAATAGGATTTGCGGTTGCTAAGAACAGTGGTTCATTGACAGGGGCCTGAACAACAGTGTCCATCAGATGTGAATTCTAATCTATTTTTTCCTTTCACTTGAATGCAGGCAAGTTATTTAAGTGAGTTATGAATAGGGGGAAAAAAGAATTCTGTCCTTGGAATTAGATTCAATTTTCGTTGCCCTAAGAGCTCTACAATTTAAAAACAATTCTCAGCTCTACAATGAACACACAGGGAACTCTTTACGGAATATTAGAGGGAAAACAAGCTAGAGAGAGAAGTAAGGGCAATTAATAAAGTAGTATCGGTACATTGTCATTAGCTAAAGTGCTTTCCATTTTCCCAATTTTCATAATTTTCATCTACTTTGCGATGCCACACAAAATATAATATGATATGGAAACACTGCATTTCCCTAAGTTCCTGTGGATTTTGAGAATTTCTCAGATTTTCCATGATAACTAAATATTCTGAGGAGACTATCAGCCATTTTATACAATATCATTCATGTTTATTTTTAATTGTTTTTGCTTTGGTTATTCATAGGGTTGGACTGAGAACAAGACCAGTGTAGAGCCCCATCATATTTATGTCATGGGCTCACATTATCTACACAGTTTTGTACTGTTGATATTAAACTTGATTTTCTGGTTAACATTTGCACATGAAGCCACAGTGAGTATACTCGTTTTTTCCTTTTGTGGTTTTATACTTGAAAAGACAATTCCCAAATAAAATTGAAGACTGCGGATTTATGCTCCCTGTGAACAGCGTTTCTACTTAAATTACTCAAAATTCTCCTTCATAGCTAATCTCTTTTCCTACATTTATTTACTTTATTCACATTTGTTTAACAGTATTAACTCATAGATGTATATTTATAATCTGAAATATATTTTATATTGTTTTGCTTAAATTATTCTAGCTTTGTCCATTGCAGCTTTCTTCTCTTGAATACATTGTCCTTTGACAAACTATATTGCATTCCTGTGGTTTGAGCATTTTCTTTGTCCTGGTACTGTAACATGTAATAACCTCATCTTCCACATCCCATATTCCAGCCCTAGGTTAAGCCATTTCTAGAATGGTTTCTAGAATTGTTTTTGCGTTTTCATAGAATCATATCAAAAGACAAGATTGCTTCATTGTATGATTCTTATTTTCCACTGGGCTTTTATAGGTCTTCTCTGCACATGAATGGTGCCTTAAAACCTTAAGTCCAGGAGTGCTTAGACTCGGTTGAAACTGTTCTTGTTCTAGCAGTGATGATGTCTTGGGCTACAAGGAACCTGGCATTTGGTTTTCCCTCTCTTGCTTGTCTGCGAGTAATTTCTACCATGGACAGAGCCACTCTTGTCAATTGCTCTGTGTTCCGAGATAAGCCAGTTTCAATTAACATTTTTTATTTAAAAAAATAAGAGAATGTAAAGATATTAACAAACACACATAAATTTCCAAAATAACACAAGAACATTACAAGCAATCCTGAAATTCAGACAGGGTGATGGGAAATTAACAATGGTTATTGCATTAAATATTGATTTCTTCAAACTGTTTAAACAGGAAAACAAATATAGACACTGTAATACTGATCAAATAATTAATCATTAACTGTTCCTTTCAATAAAGCAATAGAAGTCAGTAGTACAACTCTATTTGCTATCCTGTGAATACGTATATACATAATTTTCCCTTTCTTCCTTTTCTCTTTTCCCTCATCTCAGTTGCTCTTTACTTTTGATCAGTTTCTTTTCATTGCACAATGTCTATCACACCTCCTAATTTTATTCACTCTTTCAGGTGCTTACACTAGTGAGAAAATATATTGTTTACACCTACGTGTCTGAATTATTTCACTTATGATTATGTTGTCTAGTTGTGACCATCTACCTATAAAAACCTTGGCTTTAGCGTTCTGTATAGCTGAGTAGTATTTCATTATGTAAAAATACCACAACTTTTTATCCATTCCTCAGTAGACGGACATTTGGGTTGCTTCCACAATTTAGATACTACAAATTGCACTGATATAAACATGGGTGCACATATATCGCTGTGATAGGATGTTTTCCTATCTTCTGGGAAAATACCCAGAAGGGGAATACCTAGGTTGATTGGGACCTCTAAACCTAGTTTGCTGAGGAACCTCCAAACTGATTTTCACAGTGGTTTCACCAGGCCACATTCCCACCAGAAGTGGAGAAGAGTTCCTTTTTCTACATAGCCTCGCCAGCATTTGTTATTGGTTGATTTCTCAATGATAGCCATTCGTACTGGAGTGAGATGAAATATTGTGTTGTACTTTGCACTGCTCACATGATTAATGATGTTGAACACTTTCTCTTGTATTTATTTGCTATTTATATTTCTTTTCCTGGGGACTGTTTATTCATCTCAGATGCCCATTTCTGGATTGAGTCTTTGAATTTTGGAGGGCTGAAGTTTTTAAATTCTATATATGTTCTAGATAGAAGTCCTTTGTCTGCGGGACAGTTAGCTAATTTTTTCGCCGCTTGTGGGGTTTCTTTTGAGTCTATTAGTGATTTCTTTAGATGTGCAGAAACTTTTCAGTAGGATGAGATCCCAGTTATTGATTCCCTGAAATATTTCGTGTGTGGTGTTTATTTGTTCATGAACTCTCTGCCTACCCATATGTCTTCAAGATGTTTACCTACTTTCTCTTCTGATGGATTTAGTGTTTCTGTTTTAATATTGCAATCTATGAGTGAAGGTGTGGCTCTACTATTTGCTCCTCTCTGGCAGAAGGTTGGCTATCCCAACCCAGGAGCAGGTGCAGGTGAACCTATAGGACAGAATATCATAAGCTACTGCTGTTTTCCTTTGAAGATCAGCACTTCTACGTGCATGATATTCTCAGATTGCTGTTTGCCTTTTGTTGATTTTCACAACATTAAAACCTTACCAGTTTTGTTCATATTTATTTATGTTTAGGCAAACTGTTTCTTAATCTCTTCACTTGGCATGGATGGACATTTTGCCACTCTTGAATTATTTGCACACAGAAATTTGCCATGTTTCATAGTATGGATGCCCTAGCAAGTAATTTTCACACCAAAGAATGGAAAAGAAAACCAAGTATTCCTGGTTAATCCGCAATGTCAATGAAGTTTTCAAGAGTTCAGTAATCTGAAACATGCTGGAGTGTATCAAAATGAAAGGCCAAGTTATTGTATATTATACCACCTACCAGGAAGAAAGACATTTTATATTTTGAAATGGATGCACCTCCTGGGCCCCATTTATTTAAAGACTTGGAAGCTGCCAATTATGAGTTGAACTCAGAGGAAGAGAAGACTCTAATATGGTCAAGGTATGGTATAAGAACACTTGACAGGGACTGAATATCTATGTTTTCCTAAATTCGTATGTTAAATTCTAATCTCCAGTGCAATAATATTAGAAAATGAGGCCTTTGTGAGTTAGGTCAGGAGGGTACAATTAGGTCATGAGAGACATTAGTGCCCTTTTAAATGTATCCATGGGGGCTGGAGGTATAGCTCAGTGGTGTAAGTGCTTGCCCGCTAAGCACTAAGGCCCTGAGTTCGATCCCCGGTCCCGGAAAAAATAAATGTATCCATGGAAGAGAGTACTTACCCATTCCATCGTGTAAGGACACAACATGAAGGCAGTGTCTGTGGGATAGAAAACAGGCTCTGTTCAGACAAAGACCATGCTAACTCTTTGATTTAGCTTTTGTCCAACCTTCAGAACTGTGATAAATAAGTTTATTTTTTAAGGCATCCACATTTAAGTACTTTGTTAGAGTTGTCCAAATGGTCTAATACACCAATAACTGGGCATTTTGATCCAGCAGATCCAGGGCCATTCCTGGTATTCCCAGGTAATTAAGAAACCACATGTAATCTCTGGAAAACCCCAGTTTCTAAGCCAAAGTGTAAATGCTTAGGGTTCTGGAACGAGGCTGTCATTGTCAGGAGAGAATTATTTAGCAGAATCAAACCAGTTCCTGGCAGATTATTAGACCAAGATAGAGAATGAAATTGAATACCTGGTCATGGAAAGCTAAGTTACAAAGTAAGCAGAGTTTTTCATCGTCATGAGATGGCTACTCTCACCCATCAAGGTGATGTGATGGCTCGGGAGGCTCAGGAAGAATCTATTATGCAAAAAATATTATACATTTGGGATCAAGCTTGAGTAGATCAAAAGAAAGGGAAGTTACAAAAAGATGGTACAAACTTTCATATCTGTCTCTGTAATGCTGATGTTTGCTATTTGTCTCACATTTGTGATGTTGGAAATGAGGAGATGTACAGCTACTTGTTATATCTCACAGCCAGCCCAAAGACACCCATGTGGCCTTCTAACAGGTCCAGTGTACTTTATGGCACAACCTTCGTAGTCAATGGGGAACTAGAAAAAGGTTTAAGAAAATTCTACTGGGCAAAGCCGTAAGCATTGCACATTGCATTATCTTCCTATTCTGGAAGATGAGAACTTAGGTAAGGGAGAAGATTCACTCCAAGGAATTATTTGATCACACATGTAGGAGCATAAAAGGAGCAAGATCGAAAGACTAAGGAAATAAAGTTGTGCAAAAGAAGCAAACACTGGAAATTAAAAGGAATTTTTTGGCCACTAGTGAGCAACCACTACAGAGGAGATGCGATGCAATTAGGTACACAGAAAAACTGTTGGGGGGCTGGGGATATAGCTCAGTGGAATAAGCGCTTGCCTAGCAAGCGCAGGGTCCTGAGTTCGATCCCCAGTACCGCAAAAAAAAAAAAAAAAAAAAAAAAAAACTGTTGAGTGGAAGTCTGTCAACTTCTGTACTTGTCGACGCCTATATGTCCACCTTCTGCGTACAAAAAGAGGGACCATACTGACAGGCCCGAAGACTGGGTGTGAGTCCAGCAATATGGTCAGGTGTGACACAGCCACTGACAGCAGCAGAAACTGAGGCTGATGCCAGATAAGGGATCAGTCCCAAAGAACATCCACTATCCACATGATAACATCCTCCACTCCTTTTTTATGTGGAGTCCTTCTTATTTGAGGAGGAAGTGTTTGTCTCTAATGAGAAAGAAATGTCATCTGGGGTTGCCTTTCTCTGCAGGTAATATTCAACCAACAGCGCTACACAAGGGCTAGCCTACACAAGGCTAGTAATTGCATGAGATCTCACCCAATGTTATATCAGACAAAGAAAGCTTCCTCCTGAATAAGGAGGAGATTTATGAGTAATGCTTTAGTAGTGTACACTTTCATCCAATAACCAGAAGAAGGCAATAGGACAGGTCCATTTGAGTAACTTGTGTTTCTTTTTCTCTCAACTTTAGACTACTGGACCAGGGATCCTGGCTTTCACGGAAGACATGCTGATACTTGGGGACATAGCAAATGAGATGTAAATTTGGAAGTTATGGCTGGTATCTTATCATGTTGCAACCCTCATAGGACTGGGTAATAGGCAGAGAAAAGACTTAATGTACTGGCAGAGGAACTGCCACAGGTTTTCATATGCAAAGAGACTGTTCCTTCACTATGGGGACAAATAGAAGAGTATCTGGAACTCATAAGATCCATCAGGTGCCTACTGGGGCTTCCATGTGAAAAAATAACTGCATGTGCAACTGTGGCTGCAAACATAATAAGCAGCTGCAGAGACCTTAAGGAATGACTTTACTCACCAGCAATATAAATTAGGAATGGGGTAGCTGAGACTGGGGCTTATGTAGATTGAGTGGAATGAAATGATAGGTATAATGTGTGTCCTCAGGATTAACTGAAGCAGTGGGGAATGTAATTTGATTAACACTCTCTGGTCAGGCTCTTCTCTAATTTGTGTAGCTACAACCATTTAGTATAGTTACTGAAGCAACTGAGGAAACTTAGCCCAAAGATAGAGAGTTTGAGTCCTGCAAGGGTGGCAGAAGCAGAGGCCATTTTGCTTTATCTACCTTTCAGCCCTGCAGACTGAGGGCACTGTTCTGGAAAGAAGACTCAGTTAATGTCAAGCAGTGCAGAGCAAGGATTGCCTATATTGGCTGATATTTATGTAAAATGTTTCATTTGTTTAAGGTGTGTTTTTCTGAGAAAGATTCCACAGTATTTTATAATTATATTAAGTAATTTTTTAAATGAGTCAAAGAGTTAAAACTGAAGAAAAATTGCTTTTTTTTTTTGTATTTGAGCTTGGTATTACCTATACCTTCATGATATGTGCTCCTTCTTAGAATGGAAGATTATAGATAGCCCAAAGTAATTTGATTTTAAAATAAGCCATTTTAAAATGAGCACTTGGCAACTTATCTTCCAAGATGAAATTTCTAAAATCAAAATTTGGCTACTCTGAGCATGTGATTCACATTCTGTTTTACAAGCCTGAATCATTATGCTGGCTTTTCATAGAGTAAGTGTTAGAAAATCAGATACCTTTCTGTGTCCGTAAACCTCAGTCAAACAACCAAAACAATTTATGTGTCATTGACAATGTTTGGCTAACAGTGAATACAGAGTAGATGTCTACTCCTAGAGAGATAATAAAGTTGTGCAGCACAAAAGTGGAAAGTAGCTTAAAAATGAGTCCCAGCAGCAGAAGGGCGATAGATCGAAGGCACATGCAGGGGTAGGAAGGGAGCGGGATATGTGATCGCAAACACTGAAAAACCTGCATGGGGGGGGGGTAGCCCTAGCTTCTGTTGGCTCCTGTGTATGTGATATCTGTTCCTCCAACTAATCTGTGCAGTGAAACCTCTGTACGGAAAACAGTGCACAGATGGGACAAAATTTTATAGCTCAGTTCAGTCAGTTTGGTACCTATTTGCACATATTCCAAGAGTCTGCATTTCCCCAAATTCTCTGAGCTCAACTTTAGTGTTAGGAAAATCATGCCTTATTTGATTCAATGCTCGTAAATTTGATGTCAAAGTTCAATGACATGGTAAAATTTTAAATATTCATTTTCAGTGGTTGTGTATATAAGCTATGTTTCATTGAATTGTCAGTTCATTGTATGAACTGAAAATTATTTTATATAAATTACAAATGTATAACAGAAATCTAGGCATAAATCATAAAACTTTCACATAGAAATAAAAAATGTAGTCCATAAATACATAATCTTGAAGGTATGTAGATTTATGTAAGTAGATTTATCCTGGAGAATCTATATACTTTTAAACATAAGGAAAAAATCATCAAATATATATACATATATTTTTTTCCTGAGAATAAGACCTAACCAGAAAATAAACTTCAGCTGTAATTACTAGCTGTTCATTAGCCTCATTATCATGTTGATGGCCAGTGTCATGCAGATTATCCATCCCTCTTTTCTTGCTTAATGGCACTCTTAATGGAAGGTAAGGCAAGGATACACTGACTGGGGCTGGAATTTTCTATCTCTGGTTAGTTCTTCTTTTGGGGGGAACGTGGTAGGTGCTCTAGTGTTCAACTTTTTAAAAATAGATTTAAGTGCAATTTGGGGGCTAATAGGACATTAACAACCAGGAAAGATTATATTTTGTCTTAATCTAAATGACCTTTACCGTGCTATTTAAAATATACTCACCAGTCATTTAGAAGAATATATAGAGAACAGAATGCTTTATCAGCAATAGATTTATATTGGTTACTTCTCTCTCATTGCTGAGACAAACTATCTGACACCAAAAATTAAGGAAGCAAAGGTTTATTTAGCTTAGTTTGTGGAGGTTTCAGTTCATACTTGGCTGGCTCCAAGGCAGAGCGGCACATGGCAGAGGGCAACAGTTCATGGCACTGGAAGACAGCAAGGGCAGCAAGAGCAAAAAGGGAGGATTAGCAGAGAGCAAGCCTCGCTGGGAATATAGCTCAGTGGAATAAGCGCCTGCCTAGCAAGCGCAGGGTCCTGAGTTCGAACCCCAGTACCGCCAAAAAAAAAAAAAAAAGAGAGCAAGCCTCTTTCCCTCCCTTATATTGTAGGCAAACTACCCACCCCAGGGCATGTGTAGCACTCAAACCCATAATCCCAGCATTGGGCCATGGTTCAATCATGAACTCTAGAAGCCTACTCCATGACTGAATGAGGCTTTGGGGGAACATCCAGATACAAACCACAACAAGATTATTTTGAAAATGTCTTGATCCTGAAAATTACTTGTGAATCATATCATTTTAGTGCTGGAAGAAACCTTTTGGCTATGGATATAACCATTTCAAAGATTAAATATATTTCATAAGAAACCCATGCTTCCAAATTTAGTTTACATTGAAGCAATTACTTTGTTATAATCGCTAAAAGATACTGCATTTAAAATATACAAGATTTAACTTTAGAGACAATCAATGCCATTTCTGAGAGTGCTACATCAACTCATCAATGGGGAGCCAGTGTTGCTTCCTGTTGTGCGGACAGCTCAAGAGAAGGACCACAGTGAGTCCTGGCTGCAGGGACAGCTGCCCCACACTCCATCAGCGGCAGGGATGCTCCTTATGTCCACAATGAAAAGTGATGTTGTGTAGACTCTCTGGCAATGGCAGATGGTGAAATCTCAGCATAGATCTCCATTTGGAGCAAATCTATATTGTCTTTTCAGATTATTATTTTCATTTTTTAAATACAGCTTCTGGGTTATACCTGGGCTTTGAGAAAATGCACATTTAGCCATGGGACAGCAGGTTGACTGTGACAGCTTCTATCATTAGCTGTTGTCTGATACCTTTAACTAAAAATTGGGGTGTGTGGAACAGCAATTGATTCAACAGAACGGAGTAAAAGACTCTGAACTCATGCAGGTCCTAAAGGTACAAACATATTGCAAGAACAAGTGGCTCAGATTCTTTCAACATCAGAGATGGGGCCATCATCTCTTCTCACTTAAGCCAAATCTGTGGCCATCTGGGGTATCTTTATTACCAGCTGATGAGGACACACCAAGACTGGGCTTGCTTCCCAGCTGGTCTCCATTGTGCACTGGCTCCACCTGGTTATGAGCAGCTGCAGCAGCACGAGCTGCTCAGGGGTGAATGGAAAGGGATGCGAGTGAGAAGAAAGCCCTCACAGAAGAAAGATATGAGCAGTGCTTTCGGCTGTTTACTTTTTCTGGAGTCGAAATTGAACAGAAGCGCAGCTTTATACTAATGCACAGGCTTTTGCTAATGATTTGACTAAGTGCTCAAGACCCTGGAAAGAACAAGATGCAAAGATAGGTGACAAGGAAATTTATGAACAGAAATGAGTGGCAGACCTTTCACAAGGGGCATATAGTGTGAAGATATTTGTGCTGTAACAAATTCTCAGAAGAGACTTAAAAACCAGACAGACAAGAAAACTTCCTAATAAAGCTTGGGTCTTGAATATTTCTCAAAGAGCCATAGTTTTAAGACTTAGGCCCTCCTTAGAGTAATACTATGGAAGGTGGGGGAGACCTGTAAGTAGGGCATATTGGGAGCTCGAAGTCATTGCAGGAGTGCCTGGAAGAAGATAGTTGGGCCCTGCAACTTCCTCCTCCTTGTTCTGCTTCCTGGCTGCTATGAAGTGAGCATTTGCCATCACCATGGGCTCCACTGTGATATACTGCACCAACACGTGTCCAAGACCAACTATAGACTAAATTCTCCCAAACTGTAAGCCAAAATACATTTTTCTCCTTTTTTATAATGTTGATATCTCTGGTATTTTAAAGAAGGGGCAGACAAGTGACTAACATACACTTTCTAATGATAGCAGTTTGCCCCTTTTTCGATTTAGTTCAGCGCTTGATGAATGGACCCATGAAAACAGCAGACATGATGGCAAGAATGGAGGGCATTCATGGACTTCTTGAGATTCACCTGGATACTGCTGAGTGTTTCATGAGCCATCAGCTGAGGCCTTGGTTCTCCAAATGGAACTATTCTCCAAATTCCCTAGCATGATACCCAGTGCCAGGTAGATTATACTCACAGGGAAGGTGAAAGTTTCCCACTGAAATAAACACAGGTTTTCCATGTGGATTTGCCTTTCCAGATAATTGTCTGTGGAGTCACAAAAAGCCAAGTTACACATCATGGCCATTCCATGACTTTTCAGACCAGAGAACTCACTTCACAGGAAGAAAGACACAGCTAGACTCCTTTGTCTGAATCTCTGTGAAGATGTAAAGTCAAGAAAAAGGCTAAAAATCAGAAATTCAGGAGAAAATTGTGTGTGTGTGTGTGCGCGTGACAGGGGCAGAGACAGAGACATAGGCACAGAGACAGAGGCAGAGACAGAGGCAGATGCAGAGGCAGAGGTACAGAGACAGACAGAAACAGAAAGAGAGACAGGCCCAATAAGAAGGAAGTTTGATTCTAGGTAATGAGTTCAGTGTTATACAGGTCAGAAGTAGACAGGACCTGATGCAAATCTGGGAGTGGGCTGAACAAGTGAAAGGTCAATTAAAAACGAGTTTAGAATAAAAGGCAGAAGCCAGACCATGTGGAAAATTTTAGAGTTTGATAAGTTTGAATTTTAGTATTCCATGCCTTTGAATGTTTTCTAAAAATTTTTGTTTAATTGAACCCCACATCTATTTATTCTCTTCCCCAACATCCTGTAACGAGGTAAAACTTACAATTATCTAACCTAATAAATCACCAAAATAAAGGCTGGTCAGCCTCTAGAGAGATACTTTTCTGGGTAGTCTGAAATAATTTGATACATGTGATTCACTTCTTCTTTGTATTTATACAAAATCCCCTAGCCCAAGCTCCCTAAAAGAAACAGAACTTATAGTAATATGATAATCGCTAAGGTAGTTGTATGTGCTTGAAAGAGAACAAGAGTAAGCATGCCTTCAATGTCTAGTGCTAAACTCACAAATACAAGGGACACATGGATTTCTTGGAGTTTCACACATTTCACATTTCTTCTGAAACAATAAAGTCACCAGTAAAGTATTTAAAAGAATCTATCCACGTTATGCATATAATCAGATTCCACAGCTCAGTCAAACAGCAAGTCAGTGCTAGACCCTCCACCAATGTTCAGCACCTTCCAAGTAGCTGCTTTCTGAGCAATACTGGAGCGCTTTGACTCCAGTCAGGATTAAAAGTCCCCCTGTCACTCCACATGTTTTGGTTACCAAGTGCTGTCTCGCATTTGTGAACACTGTTCCCATGACAACATGATTTGTATGTATCAGTGTTTTCACTATGCTGTCATTCGTTCCTCACAAGATACCGATGTGCCCAGCATTGTGATGGCCTTCCCATAGTTGGGGAAACTGAGGCACACAATTCTAGGTAACTAGTTCAGTGTTATACAGGTCAGAAGTAGACAGGCCCTCATGCAAACCTAAGCAGGCTGGTTTTAGATTGTTTTCCATTTTACCAGATCCATTAAAAAACAATGTAGTTACACTTTTGATTGTTTTCAAATATGGCTTCACTTTGTTTTTTCCTGCAGAAGCAGTGACAGATGGCTTTAGAATTTGAATGTTTGGTGATTTTATTGAAAACATAACTCAACTTGACAAAGATGTGAGAAGTAGCATAGTGGAAGAAAAAGTTGACAAAAAATCTGATTCCTGAGATTTTATTGCAAGTCCTGAAAAAAACACTGACTGTGAGTTTCAGGAAATTGTTGCATCCCATTTTCTTCTCTCAGACAAGAAGAAAGTACACTTCTCATTCAAAACTCCAAAGTCACCTTTATAGATGTTTTGTTTAAATATTTGTTTTCCTGCTTCCTTTCATGTTGGCAGTTATATTTTAGAATAAAGATAACAGACATGTAAGATTCTACACATCCATGAAGTATAAACTCAGTGATTACAAAGAGTGTTCATGACTAATTCTTTAGTTGGTTACAAGCAATTTAAGTGTATGGCACATCCAAATATTAATATGAGAATAAATTAAAAGAGAAGTGGTTGGCAATAGACAGGGCAAGACAGCTTCTGATGAACCACACACAGTAGTCAGTGGTGCCTGCGACCCTCTGGCTTCACTTCTCTCTCCCACATCACTCTGTGATTTATGGCCTTTGGGTTGCTTATGTTCTTGCTACAACACTGCAGCTGCCATTCTTATAGCACAGACATTGCCTCCTTATTCTTTACTCCGCTTTTCCAAACCCCTTAGTGGTAGCTCCAAAACATGTCTAGTTATCTCTTACTATTCATGGGAAATTGGTGGATAACAAAGTGATTGATTGCTCAAGCCTCATAAAAAATGTTATGAAACCTGCACATAGCTTCCACAAATCTCTACTACACTTAATTCATCTTTAGATTGTTTTAGAATACTTAATACAACATCAAGGTTATGTAAATTTTTGTTCTGCTGTGTTGTTTAAGGAATTATGGGAAAGAAATGCTTACACATGCTCAGTATATACACCTTTTTTTCAAATTGTTTCAATCCATGATTGAATCCATGGAATCACCCATGGATACAGGAGGCTGACTCAGACAGTATGAGAAAGTGACACTCAGGATGTGAGGAGCTGCAGTGCATGGATTTCACACAAACCTTTTGGGGAAGTGATTTGAGTGGCACATTGTCATAACATTCTCTCTTCTGGCTGTGTCAAGATGTCCTGGGGCTTTTCAGAGATGTGTGTATCTAAGGTGTGTGAACACAGATTAAGGAGGTGTGGTAACTAAATTAGCCCACTGATTGGTTTAGCATAATTCTGAATGTGGATAATGGGAAGGTCCATCCCTGCATGGGTGGTGCCAGCAAATAGCTTGCAGCCTGGATGAATTATAAACAGACAGAGAATAAGCAGGCTTGTTACTATTGATTTGCTGCCTTCTGCCTGCCATGCCTGTTTCTCCTCTGTGATGCCTCTGTGCCGTGCCACTTTGTCTTGGAGCCTTGATTGTGGACTTAAACCTCTACTATCAGCTGAAACAAATCTTTTGTCCTTCGACATTGTGTATTTTGTCTCAAGAATTCAAAACATTATTAAGACACTCTCTACTAGGTACAATGCATGTAGCCAGAAGTACACAGAGATCAATTTTCTTTCTTTTTAAATGTGGGTATCAAGAATCAAACTCAGGACCTCACATTTGCCAGGCAGGCACTGTGCTGAGCTACATCCCCAGCCCTGAGATAAATTTTCTAGAAATAAACTTTCATAGTAGTTACTCTCTTATGAAATTTGGTGGTGTCTATTGTGATTTCACATTTTAAATTTCTAATTGTATTGATATGAGTCTTTTTCTTTCCAACTTTGTCTAAAGGTTACTCTTTCAAAGAACCAGCTCTGTGATACATTGATTTTTTGTATTGAATTTTAGTGTCAATTTCGTTCATTTCAGCTCTGATCTTTATGATCTCTTATATGAGCTCTCCTGACCTTTAAAGTTTGTGTTGAGTCTGCTTCGATCCCAATGGATTTACTTTATATGTGATTTGTTTTTAACTTTTCTCAGGCAGCCTTTAAGATTCTGTCTTTAACTTGGGCATCTATTATTTTGACTAATATGGGTCTGAAGGAGTTTCTTTTCCATTATGTTGGTATTGTGTAAGCCTTGCTTACATGCATGTTAAAATCTTTCCTCATATTTGGAAATTTTTGTTATGAATTCTGTAAACAAATTTTATTTCATTCCATTTTGTACCTTCTTTTTTTTTTTTTTTTTGTGATACTGGGGATCGAACTCAGGACCCTGCGCTTGCTAGGCAAGCACTTTTTCCACTGAGCTATATCCCCAGCCTTTCATTCCATTTTGTGCTTCCTTCTACATTCTCACTAACTCCAGTTAGCGTGGTCTTCTTAGTGTCATCCAGTAATGGCTGCATGATATTTTCTTGTTCTTTACTCGTTTTTAACATTTCTCTGACTTGTCATAACGTACCACTATTGATTTTTGAAAACTTTTCACATTTCTCCAAATTATAAATTCTATACAATTATTTAAGTCTACTATTTCTGTGTGACAACTTTTCATGGAGTCTATATCTTTGCTAAACTTATCTTTCATTGTTTGAACCATTTTTAGTGACTTCTAACAACGTTACATTTATTTTTCTCATATCTGCCTAGTCAACTGATATGATAGTTCCATAAACGTTTGGGCCTATCCTCTTACAATTTGTCAATTTTCTCTACCACCCCTTCAATCAGTTCATGAAGCTTTGTTGCCTGGTGTGCACTTTCCCACTCATCAGTGCCTCCTGGATCGGCACTGGAAGAGTTGGGAAACCACAGGGGTCTTTTTTGCTCAATTTTTCCATTTTCCTGTGTGTGTGTGTGTGTGTGTGTGTGTGTGTGGGTGCTTGGACATGAGGAAAAATAGAATAAAGACAGACTATAGCTAGTAGAAAGATATTTTTAGTTATTTTCTATCTTCCAGTGATGTGATACTGACTTTATTGTTCCAAAGATAGTCCTCTCCTCTCATGCTATTTAATTTAAACGGCTTAGACTTGTCCTGGGAAGTTTCTTTTTTCATTACAGTTAGCTGTGAGGTGAGAATTACCATTGGTTTTAACAGCATCCACAGATCCTATACCACTTACACGTGTTTAATCTTGCATTTAGTCCGAGGTGTGGAAGAAGAAGCAAGTGAAGGGAAGGGACCGAAGGATGGGTAAACCAAGGGTGCAAGTCAGTAGAAGGATAAATAGGTAGGAGAAATAGTAGTAGGTGAAAAGTTTAGATAAGTGATCGGACACTCTCATAGGCCTTAGAGCTGGGATGAAACGTTAGTGCTGAGGGTTTGAAGGAGGTATTTGCAGGGGCAGAGTGGGGGAATGAGGCACGTGTAATATGAGAACAAGAAATGGTGCACAATTTTCAGCATCTTTTGATGTATTTGTTCACCTGTGAAGTGGAGAGAGAGTACGACAAGAAGCTAGGTAAAATACGGAAGAGCAAAGAGAACAGGGTACAGAGGGTGGAGGGTTAAGAGAAGATAGAAAAGACTGAAGAGGGGAGAACACAGGGAAAAACTTTTAAAGAGAAATTTAAGAAGTGGGAAGAACTGGCAAAAATAAGATAATAGAACTGAGACCGAAGCCAGAATTGAAGAAAAGGAATAGAGAGAAGAAAGAGTAAATATTAACAACTACATCAAACCAAGAAAAGAAAAATAAGGAAAGAAAGAGTTAGAAATTCAAAAGTGAAAAATTCATGGGAACCCAGATCGAAAACTCCAACAAAAGAACATACATGTAGTTCCCACATGCCTGCTATTTCACAAAGCCTGGGTGTCCACATAGTTCCCTTCTTGTTCCGTTATGGTGTATTTGTGTGCAGCCATACAAGTTTCCCCTGCGTCAGTGACGGGGGCTACCAGTTTCTTTGATCCCACTTCCTTAATGCTCACTGTGCTTTGGGCATGTGTAAGTGCAGCCCTTTCATTCTGTCCAGTGATCTGACCACGTTTCTCAGGAATCAGCTTTCTAGGGAGCAAGCAGAATCTGACCTGGTTCCAGGGTTTGGTTCAGGGACTCTATCCAACATAGGACAATGGACAGTGTTGAGGATTTCCTGCTAGATCGGTTTTTCTGTTCTCTGTGAGAATGACAGGGAAGATCTCACTGTAGAACAACCGATCAGTTTTGCTTTCAGCTCTGTCACCAGGGACACGATGCATGCTGGTGCTTTTCGGGCTGAAGGGTTGGTCCTCCCCTAGTTACCCTCTCTCTGCCTGGTGGAGAGCTTCGCTTGATTGCATTGAGTGCTGGAGAGAGTGTTGTGGGATGATGGGAGGGAGAGACTGACAGACACAGCTTCTTTCCAAGGAGTCTACCTCTGCAGCACTACTACATCCCTAGGCTAGGTGGTCCGCCCCCACGGTGGTGCCCGCAGGAGGGCGGAGGCCGGCCACGGGGACTAGGTATGGTGCTGATGCTGTCCCTACCCAATAATCCAGATACTTGGTTTCATTTACATGTATTATCTTTCAGATTAATCTTCCACTTCAGGGAGTAAGAGCCTCCCGCTTCAGAGTGCCTGTGTTTTCAGTGGAACCTTAGCGCATATCTTTTATGCGACACCTCTAGTCAGCCGTGGTGAATCTCCAGGATTCTACACTTGCAAAATACTTCTAGTGTGTTTCATGAAACAAAATTTGAGTATTACTGGTTCTGCTCTGCTACCTTCAGACACACATTCAAATACCAGATCTTTCATCCTAGCTGCAGAACCTTATGAAAACCAAATTATTTATTTAGGGCTCGATGTCTTCATATGAAAAATATGTATCATTTTAGTATATGTGCTGCCAAAGCAAGCACAAAAAATATGTATCATGTATGTATGTATGTATTATGTATTTCAGTAATGAGAACTGAACTCAGGGGCTTTGTGTGGAGTAACATCCTTAGCCAGTTAAATGTTTGTTTTTTTAATAGAGTTTCACTAATTCACCACAGTAAATTGCAAGAAAATGTGTATTATTTGCACAACTGTAGTAACACTTACATGGTCAACGCTGTAAAAATCTGTCTTATTGCCATCTGTCAAGTATTCAGTAAGTGTATCAAATCATTATCATTAATAGAGCTGTAACATTTACAACTAACGTAGGTATTAAAGATATTCAATTTTGTCTTTGGAGAAAACTAAAATATAATATGTAACTTTATAGAAAACTGCAAAATATTGAAGGGAATTAACATAATTTCTGATGAAGGTTTGTGAAATTCAATTAAAGTTACAATATTTACACAGCTGAATGTTAACATGTAAAACTTTATTTATTAAGTTTATTTTAAAATGAATTTTTAAATAAAATTTTGTGGAGTTTCTTAAAATATTTTACTGTAATTATGTGTGGCTTTTTTGCCATTTTTCTGTCTGCATTTTATTGACTTTTGGTACAGTAATTATTCCACCTAGGATTACTTAACAGAAGCACCAAATGAAATATCCTCCATAGTATGCATAATGCTAGATATGCAGAGAGACAAATCTGTCCCTATGCTTAATTGAGGATAAAATCTTTTAAGAGTCTCCTGGTTTCCACTGAATTTAGAACAAAAATCTGCATAGGAATTGGCAACAATAATGCAATAATATGGAGGAATGCTTTGAAACATTACATAAGTCAAACGAATGAGTTATTAAGATCACTGCTACTTCTATGTTCACTTGCACTATTAACAGTGGTTATAGCTACATAATTCCCTCAGAATGAAGTAGTCATTATAACACTGTCATTTGTTAAGATCCCACCCACTTTGAGCCTGGCACATTACTAGATACTTCATATGCATTATGATATTTAATCTCAATAGATGAATGAGATTAGTCATATACCCATATCTACACAAAGAACTTGAAATTTCAGCCATTAAGTAGTGTTTTCAGAATGACAGAGCAGTGTCAAATTTGGTCAGTGGCCTCTTTTTATCTTTCTCCAGGGGCTCTATCTGTGGTCTGACACACAGCAGGACCTCACTAATAAAGTAATACAACAGAGGGCAGGATTTCTGCTGCTTCCATCTCACCCAGCTGCCTTTTGTCTGAAGCATGAAAAAGATCCTTGTATTAGTCAAGGTCTTTCATACAAACAGGACCAATATGATGTTGGTGTGTACCTTTTTGAAACTGGCTTAGGAGCTTGTGGAAGTCATAAGGTCACACACTCTGCATGTAGGTCAGCATGTTAAAGACTCAGGAAGAGTTGATGCTACAACTTCTGTAACTAATGTGGGATTTTATAGGTGCCAAAGATGTTCGGGTAACTTTTTTTCTGGCTAGATGGATATTGTAAATTGAACAATTGACAATACTGAGTTCTGTTATTCTTTATGAGTTTTGAAAACTCAGATACTAGAATTATAGAACAAAATTAAAACAAATCAAAATAATATAAAAGTCTACTAAAACTGCACTGTGTTAGTACTTGAATGTATAAAGCACAAACTTTACAAAGAATTGCAGACACATTTTCCTTCAACCTGACAGCCACCGAAATGATCAAATGATGGAAGAATTAGATATTATAATGCTAACCATGCTTCTATGCACACAGCATGCATTCCACTTTAGCCACAGGTGCTATTATGTTAGTGATATAATTTTGGAACAGCGGTTAGGAGTCATATTTTTGTTATTATAGCTATTCTCTCGAAGAACTCATATCTGGTACATTTTAAAAAATAATACAAAATAAACAATGTATTTTATGACTTTAGCTTCCCTTCATGTCTTAAATATAATTGTAGTTGCTTCTATTTTTGTCTCCCAAGTCATCAGTTTATTTCTCATATTTTATTTTTAGAAGTGAATTATACCATTATTATATAGTTTAAAAATAGGGATCTTTTAAACCTAAGAAATTATTTGGGTTGTCTTATTTCCAATGCCCTGTATTTTTTCTTATGGAAATTATCTTTGAATATTTTTTAACAAGAGTTTAATGCAAACTATTTTTACTTGATGAAATCATCAATTTTCTCAGAAGGCATATAGTCACATTTTGCTGCATACAGAATTCATAAAAGCAAATTTCCTACTTTTAGAGTTTTACCTATTTCCAATGTAGTGTGATTTTTATGTTAAATAACATACGATGTGAGCAACCTTAGGAGAGTTTATGAATATGTAAAGCAAATAGTTTGATGAGCTGAGTTTTAGGATGGATTAGTGCTCACACAAAGTGGTTCTGCTGCTTCCACCAGTTCACCTCCACCCACTGGACAGCTAAGGGGGCTCCAGACTTGGAGACCTTCAGCGGCAGTCAGTGCAATGGGAGGAGAGATCTAGGGATCACCAGGAGCTTTGCGGGATCAGCCTAGAATTGAAAAATGTTATTTCTGCCACATTCCTTTGGCCAGAGCTTTAGTAGCCAGAATACATTTTGCTATGCACCTAAAAACAGAAAACAAATGGGCTCACAAACAGAAGTTTTTGACTGTACACTCATTCTGCCTTTAGAAAACACTGCATGATAGACTCCATTGTTGATTGATTATGCCAAGGGCAAATTTCATTTTTCTTTCATTTATACACCTAGAACCATTAAGCTGCCTTCATCCTAAAATGAAACTTTGTTATTTGTGTCAGCACATTTGCATATAGAGTAACTTTTAATCTTTCTATGTTAGACTACGAGTTCCATCCCTCATATTTGGCACATGTTTCCTGCTTCCTATTTCCTCATTATCAAATCCCTAAGAATGTCATTTCTCACCCTATGGTTTATTTAGTCAGTGACATTTTTTAACGAGAACTGTACCATATGTATATTTTTTAATCAAAGGCTGAAGTTACAAGGAATGTTTATAACAATGTACTATAAAATAAATATCTCTGAATGTGAATTGCAATGAATGTCAGTTGTGGTTCGGTTTGAAGAGTTACCTCTTTTCTGGTTGGACTTGCATCTCCTACAGGATGGAGCAGAAATTTGCCTTAATTTAATGACTAGCTGATGCCTAACAACTACCTACAGATGTAGATATTCATAGTTTATGGCTAATGGCATGAAAACTATGCTTGTTGCCACTCTGGACAATATTTATAAAGTTTTCTGCTAGTTATTTTATCTTGCAGGTTCTGTGAAATTGAGAACTAAACCTCAACATTTGTTAAAAGAACTCAATAATTTTGCCTACATATAAAATGTCTTTATATCATGTCATGTGATACAAAATATATAGTATATGATGTATCATACATGCCAGGCTCTCCTTTACCATTTGCAAACAATTTGCTTGACTCTTTAGTCACTCAAGCTCTAAGATCCACTTACTTGTGAGAGAGGCTCGTGATGTCACTGTCATCCATCCTGGGCACTATTTAATCCAGTTTCAATGCTCATGGATGCTCTCTGTGCTCATGGAGGTACTATCTACCTCGAATAGTTTGGATTTACCATCTTAGTAGGCTTTTGTGCTACCTAAAGCACTGTCAGGACATCTTTGGAGACCCACTTCTAACCACTAGGTCATGTAGCCATGTTTTTACAAACGATGTTGCGGTATCTCTTTGTTTATGCAACTACTGGAAATGGTTGGCAAAGTATTTTTATCATTAATTCTGACAGAAAGCAGAATTTGGGAATACGTTTTCAATCATCAGATAAATTATATTGTACATAGAGAAATTAAATTAAATTGTATAGAGAAAGTGGCAAATCTTACTACCAAAAACATATAATGTGTGACTGGCCAGTTTCTAAATGTTTCTGAATTATAGGGTTCATCATACTTGCTGATGCATAGTCAAACTAAGAAAACATTTTCTTCAAAATACATTTCACAATTAAAGAATGAAATGATATGAAACTTAGGAGGTAATTAAAGTATTTGTGACACAACCAGAAAAGACCATAACTCAAATCCCTGGGATTGTTTGTGGTAGTATTCTGTCATCATATGGAAGCTCAGGGAAGTAGCTTCCATGCAAGCTGGAAGGTCTGTATATCTCCTATGCTCACACCAATCATTTGTTTTCAAAACCAAACTATTAAATGGAATAATTGATTATATAGGGAAATAAATATGACCACCCAAATGGGAGCAAGTAGAAGACAATTCATTCGAGAAAGCTTTGGGCATTGGGTTAGACATTCAAGTGACTCAAAGGTAGCAAGGTAGGAGGAAAACCTTTGAGTGAAGGCGTGTATGTGAATGTGTACATGTGTGAGAGAGAGGGAGGGAAGAATGGAGGGAGGGAGAGAAGCTGACTGATTGAGCTGTGCTCTGATTGGTGATATTGATGTGAGAAAGCTGGATGCATGCTACAAAGAAGCAAGGTGTTTACATGTGGTTCAGGAGTATGACTGACTGTCTTTTCTTCAGTCCTAACTTATAGTCAGGGCGAAACATAGGGATGCTAGCAGTCCTCAGAGGTCTGAGTTGCTTGCTGCAGAACTGTGGCTTGGCTTTCTGGAAAAATTACAGGTTGGAATTTTATTGTCATGTTTGTATATTAATTTTCTGATGGATGCTATAATTATTCAACTTATCTTAATGGTATGCCAAACATGCTCTTTTCCCCTTAAAATATTTTATCTTTCCTCTTCAATTTTATGAATGACCCTAAGTAGTAAGCATGTACTGAAACATGCTTCATTTCTCAGTAGTGTGATTGAGTCTACCACTGTCAGTTGGCTCTAAAATGAATTACTTTTCTATTTTCCTCATCAACCAGAAGAGTAGTAGCGAAAGCCTCCTTAATCACATAGCTGCTGTTTCTCTCAAAAACACAGTCGCTGCAGCACATATTCTTGTCCAAGTGGATTAGTTTGCCCAAATTGTGTTTTATTAAGTATTTCATCATTTTAGTGAGGGTTGCATAACTGTAATGCTCCTTTCATTTTATTTTCATTAGTTAATCCACAGTTTGTAATTAGAATGAGTTCAAGGTGTTTCCTCTTTTTCAAAAATATAGATATTTATTGCTAAAAAGTTCCTCACTGGTACCTCTTCTTCTGTGTTCTATACATGTCAGAATTTTGTATTTTCATTCATCCTTAAAACATTTCTAATGTCATCTTTATTTCTTCAGTGTGACAGTATGTTATTCAATTTCTACATATTTTTGAACTTCCTGGCTTTCCTCCTTTCTTTCTGTTACTGATTTGTAGGTTTATTTCCTCATGATTGGTAAAGGTAATGGGCTTAACCGATATCCATAAAATATTTCATGCAACAACTAGAGAACACACATTTTTTTTTAGCACTTTATAAAAGTTCTACACAATTGATTGCATTTTAGGCCATAAAGCAAGACTTAACAAAAACCAAGAAAATAAATATTACTTTTCATCTTAGCAGAATATAATGTAATTAAACTAGAAATTGACAGTGGAGAAACCACAGAAAATATACAAACAAGAGATTGAAAAATTCACTTTTGATCAATGAGCAAATAATTGAGGAAATTAGAAGTTTTCTAAAAGTAAATACAAATGCAGTTCTAAGAAGGAATTTGGGTGTTTCCTGCCTGTGCCCTGACTATGCAACTGGGACCTTCATCCAGAGACAAAGGCGGACTCGTGCGGACACCTCGGCCATGTAGGGTTTCCTGCCCACACCCCATCTGTGCAACTGGGACCTTTATCCAGACACAAAGGCTGACTCGCGCCAACACCTGGGCAGTGGGCGTTTCACCACTTGCCTCCCGGCCCTGTGACTGGGACCTTTCTCCAGTGACCTGCGACACCACATGAGCAGCACAACCCTTCTCCTCTGGTAAGCTCCACACCTTAGAGTTAGGAAGGAAATCCAAATGGGAGGGCGCATCCCTGCTGGTGGAATCAGCCTTAGGGTCTGGGGTCCTCGGGGTTGGAAGGAGAGCCCTGCTACCCCCTGACCAGCTACCTGAGGAACCCGAAACAGAAGCCGCTGCCTATCCACCATAGGGTTCAAAGCTGAGACCCACACTCTTCCCATTCACACACTGGACACTCTGGTACTGAAGCCCAGCACTCTCCCACTATAGCAGCTGTGGTCTGAGCTGAGCACCCCAGCAACTGCCTGGGGTCCCTGGGACCAGTGGTCCACAGTCTGCTACCACCCTGGGTTTAGTTTGACATCTATGTAAACTAGGGTCCCTAGAGTCCTTAGTGAGCTGCCTATGTAGTCAGTAGCTCAGCACCAGTCATCAGACATTCAAAATGGTAAAACAAAGGGGCAAAATGCAGTCTCAGAACACAACTCCACCCAGAACAAGCACAGGACACAATGACATAGGAGAACAAGAAACCACATACCTAAAATTTCTGAAATGATCACATCTGAAGTAAGGAAACAATTCCATCAAGCCATAGAAGAGATTAAATCTGAAATAATCTCTCAGGCAAAAAATGAAATGAAAATAATAATGGAAGAAATGCTTCACACATACAGAGAAGAAACAGATAAGAGACTAGAAGATCAAAGGCAACAAATGAAAATGTTAAATGAGCAATTCAGGAATGAATTAGAACACATGAAACAGTCTCAAAGAGATATCCAGGAAATGAAAACTGCCGCTGAAAGCTTGCAAAACCACTTGAATGAATCCGAAGATAGAATTTCAGATCTTGAAGATAGCCGACAGCTAATGACCGTGAAAGGAAGGATCTCTTAAAGTCAACAAGGAACCAGGAGAAATCAATCCAACAGCTGCAAGATGAAGCAAAGAGAAATAATGTGCGAGTAATAGGAATAAGTGAAACAGCAGGAGACAACACAAATAACATAAAAAGAATATTTGGAGAAATAATAGCAGAAAATTTCCTGAGACTGGTAAAAGAAACTGATGTGCAGGTAAATGAAGTATATAGAACTCCAATGAGTCACAACCCAAATAAAACCACCCCCAGGCATATAATAGTCAAGATCCCAGATATGCAGCAAAAGAACACAATATTAAAAGCTGCTAGAGAAAAGAAATAGATCACCTATAAAGGAAAGCCCATCCGAATCACAGCAGACTTCTCAACAGAAACCATGAAATCATGAAGAGCTTGGAGCAAGATATTGCAGATTCTCAGACAAAACAGCTTCCAACCCAGACTGATGTATCCTGCAAAACTATCCTTCAAATTCAAAGGAGAAAAAAAATATTTCCACAACAAAGACCAACTGAAGAACATGAGTGCCAAACCAACATTACAAAAAGTACTGAAACGTATTCTAGACAGAGAAAAAAGTGACCACAATCCCAAGAACAACAATAGAAAGGAACCCTTAAGCAGAACAAGAAATTAAACAGCAAAAGTAAGAAACCAACAGCAAGTAAACAGCATGACAAGAATAAGGCAATGTATAACAGTTATAACCATCAATGTAAATGGCCTCAATTCACCAGTCAAAAGAAATAGATTGGCAGAGTGGATTAAGAGACAGAATCCCACAATATGCTGTGTACAGGAAACACACTTTACTCAAAAGGAAATCCATAGACTGAAAGTCAAAGGTTAGAAAACAATCCTCCATGCAACAGGTTCCCAGAAAAAAGCAGGGGTGGCTGTTATGTTTGCAGACAGTGCAAACTTCTAACTGATAACAATCAAAAGAGACAAAGAAGGCCACTATATACTAGTTAAGGGAAAACTACAAGAGGAAGAGATAACAATCCTAAACATGTATGCACCAAATACTGGAGCACCAAACTATGTAAGGTAAATCTTAACGGACATAAAAAACCAAATAAACGATAACACTATTTTAATAGGGGACCTAAATACCACTCCGATGCAAAGAGACAGGTTAACTAGACTAAAACTCAGCAAAGATATAACAGATCTGACTCAAGTGTGTGAAAAAATGGAATTAATAGATGTTGACAGAGTGTTCCACCTCACAACACCAGAATACACATTTTTCCCAGCTGCACATGGGACTTTCTCTAAAATAGACCATATTCTAGTCCATAAAGCGTACCTACTTAAATGCAACGGGATTGAAATTATCCCATGCATATTATCTGACCACAGTGCAGTGAAATTGGAAATTAATGACAAAGGGAATTCCAAAAACTTTATACACACTTGGAAATTAGACAACAACCTCCTGAATAAAAAATGGGTCACACAGGAAATTAGAGAAGAGATTGGAAAATACCTACAAACAAATGAAAATGCAAATACAACCTACCAGAATCTGTGGGATGCAATGAAAGCAGTCCTCAGAGGGAATTTATAGCAATGAACTCACACATTAAGAAAACAGAAAGAGAACAAATAAATAGCCTAATGTTGTACCTCAAACTTTAAAAAAAAGAAGAACAAATCAAGCCCAAAGCCCAAAGAAAGGAGGAGATTATAAAGCTTAGGGCAGAAATTAATGCAACTGAGATGAAGAAAACTCTACAAAAATAAGTGAATCAAAGAGTTGTTTTTTTGAAAAAGTAAATAAAATTGATAAACCTCTAGCCAATCTTATCAAAAAAAGAAAGAATTCAAATTCATGCAATAAGGTATGAAAAGGATGAAATCACTACAGAACCTACAGAAATTCAAAAGATCATTAATACCTACTTTGAGAATCTTTACTCCAATAGGATAGAAAACCCAGAAGAAATGGACAGATTCCTAGAAATGTACGAATTACCAAAGTTGAACCAGGAAGATATAAAAACCCTGAACAACCCAATATCAATTAATGAGATTCAAAATGTCAATAAAAACTTACCAACAAAGAAAAGCCCAGGCCCTGATGGATTCACAGCAGAATTTTATAAAACATTCAGCAAAGATTTAATGCCAACACTCCTCAAACTCTTCAATGAAATTGAAAATGAAGCAATTCTCCCTAACTCATTTTTGGAGACAAGTATCATACTAATACCAAAACCAGAGAAGGACCCATCCAAGAAAGAGAACTATAGGCCAATCTCCCTAATGAACATAGATGCGAAGATACTCAATAAAATACTAGCAAATAGAATGCAGCAAATCATAAAAAAAAATTATACAACATGGCCAGGTTGGATTTATTCCAGGAATGCAGGGATGGTTCAATATTCACAAATCAATTAATGTAATATACCATATCACTAGAGTCAAAAACAAAAACCACATGATCATCTCAATAGATGCAGAAAAAGCTTTCGATAAAGTCCAACATACATTCATGAAAAAAACTCTAGGAATAGATGGTCTTTACCTCAACCTGAGCAAAGACATCTATGGAAAACCAACAGCCAACATCATGCTAAATGGACAAAAACTGAAAGCTTTTACTTTAAAGACAGGAACAAGACAAGGATGTCCACTGTCACCACTACTATTCAACATAGTTCTAGAAGCATTAGCTAGAGTAATTAGACAAGAGGGAGAAACAAAAAGAATATGGATAGGAAAGGAAGAAGTAAAACTATCACTATTTGCAGATGACATGATACTTTACATGGAAGACCACAAAAACTCCACAAGAAGACTCCTTCAATTAATTAACAAATTCAGTAGAGTAGCTGGATACAGAATCAACACCCAAAAATGAATAGTACTCCTATATACAAGTAACAAACAGACTGAGAGAGAAATTAAGGAAACCATACCTTTTACAGTAGTGTCCAAGAAAATGAAATATTTAGGAATCAATCTAAGAGGCAAAAGATCTATTTAATGAAAACTACACTACTCTGACAAAAGAAATCGAAAAGGATTTCAATAAATGGAAAAATATTCCCTGCTCATGGTTAGGAAGAACCAACATTGTGAAAATGGCCGTACTACCAAAATTGTTGTACAGATTCAGTGCAATTCCCATTAAACTACCATCAACATACCACACAGATCTAAAGAAAACATGCCTTAAGTTCATCTGGAACCAGAAGAGACCCAGAATAGCAAAAGCAATTCTGGGCCACAAGGTCAAGTCAGGTGGAATCACAATCCCTGACCAGAAATTATACTACAAAGCTACTGTAATAAAATCAACCTGGTACTAGCTAAAAAACAGAGCCAAGGATCAACGGAACAGACTGGAAGATACAGCCACAACCACAAACACACTCAACCACCTAATATTTGACAAAGGGGCCAAACAAGCTCACTGGAAGAAAGATAGCCTCTTCAATAAATGGTGCTGGAAAAATTGGCTTGCCACTTGCCGAAGACTGAAAATAGACCCAAGTCTATCACCATGCACCAAACTCAAGTCAAAACGGATCACAGATCTCAATAGTAAAACAGAAACACTAAACCTGTTCAAAGAGAAAGTAGGAAAAAACCTTGAAGACGTAGGGGTAGGCAGAGAGTTCATGAACAAAAATCAAACTGCAATGGAAACTCTTCAAAGAATCAATAACTGGGATCTTACTGAAAAGTTTTTGCACATCTAAAGAAATCACCAGCAGAATAAAAAGAAAACCCACAGATTGGGAAAAAATCCTAACTGGCTGTCCCTTGGACAAAGACTTTCTATCTAGAACATACAAAGAATTAAAACCATGGACCTGTCCAAATTCAAAGACTGAATCCAGAAATGGGCATCTGAGATGAATGCACACTTCTCAGATAAAGAAATACAAAAGTCACATAAATACATGAGAAAATGTTCTACATCTTTAGTCATTTGAGAAATGCAAATTAAAACAACACTGAGATTTCATCTCACCCCAGTAAGATTGGCCAGCATCAAGAAATCATCCAATAACAAATGCTGGCAAGGCTGTGGAGAAATAAGAACTCTGTTGCACTGCTGGTGGGAATGCGGACTGATGAAAATACTGTGGAGATCGGTTTGGAGATTCCTCAGCAAATTAGGTCTAGAGGTCCCACTCAACCCAGCTATCCCCCTTCTGGGTATTTTCCCAGAAGATCTGAAAACAGCATATCACTGTGATATATGTGCACCCATGTTTATAGCAGCACAATTTGTAATAGCTAAATCGCGGAAACAACCCAAATGTCCATCCACAGAGGACTGGATTAAAAAACTGTGGCATTTTTACACAATGGAACATTATTCAACTGTAAAGAAGGACAATCTAGGGGCTTTTATAGGCAAATGGTCACAATTAGAGATCATACTCATAAGTGAGGTAAACCAGATGTGCATGTGCAAACAGCATATAGTATCATAGTGTAGGAACCTGGAGGTGAGAATATAGATCAGGAGTCTGCTCAAGGAGGCTGCTCAAGGGTAGGGAGCAATCACGATGAAGAGAAGGAGAGGAGGAAGAGGGGGACAGCTGTGTAGGTAAGTACGTATGTGCGGGATGGCTGACATTGCTGCACTATTGTCTCATGTCATTTTGATGTGGGAAACAATCGATGATTAATTGTTTGATCAATCTTATATGTCTATTTGTATAGTCCTGAGTATACACTTTGAAGCTACCAATGTGTAATACAACAACCGTTGTTGTTTTTTTAATTTTAAAAGTATAAAAACAAAACGATATTAACAAACAGACACAAAGTAGTATAAGAGTAGTACAATCGAATCTGAGTTACAGATAAGGTGACAGGGAATCAACAATGGTTGTTGCATTACATATTGATAACTTCTAAGTGTATATTCAGGAAGACAGATATAGACATGCAAAATTGATCAGACAATTAATCATCAACTATTCCTTACAATAAAGTGACCTAAGTCAGTAGTACAACTTCTTTTTAAAGTGTGAAAGCAAAAAGAACTACATCAACAACAACAGAAAAAGAAAGAAAAAAAAATAAAAAACATCAACAAAGAGACAAAAAGTAGCTCAATAACTGTATAATCAGGATTGAATTATAGGCAAAGCAACAGAAAACCAACAATAGCTACAACAGCCATTGTTGATCGCCTGCCATCTTATCTGTAGTTCAGGTTTTTGTACTGTTCTTGTGTGACTGTGTGTATGTTTGTTAGTGTTTTTGTTCTTTTACTTTTAAAATAAAAAAACAATAAAAAAATTTTAAAAACTAAGAAGAAACTTGATAGCTACGAGCATCTTCATCAAAAACTTGGTCAGCCATAAATAAAATAATTACACATCTCAAAGTCTTAGAAACCAGGAACAGACCCAAACTTAATCCAAAAAAGGAAAGAAATAATGTACATTAGATCTAAAATTAATATGATATAGATTAAAAACAGTAAGCAGTATTAATAAAACAAAAAGTTACTTCTTTTGAAAGATAGAAAAAATTGATAAATCTTTACCAAATTTAGCAAAAAAAAAAAAGAAAACACTCAAATCAATATACTTTGGTATTTAAAAAAAGGATCACACAGTAGGTAAGTGCAGAAGATTTATGTACTAATCTGAAAGTCTATATTTTACTAAATTGGAGAATGTAAAAGAAATGAATAAATTTCTAAACACATACAAATTACCAAAACTGAGCCAAAAGGATATAAAAAATCTAAACAGATCAAGTATAAAGCAATAAGATTGAAGCAATAATAAAAAGACTTCCAACAAAGAAAAACAAGGGCCAGACAGGTTTCAGGCTGAATTTTCCCATACCTGTGAAGAAGAACTAACACCAAGACTGCTCACACAATCCCATGAGATAAAAATAGAAGCAGTGGTACTATGAGGCTGGCGTCATCCTGATATCAAAGATGGGCAAGGACACCACAGACAAAATGAATGAACAACATCTTTGATGAATATGCATGCAAAACTCCTTAGCAAAACACCCACACACTGAATTCAATGATACATTAAAATAATTATATGCCATATGCTTCATTTCAAGGATACAAGGATGGTTTAATGAACACAAATCAAAGATGTAATATACCACATAAGTGATATCCAGGGCAAGACTCCTGTGATCTTCTCAACTGGTGCAGAAAAAGCCTGCAATAAAATTTAGTTAAACTTTATTACAAAAGCCTTAAAGAAACTATGTATTAAAGTTATCATATTTCAATATAGTTAAGTAAAGACCATCTATGACAAACCCACAGGCAACATCATTCTGAATGGGAAGAAGCTAAAGGCATTTTCTCTCAAATAAGAAACAAGAAAAAAAAAAAAACCCACCCAAACAAAAGAACTTCTAATTCTAATATATTAATTTTTCTTTTAAAATTTATTTTATTTATTTAGTTTTATTTTAAAAAATAAAGGAATAAAAATAATTCAAAAACATTAGAAATGATACAGAATTTTATTAAACAAGCTACAAATTGCTCAATTTATCCTTCATTATGGTAGACAGTACTCCAATGTGTATAAATGTCACACTTTTTTAGATCTATTAATTCGTTAAAAGATGTATGGGCTCTTCCAAGACTTAGATATTATTAGCTGTGCTATTTCTTAGAAAATGGATTCACCTTGAGACATAATAAGGAAAATAAATCAGACTGAGTAAGATAAATCAGACACGTAAGATTAAATATATTGTTTTCTTTCATGTGAGAAACCCAAAATATAGAGAAAGAGCAAAACAAAGATAGATGGAAAAGAGGGGGATAGATCTTTTCAAAAGGAACAGGACAAAGAGACGGAGGGAGGGGATTAGAGGGGAGGAGAAGAAAAATTTTAAGATGTAGTATGTGCATGTACCAACTCCTTGTGAGAAATGAAATCATTAACACTGCAAACGTGTGTGCATAAAAAGAAAAACTGAACAGGAATTATACTCCTACCAGACCATGGTAACAAAAACATTTGGTGTGATTTAAATTATCTTAAATTTTTTGAAACCTCCCTGAGAAGGATGAGTACCTTGCTCTGTGGAATGGAACACGTGGTGTCTACTTGACACAATCAGGCTCTGTGACACACATCTGATGCTTGGTCACTGATTTTCCTACTTGCATGTTCTATCTCTTGTTGGAATAGGGGTTTGAAATCTAATATTATTGCACTGGGGCTGTTTTCCTCCTTCAAATGTGTTAATCTTCACTTTATGTATTTACACGGTCTGACATCAGGTAAATCTATATTTGTAATTATTGTCTGTTCCATATGAAATGTTCTTGTATAATTATATAATGATCTTATTTGTTTCTTATTACTGATTTTCTCCTGAAGACTATTTTGGGTGCTATGTTATAGCCAGTCCTGCAACTTTGCTTATAGTTTGCAAGGAATGTAAGTTTTTGCTCTTTTATTTTCGCCAGTGTGTGATTCTGATTCTAAAGTATCAGGTACAGTATTTAGTTGAGTGGTGTTTATCTTTTTGACTAGTAGTTGTCGACAGAGAATAACTTACTATTGCCACTTTATTAATTGTATTCTGTTCATTTTTAACTATCTTCTCTTTTTATCTCTGTCTTCCTTTGTAATTTGTTTACTCTATCTGTATGTTGGAAGTAGGCATCATAGTAAAACTCAGAAACTGAGTATATCGATGCTTGATAATGGCTGGAAGGAGAAGGAATTACTATTATAAAGCTCAATAATGGGTGTATGTTCTGAAACTGAATGTCATCGTGCATATATCAAAGAAAACACATGAAATACATGAAATATAAGAAAATATTGCCAAAATAACGTGGCACATTGTTTTATAGTAGCTCATTTTTAAGTAGTATTAGTTTATAAAATGATAAATATATAGTATAGATAATACTATACTAGTAGCATATTATAAACCAGTAGCATAGTTGTTTATTGTCATTATCAATAGCTTAATGTACTTAATGTACATAATCATTATCATAGCTTAATGTACATAATTGTATTTGCTGTATTTTTATACGGCTGGAAGCTAGTAGGTTTATTCCACCAGCATTGCTGCAGACATGTAAGTCATGTGCTGCACTGTGACCTTCCAGTTGCTATGACATCACTGGAGAGGGAGAATTCCTTAGTTCCAATGTAGTCTTATGGGATCATCACTGTATATAGTCTGACGCTGTTCAAAACTTATGTAGTACATATTTATGTATCATATTATATATCACCTAAACAAGAGTCATACTTTCTTGTTTCTAAAGTAAACCAACCTGGATTGCATCATTTGTTCTTTCTGTTAAAATGATACATATTGTAAATGTATTCTAGGTTTATTTCACGTATGAAAACATAATTCCCCCTTCTGTCTCTGTCTCTCTTCTTCTATCTCCCCTTCCCTTTTTCTTTCCTTTTCCTCCCCCTTCTCAATCTCCTCCTTCTCTTTGAGTTCTTGTCAGACTTTGGTATAAGGGTACTGCTGGCTTCAAGTAATGATTTTGGCAGCTTTACTTCCCTTTCAAATTCAAAGGGAAGAGAAGTGTTTGGAATATTGGCATTAATTCTTTGAAGTTCTGGCAAAATTCAGCAGTGAATCTACTTGATCCTGGGCTTTCGCTAGTTGCCGAGCTTGTGTTACTGCCTCAAGTTTGTTGCCTGGTATTGCTTTATTTATAGGGTTTTACATGTTTCTTATTTAATTCCGGTAAGTTATATTTGTTGAAGAATTATCCTTCTTCTAGTCTCTCCCATTTATAGGAACATAAGTTTTTGAAATAGCTTCTTATAATTCTGTATTTCAACAGTACCTTGTAATTTCATTGTTTTCATTTCAAATCATATTGATATATATCTTTTCTTTCATTATTTTTGTAAGTTTGACTAAGGGTTTATCAATTTTATTTATCCCTGTGAAGGGCAACTCTTTGATTGATTGGGATTTTTTATACTGGTGTTTAGTCTCACTGCCAGTGGTAATTTAATGAGAATTGAATTGAATCTGTACAGCAATTTTGGTAGCATAGCCATTTTCACAATGTTGATTCTTCCTATCCATGAGCAAGGAATGTTTTTCCATTTATTGAAATCCTCTTCAATCACCTTTTTCAGAGTACTGTAGTTTTCATTGAATAGATCTTTAACATCTTTTGTTACGTTGATTCCTAAATATTTCAATTTCTTGGATGCTACTGTGAAAGGTATGGTTTCTTTCATTTCTTTTTCAGTTTTCTTTTTGTTTGTGTATAGGAATGCTATTGATTTTGGGGACTGACTATCCAGTTACATTGCTGAATTTGTCAATAAGTTCAAGGAGTCTTCTTCTGGAGTTTTTGGTGTCTTCCTTGTAAAGTATTGTGTCATCTGCAAAGACTGTTAATTTCACTTATTCCATTCCTATCCTTATTCCTTTTATTTCTCTCTCTTGTCTGATTGCTCTGGCTAGTGCTTCCAGAACTATGTTGAATAGGAGTGGTGACAGTGGACATCCTTGTCTTGTTCCTGACTTTAAAGTGAAAGCTTTCAGTTTTTGTCCATTTAGCATGATGTTGACTGTTGGTTTGCCAGAGATGGCTTTGATCAGATTGAGGTAAAGATCATCAATTCCTATTTTCCATAGGATTTTTATCCTGAATGCATGTTGGACTTTGTTGAAAGCTTTTTCTGCATCTAGTGAGCTGATCATGTGATTTTTTGTCTATGGCTCTATTGATATGGTGTATAACATTAATTGATTTGCAAATATTGAACCGTACCTGCTTTCCTGCAATGAATCCAACTTGGTAGTGGTGTATGATTTTTCTTGATGATTTGCTGCATAATATTTGCTAGTATTTTATTGAGTATCTTTGCATCTATGTTCATTAGGGAGATTTGTCTGTAGTTCTCTTTCTTAATCTAGTCTTTCTCTGGTTTTGGTATCAGTATAATATTTGCCTGAAGAAATGTGTTAGGCAGAATTGTTTCCTTTATAATTTCATTGAACAGTTTGATGAGTGTTGGCATTAAATCTTTTCTAAATTCCTTGCAAAATTCTGCTGTGAATCCATCAGGGCCTGGGCTTTTCTTTGTCATAAGTTTTTATTGACATTTTGAATCTCATTAATTGATACTGGGTTGTTCAAAATTTTTATGTCTTCTTGACTTAAATTTTGTAATTCATACAATCTAGGAATCCGTCCATTCTCAATTTTCTATCCTGTGGGAATATTGATTTTCAATGTAGATATTAATGATCTTTTGAGTTTCTGTAGGCTCTGTCATGATGTCATCTTTTTCATTTCCTTTGCATGAATTTTTTAAAATTTTTTCATAAGGTTGGCTATGGGGTTTATCAATTTTATTTATTCTTTCAAAGAAACAAATTTGATTCATTTTTTTTTTTTGTAGAGTTTTCTTCATCTCAACTGTGTTAATTTCTGCCCTGATCTTTATAGTCTCCTCCCCTCTTTGGGCTTTGGGCTTAACTTGTTCTTCTTTTTCTACAAGTTTGAGGTGCAGCATTAGGCTGTTTTGTGTTGTCTTTCTCTTTTCCTTACCTGTGAGTGTACTGTTACACATTTCTCTCTGGGGACTGCTGTCATTGCACCCCACAGATTACAGTATGTTGTATCTACATCTTTGTTTGTGTGTGGGTATTTTTTAATTTCTTCTCTGACCCATTGGTTGTTCTGGAGGTTGTTGTTTAATTTCCAAGTGTTTGTGGAGTTTTTGGAGTTCCTTTTGTCATTAACTTCCAATTTCATTGTACTGTGGTCAGATAATATGCATGGGATACTTTCCATTCTTTTGCATTTAGGTAGGTGTGCTCTATGAGCTAGAATGTGGTGTATTTTAGAGAAAGTCAATGTGCAGCTAAGAAAAATGTGTATTCTGATGTTGTGGGGTGGAGCACTCTGTATACATCTATTAAGTCCATTTGTTCACAGATCTGGCTCAGATCTGTTATTTCTTTGACCATTTTTTCTCCAGCTGACCTATCTCTTTGTATCAAAGGGGTATTGAGGTCCCTTATTACAATAGTGTTATTAACTATATGGGTTTCTGTGTCTGTTAAGATTTGCCTTATACAGTTTGGTGCTCCAATATTTGGTGCATACATGTTTATAATTGTCATCTCTTCCTCTTACAGTTTTCACCTAACAAGTATGTAGTTGCCTTCTTTATCTCTTTTGATTGTTTTCAGTTTGAAGGTTACATTGTCTGCAAACACAGTAGCTACCCATGCTTTTCCCTGGGTTACTATTGCACAAATGATTGTTGTCCATCCTCTGACTTTTAGTCTATAGATTTTCTTTTGAGTAAAATTTGTTTCCTCTATACTGTATATCATTGGATTTACAGTTGCACATCTGGCCATTTCTCCTGCCACGCAAAATGTACTACCAAGTTCACTGCCTGAAGTTCTGCCCACTGTGAAGATTTCCCTTCACCACTGTCCTTCAGGGATGTCCCAGAAAGGGGCTGCAATGCTGCAGCTGTCCACTTGCTGGTGGTGCCTGTATAGCACGCAGAGCCATCTGTAAACCAGGCCCTAGTCTTCTCTTCCTCTGACAGCTGATCATGTGGTACACCCCACACAACCACAGGAGCATGCTGGGAAACAAAAGGCAATATGGCAGGTGTAGGGGCCATAGGCATCTGGGCTACTTCCTCATGTAATTTACTGGTACCCTCTGGACCTGCTCTGGCTCGATCACGAATATCCCTGTTATGGTGGATACATTGTGTCAATTTGGGGAGTCCAGAGGTTTGGCTGAGTGACTCAGCAGGAAGCCAGGGTGCTTACTTTGTACACATCCTGAGCCTGTGGAAGTGGAGGGCATGGAGGTTATGTGAGAGGTACACGCCCCCTGGGTGGGGGTAGGCTGTTTACAATGTAGGGGAGAAAAGGAGGCTGCTTGCCTGCCATTCCTACCTTTTGCTCTGGTTGTTTTTCTGTGCTCTGCTGCCATGAACAGTTTGCCCTCTGCCATGTGCTACTCTGCCTCTAAGGAGCCAAGTATGAACTGAAACCTCCACAAACTGTAAACTAAATAAACCTTTCCTTTTTTCATTTTGGGTGTTGGGTATTTTGTCTCAGCAACGAGAAAAAAGTAACCAAGACAATACCATTTCCATTTAATGACAGACTGTTGCTGTGCACGTCCAAACTTATGAATTGGTGGATCAGATAATACCCAGGCCATGATAGGTAACTCAGATCTCATGGTGATCTTGTATCCCATGGTCAAACATTCAGTTTCTACTAGGGCCCAGTAGCAGGCCAAGAGCTGTTTCTCAAAGGGAGAGTAGTTATCTGCAGATGATGGCATGACTTTGCTCCAAAATCCTAAAGGCCTTTGCTGCAACTCACCTATGGCCATGTGGGGTGTACCACATGATCAGCTGTCAGAGGAAGAGAAGACGAGGGCCCGGTTTACAGATGGCTCTGCACGCTATGCAGGCACCACCAGCAAGTGGACAGCTGCAGCATTGCAGCCCCTTTCTGGGACATCCCTGAAGGACAGTGTGAAGGGACATCTTCACAGTGGGCAGAACTTTGAGCACTGCACTTGGTAGTACATTGTGCCTGGCAGGAGAAATGGCCAGATGTGCGACTGTATACTGATTCATGGGCCACAGCCAATGCCCTGGCTGGATGGTCAGGAATGTCAGGAACGTGGAAAGAACATAACTGGAAAATTGGTGGCAAAGATATCTGGGGGAGAGGTACGTGGGTTGATCTCTCTATGTGGGCAGAGAATGTAAAAATATTTGTTTCCCATGTAAATGCTCACCAAAAGGTGACATCAGCAGAAGACTTTAATAGTCAAGTGGATAAGATGACCCATTTTGTGGAGAGCAACCAACCTCCTTCTTCAGCCATCCCTGTCATTACCTGATGGGCCCATGAACAGAGTGACCATAGTGGCAGGGACGGAGGTTATGCATGGGTTCAGCAGCATGGACTCCCACTCACCAAGGCTGATATGGCTACAGCCACTGCTGAATGCCCGATATGTCAGCAGCAGAGGCCAACACTGAGTCCCCGGTATGGCACCATTCCCCGTGGTGATCAAGCTGTGACCTGGTGGCAGGTTGATTATATTGGACCACTTCCATCATGGAAGGGACTGCGTTTTGTCCTCACTGGCATAGACACATATTCGGGATATGGATTTGCCTTTGCTGCATGTACTGCTTCTGTCAAAACCACCATCCGTGGACTTACAGAATGCCTTATCCACTGTCATAGAATTCCACATAGAATTGCCTCTGACCAAGGAACACATTTTGTAACTAACAAAGTAAAGCAATGGGCTCATGCTCACAGTATTCACTGCTCTTATCATGTTCCTTACCACCCAGAAGCGGCTGCATTGATAGAAAAGTGGAATGGTCTTTTGAAGACACAGTTAAGGTGCCACCTATGTGGCAATAGCCTGCAGGGCTGGGGTAAGGTACTTCAAAGGGCGATATATGCTTTGAATCAAAACCCACTATATGGCATTGTGTCTCCCATAGCCAGGACTCATGGGTCCAGGAATCAAGTGGTGAAAGTAGGAATAGTGCCACTCACCATTACTCCTAGTGACCCATTGGCAAAATTTTTGCTTCCTGTCACCACAAGCTTATGTTCTGCTGGCTCAGACATCTTAGTTCCAGAGGGGGGGAAAGCTCATACCAAGAAGTACAACAATGGTAGCATTGAACTGGAAGCTAAGATTTTCCCCTGGTCATTTTGGTCTCCTAATGCCTCTGAGTAAACAAGCTGAAAAGGGAGTCACACTGTTGTCAGGGGTGATTGACCCAGATTATCAAAGGGAAATTGGACTACTACTCCACAACGGGTGAAAGAAAGAATATATGTGGAGTGCAAGAGATCCTTTAGGGCGCCTCTTAATATTACCATGCTCTGTTATTAAAGTCATTGGGAAAGTACAACAACCTAATATAGGCACAATGAAAAAGAGCCCAGAGCCTTCAGGAATGAAGGTATGGTTCACTCCACCAGGGAAAGAACCAAGACCCGCTGAGGTGCTTGCTGAAGGCCAAGGGAATACAGAATGGATTGTGGAAGAAGGTAGTTCTAAATACCAGCTACAACCCCATGATCAGCTACATAAAAAAGGCTTCTTGCCCTCCATTCCTCCCTTTTGCTGGTTTGTTTTTGCTGTGCTCTATTGCCATGAATGTTTGCCCTCTGCCATGTGCCACTCTGCCTCAGAACCAGCCAAATATGGACTGAAACCTCCAGAAACTGTAAGCTAAATAAACCTTTCCTTCCTTCATTTTGGGTTTGGGTATTTTGTCTCAGCAACGAGAGAAAAGTAACCAAGACACTTGTATACTGTATATCATTGCATTTTGTTTCTTAATCCACTCTGCCAGTCTGTTTCGACTGGTGAATTGAGGCCATTTCCATTAATGGTTATAACTGATATTTGTTGGCTTATCTTTTTCACATTATTTACTTGCTGTTGGTTTCATACCTGTTTAATTACTTGCTCTTCATGAGAGTTTCTTTCTATTGTTGTTCTTGAAATTGTGATCTTTTTTTTTTCTCTGTCTAAAGTATCTTTTAGTAGTAGTCTTTGTAAGGGCAGTTTTGTACTTATGAGGTTCTTCAATTGCTCTTTGTCATGGAAATATTTTATTTCTGTGTTAAACTTGAAGAATAGTTTGGCAAGATACCTCAGTCTTGGTTGGAAGATGTTTTGACTCAGGACCTGTAGTACTTCGCTCCAAGCTCTTCTCTGTTGGATAGTTTGTGTTGAGAAGTCTGCCGTGATTCTAATGGGCTTTCCTTTATAGGTGATCTATTTCTTTTCTCTAGCAGCTTTTAATATTCTGTTATTTTGCTGTAGATCTGGGATCTAGATTATTACATGCCTGGGTGAAGTTTTAATTTTGTTTATGAATATATGCCTCATTTACTTGTATCTCAGGTTCTGTTTCCGTGCTTGGGAAATTTTCTGCTATTATTTCTGCAAATATTTTTTTGTGTCACTTGTGTTGCCCCCTGCTCTTTCAATGACTCCTATTACTCTGACATTATTTCTCTCTGCCTCTACTGGCAGCTATTGAATTGATTTTTCTACTTGGTTTTAAGAGATCCTTCCTTTTATGATTGCTAGCTGCTATGGTTTTAAGAGATCCTTCCTTTTATGATTGCTAGCTGCTATGCTGTCTTCAAGATCTGAAATTCTATGTTCAGCTTCATTCAAGTGGTTTTTTAAGCTTTCAATGGAAGTTTTGATTTCCTGGAAATCTCCTTAAGTCTGTTTCATGCCTTCTTGTTCATTCCTATATTGTTCATGTTACATTTCCATGATTTGCCTATGTGCATCTATTTTTTAATATATTTTTTCTCTAGATGTGCTGAGCAATTCTTTAATTATTATTGTCATTTCATTTTTGCCTGAGAGATTATTTCTGATATGATCTCTTCTATGGCCTGATGGGATTCTTTTACTTCCACTGCAATTATTTCAGCAATTTCAGTTGTGTGTTTACCAAGTTATCCTGTGTCAATGTCTCCTGGACTTGTTCTGAATGGGGTGGCGTTCTGAGATTGTGTTTTAGTCCTTTGTCTTGTCATGTTTGATGGTGGAGGCAGAACACTCAGTCTTCCTCTTCTCTGGCAGCTCAGCTTGACCCTCAGTGTCTGCTGAGATGTGCTGCTTAGTCTGGGCTCTTCTGGCAGATGGTGAAATGTGCCTAGTGCTTCCAGGTCTCAGATGTGAACTATGATGTCAGCTGATGGCAGATAATCAGATCCAGTGTCCTCTTGCACCTCAGGGCACCCATATGACCCAGAATCAGGCTGCATTGGTGACACAATCATGAATCAGTGATTCTGTGTCCCCAGGCATATCAGGGTGTAGGCAGAACCCAGACATGAATTTCAGGGTCATCAGTTTATGGGCCACCTGATTCTGTGTCTCCCGGCATCTCAAGGCCTGCACATGAGAGGTGATCACAGACTGCCTGTGTCTGTGACCTCCAGAAGGTCAGGGCCCAAATAAAGCCCAGATGCCAACTGCTGTTCTAACAGTTCATGGACCCCTGCTCTAGTACCTCTGGTGACCCAGGTCACACGCGGTGAGGGCCCAAATGTGAACTCCAGTGTTAGCAGACCCTGGGCCTTCTGAGTTAGGACCTCCTGTCTGCACCAGGCACATGGAGTGTGGAAACTCAGACTGTAATGGCAACAGGGTCTTGGGTCCCCTGCTTTGCCCCCAGGAAGTAGATGGGAAATACCTGGTTCTCGGGGCATTCAGCTGTGAACCGTGGTGTCAGCAGGTCGTGGACCACCTGGTTCTGTGTCTCCAGTGAGCTCAAGGTACACAAAGCAGTCAGATGTGCTTTGTGCTGGCAGTGATCACAGATTACCTATGTCTGTGATCCCCAGAAGTTGAGGGCACAAGTAAGGCCTGGGTGCAAATCGAGATGCTAGCAGATCATGGACCCCCTGCTCTAGTACCTCCAGCCACACAAGGCATGTGCAGGGAAGGTCCCAGTGTGAACCCTGATGTTAGCAGGTCCTGGGCCTTCTCAGTGAGGATCTTCTGTCTGCAAACAAAGTTTCACTTTTTAAATAACCCAGTGAGACAGTGAAATACCACTCATGAAGAGCAGCCCGCGATGTAGAGGATGGACAAAGCAACAGTGAAGAAGAAAATAGCTCAGAAACAAGAAAAAAGTGAAACTGCAAATGAAAGAAAAAATGTTTTAAAAAATACTTGGAGTGTAATGGAAAGCAGTTTTACAGGTTATTTGTAGGGACAGAAAAATAAAAGTAGAAGGGAAAGGAAAATGTAGTTGAAGGTTGAGGAAGTTGTAACAAGATTGGGATCAATCAATATTTTGGCATACACACACTTTTTGATGATGATTAATCTGTCAATGAATGATGCAGGAAAAACTAAAGCAATAATTCTTAATCACCATTTCACATTAACACTTCACATATTTATTTTTGGAGAGAAAGACACAAAGGAAAGAATAAATTAAAAAAATATGAATATAAAAACAAAAGAACCCAAATAATTTGTGCTGATAGTATTTGGGTCACACAAAAGCATAGGACAGGCCAGGGGAAACTGAGCGCAAAGAAAGGGAAGGAATTTAAACGGAGCATGGAGGGGTGATTGACAGGTTGTGTGTGATTCAGGAGCAAACAAAAAGATTACAGTAGGTAATCCTGTGAAACTGCAAACAATGTGAGTAGGTAAGTAACTATAGAAATAAAAGCAGCAAGTGCCAGTTTGCTGTGCTTATTAGAACCCTGTTAAAAGCAATGCCAGATGAAAGAGAAAAAAGAGGACAATAAGAATGAAAATAGATTATGTTGACATTTTGTGTAATACAAAAGAAAACAAGAGTGTGGGAGGATCTAGGAGGTTGTGAGAGCGGAAGGAAGAAAAACTAAAGGGAGAAAGGGGTTAAGTGAATTGAGGCGATTGCACAGGAAGGATGAAAAGAGTTTATGACTAAATCAAGACGAATTTAGTTTTCTCTATGAAAGCTCTCTTCGCTTAGGAAAACCGAGTACACCTCAGTGAGAGCAGAGCAGTATCCCGGATCCCAGCTCTTACTGTAGCATACGACAACCGGCCCAGCTCTTCCAGAGAGCAGCCCTGGATGAAAGGAAGACAAATACACAAACGTGAACATTCCTCCCAGTCTGATTCATTTTGCAGACAGTATTTGAAATGAATACTTTTCTTCCTCTTCAAAAATAGAGGAATCTTATCTTGCAGCGTGTGTATGTGGGGTTTTGGGGGGGAGAAATGTTCCAGTCTTCTGTGGTTGTGACTGGGAGGTTGGGGTATGTTAGCCAGTGGTTGAGCTGGTTCCTCACTGATGACTAATAGCCTTGCCTACCAGGGAGTGAAGAAGGTGGTAGGTGGGGGTCAGGATGAATTACTGAAACTGTGTCTTCTCTCTGCAGCAGAACTCTAGCCAGAATTTTGTCCCTGTCACTATTCTAGTGCTCAGACTTGTGTTGTTCTCTCACCTCTGTGGTACCTCCTGCAGCAGCTTATGTCTGCGCTTTCTACACCACTCTGGCTGAGTCAGCCAAGTAAAAGCTGCGCATATCACTGCCCTCCAGCTTTCCATGTGCTTGTCTTTTTCTCCACAACCCCCTTCCCAAGCTGTGAGCTCCTAACCTTAACAACCATATAATTGCTTTAACAATAAATGCAAGCCCTAAATAAATTTTGCTCTTGGGAGCAAAGACAGAATAATGTCAGAGAACAACACAATTAGTGCAGCCCTATTCAGACGAGGGTGAGAGAGGCTTAGAAAAGTCCAATAATTTATTTTATTTTCTCTCTAGAGCTGGAGAAAAATCTCATTCAGGGACTAGTGAAATGACTACAATCCATGCAGTTGTATGTATTCTAGGACACATCTTTGTTGCTTAATAAATAAGATAAATGTAATCATTGAGATGGAAAAAAGAAAGCCATAGCACTAGAAAAACTCCATTAATTCTACTAAGAAAAATGCGTTTTGCCCTTGACTGTTCTCCTATGGTACTAATGTTTGTCTTGTTATTTTCCTTAATGCTGATTCTACAGTATGTAGGCAAAATTGTCCAGATATGATTATGAGACTAATTTTCATCATTCCATCTCCAAATTCTGTACCAAGTACTTTTAGACTGCAGAGTCAATCACTTTCTACACATTCTTTGGTCATTTCTCAAAGTGTTGCTTTAAATATTTTCTTTAAGGTATGTGAGCAGGTACCTGAAATGAGCAGGACGTACTTGCTAATGTAGTCCAGGTTCTGTTTCTCGAAATGAAAGGGAACAATATCTTTAGAAAAAGTCACATGTCCAACCTAACTGCTCAGTGTGCAGCATGTACAAACAACATTAGCACAGATGACTGATCTTGTATTCATAGGCCACACCTTGGGCAGATATGAGATCACCACCATCTTTGCTCTAAAGACATGTAAATATTGCAATGAGCAGTTCATTATTTCATAGTGTCATCTTTAATGATTCTAGTTTCAAATCTGTGGGAACATCTTCAAGTTGGAAACTACATTGAACTATTTCTTTTCTAAGGCCTAGCAACTCTTCTCTCTCTCTCTCTCTTCCCCTCTCTCTCATTTAAAGTTTGCTTTTCCCAAGATTACAGTATTAAGTTGCCCATGTGGTCAGCATTTACTATTGATCAACTTCCCAAGCCCCCGATATCACATATATACTTTCTTTTGATACTCAAACCTGGTACTAAAAGCAGGCCTATCACTTGATCCAAAAGAAAACATGCTTCATTTACTCATTTTTCTACAGATATTTCTGTTCCAGAGAAAATGGTTCTTTTCAAACACCTCATAAAATATTTAAAATTTTCCTTTAGCTTTCAATATAATTATCACAGCCAAGGAAGCATAAAATTAAAAAGTGTGTAGACATTTAGGGCTGTGCACTCTCATAATATTCAAGTTATTTATTTAAAGGAAATCACTACAAAGTGACAGAACTCTAAACCCGAAAATGTGGGCTGTTGATATAATAACGGCGGCCCATGAGGAAATGAGTATTTGGTGGTAGCTGTCATTTTGTTTTCTAAGGGTTATTTTTCTACTGCATACTTCATAGTCATTTCTTCCTTTTTCTTTTGAAGCCACTGAATAAATACAATCTGGAACATGAACATCAAAGGCAGCAATGGATTCAGCTGTTAAATCCCTTTCAAACATCTTTTCCCCGTTGCATAGATGGGGTTAGGTAGAGATAACTGCCAGAATAATTTGACTTAGGTACAAAAGGTGTTATTCACTACCATGCACCAAAGATAAGGACAGGGTTGGTTATACTGCTCAAAGTTTTCACTGAGTATCTATGATCTACAAGGCATTTTGAAGAAAATGTGCAATAAATCTCTAAAACATGGCAAAATTCAGAAAATTGCTTCTAAAAGACTATGGTTTCTTTAGCATATGCCCATTGTACTTTTAGAAATTGTTTTCATTTACACTCTAGAGGTAATGTAATGTAGATGAAATCTAATTGAAAGAAAAATTTTCTGGGCTGTAGTAAATAAACTATATAATTAAAAGCATATAAACTACTTTGTATCTTATATTTTATGTCAGCTGTTAATAAATCTTATCCAGACAAAATAACTGCATTTGTAAAACACAATTAAAGAAAATTGTAAAAGAACCTTCTATCCAATATACATGTTCCCAGCAATGCCCTCATTGCTTCATGAAAAAACCTGTTTAAAACTCCACGTAGGCAGTATAATCTTTAGATCATGCAATATTTGTCTTTAGGTGCCTGAATCATTTCATTTGCCATATGAATTATATAACAGCTTTCCAGACAAATTCCATGAATATAGTTTTTAGATAAAAAGGAGAATGTTTGCAAGAATCTTTCCTATACTAAAGCTATTTATGTATGAAAAATCATTCTCTTTATAAGCAAACATGGATGCTACATTATAGTACAGAAATGTACCTAGATTTCCATCTTGATCTAAACAAGCAAGTTCTTGTCATGTTTAAAATATAGTCATTTTCTTACATAAACCAGAAGGTCAAGAAACAATTCATCTGAAGTTGAAATAGAAATGCTGAAATTCAGACAAAGGGTGACAGACTCGACATGGTTATGTTGATAATTCTTATAAATCAAAAGTGGTCCTTTAATAAACCCATTAGAAATTTTATAAAGAATTGAAAATATATCCTGAAGTCAGGATATAATTTATGAATGATGAATTCTACATTTTCACTTATTGAAATACAGTATGCATATAAATCAATTTTTTAAAATATTTTGACAGAGGTTCTTATTTTCATTTTTTTAAATCACAATGAACTCAAAATGCAATCAGCACACTTTTATTTTGGATTCCTGATGAGCACACTTTTAATAATGTTCTTGGTCAAAGCAATGAATATGGCTAATTATACTTTGATTATTTTTTTAAAAAATACACTCAGGTGGATATCTTTTTAAATATTCACAAGTTTGCTATTCGCTACCCAAAATTTTATTTACTTGAAAAGCAAATAGATATTTGCATGTTACATAAAGAGAAAAATTAGAAAATAGAGATACAGTAATACCTCAGTTTGCAAAAGAGTCTACCGCATTTACAAACAATTTGGTTTTCAAACAAAAGTATTTGATAAACTTTTCTTCTGTTCACAGACTCCACATGAAGTGACAAGAATAGCCATAGCCATCTTCCCCATGCAAACACAAACAAGCCTATATTTCCCAAAATTGTAAAATAAATTAAGTTTGTGAACCAAGGTACCACTGTATTGTAATAATATTCAGTGAGTTAAAATAGTTGCTATCTTGTAGCCTTTGTTTTTCTGTTTTGAGGTGAATAATTTACAGTAGAATACCTTTATTTCAATTTTCAAAAGTTTTTGAGGTTTAATCCATCACTTTAAAATTACATGTGGCACATCCCTTTTAATATCTTGATTCAGGACATATTTGTCTACCAACATTGAAGGATCCAAAGAAATATAATTCAACCAAATAGAAAAATAACCCTGAATTGCTGTTCTATCTTCCTGTGAATCCTGTAAATTTCTCAAGACTTGATTGCAGCTATTGCAGAACAAAGTTCTGAGTGGAAAGTAATGCAGCGGGTATGGCACATTTCTTCTGTGTGGAAATAGAGGAAGTGAGAAAATAGCATCTTAATGACAAACTCTTCTTAATTAGTAATTCTCCCTAATCATGGTTTGTGCTATTTCTGAGTATTTTACATGAAATTATTATGGTCAAATGGTTATAATTATTCGCTTGGAATTTTACTGCTTTACATTAATCTATGAAAAAGAGACTGTATTTTGAAAAGTAATAATACTATTAATACGATGTAAGATGTAGAACTTTATCAGAATTTTAAAGCAGAATGTATAAGAAGTATATGGAGATTTACATGAAGCTCACATAGCAAAATCACTCTTCCAAAACAGTAGGTCTATATGGAAAATATAAAACCAAAGAGATGACTTATAAGCCAAAACCTTTTTGTGCTTCCTAAAACATTTGAAGGCATCATTATAGATAATAGAAAATTGAAAGGAAAGATGCATTCATTCCATTACATTTACATATAAACTTGCTCATAATAGAAAAGAACTGCATAAAACATTACAGCTCCTTAATTTAAGATATAATAGAGAAAATGAAATGACATATTTAGTTTATCTCTGGAAGTGTAAGAGCTGCACCAACTAAAGATAATTTAGATAATGAAATAATAAAAAACCTACCTGCCATTTGTTTCCAGGTCTACACCCATAGATACTGCTAAAGAGATGATAACACAGAGAACAGACACTACTAAAACACCATTAACTGCTTGAAGATTCCACTAGAAAAATATCTTATAAAGATACTCCTATGGTTCGGATGGGTGCCCCCTGCCCCACACAAGGTCTCTGTGTTAAAGGCCTGGTCCTCAGTGCGAGGTATTAAATCTTTACATCAGTTGGGGACCAGGTGATGTTTCTTATTTTGTTGGGGAATGCACCCGCAAAAGTGATGAGGGACTGTAGCCTTTAGTCTCTTTCTTCTTTGCTTTATTTCCCTGTTCATGAAGTAAGTGGATTGCTCATCATGAAATATTGAATCCCCCAGAGGTCCAAAGAGATAGGGCTGCATGATCATGGACTGGGACCTCCAGAAGTGGCAACCAAAGCTTTTCTCTGCATAACTCACTTCACATATTTCAATTTAGTAATGCACAGCTGACTAACAACAAGTAATATTTCTTTTTTATTATTTTCCACACACTGAAGTTTCAGGAAATGTCATATATAATAACATGATAATCTTTATCGGTATTTTACAAATAGCAAAGATGATTATTGTTACCACTAAAACAACTCTGAAGATAAAATGCGTGAAACTGGGAGTAAGCTAATGCTTCCATGGAGGACTAAGACCGTAACTTACCCAGATCCAGCATCACAGTCAAATATGCTGAAACATTTTCCTTCTTCCTGCTGAAACCTTTGTTGTTTCCCCACTTGCATTAGCAGAGAATATTAAGAAGCAAATAAGAAGTTAATATTAGAAGTTTTAATGTTCCAGAAAGAGAAAAAATAATCATTTATGGGCCTAACAGTACTTAATATTCTTGGCAATGAATGATAACAAAAGAATGCATATAAAATCAATGCATGCTTTCATATAGAAGCCAGTGATATTCTAAAGTTAAAATTATTATGCAGTTTTATTTCTTTAACTCTCTGTAAGGAATTGGTGAAAATTAATTTGAAGGGATCCCTTTCTCTGCATGTCCTATTACCTTTTCTGAGGGAACATTGCCTATTCTTTTGTCCTGACCCTAGTGCTTAAATTCTTATGTTAGATGTAGCATAAAAATAATGGTAAGTAATACTTTTTTCAGGAATTTACATGATTTTTCAGATAACTTAAAAGCATATCCCACATTTGGTGTATGAGTATTCCTATATAACACTTAATATAATGGTTATTCTTATTCTCTCAGTGCAAGGTTTCATGTATTCTTTGTCAGAATTTGGGAAAATGCATATTCTTTGGCTGGAAAATAAATCATTCTTGTGGGGCAATTCTTCATATTAAAGTAAAATTGATTTAACTGAATTTTCTTTCAATACAGTTGGATAATATAACCATGATTTTAAGTCAAGCAAAACTGTCATAATCCAGATGATACAAAGAGAAATGGAAATCTCCAGCATCAAATGCATGAGTCCAGCAGACAGTTCCATAAGAACTACTTGAAAATGCTAAGGTAGCTCCTTATTTCTATCTAAAAATAAATCTTGCCAATTTTCTGACTTTTATTAGTACATGTTTGCCATACATAATAAGTAGATTAACTGTAGATAATTGGTACATAGATAACACATTTTAATTTTCGCCCTCCCCTCCGCTCACTTTAATTTTTTCCAGTATTACATTCATATATTTATCTTATAAGATCTTGTAAAATTAATTATCATATATACAGATTAAAAAACAGACTAAAAGGCTAACAAATATATAAAACATGTAAAACAAGTGCCATGAGTCAAGGTATAATTTTAAATACATTATGCCATATTACAATACTTTTTTATCTCTTTTTTCCCTATATCTGGTTTTTCTTTCATATTCTATATATCAAATATTCTAATTCATCAACTTTATCTCTGTTTCATAAGAAATTACTGATACTATTTTTATGGTAGCATTGCCATGTTATTTCATGTAGCGTGGTTATCCACATAGATGCATTATTCCACGTAGCTGGATTTAAGCTATTTGGCAATCACAGCAGAATATATTTGTAGTGGCAGGTGCTGACAGTCTATTTCAGAAGTGTAGATGTGGGAGTTACTGACGTACCTAAATACTCTTTGTTAGTTGCTTCCAGGATCTGTGACAAGTAATAAAACAATGAGCACCAAGTAAATTGTTTTGGCTGGAACGGGTAGTGAATCACAAGGCAACTGACACCGACAACTTCTACCTTATGCATCAAGTACCAAATTTCATGAGTTTCAAAGCAGTTGAATATTGAGATTTGACTGTAATTATATGTTCAGTGCATTCCACAGTATCGTGAGTTACCAATTTTGCCATTTTGTTGGTTCACACAACCACTACAGTGTGAAAAATATTAGCATACAATAACTGCCAACAAATCTCGCTCTTAAATATATATTCTTAAAGTACATAGAAGCAAATATTAATTACAAGGACTTTATTGCAAGGTAAAACCTCAGTGCAGCAAGCAGAAGGAAGATGAGTCATGTAGGATGGGGAACAAATCTGGTTTCCTAGGGCACTCCGCCGTGCTCCTCTGCATGAGATGTTATAGAATGTCCAGAGAGTGCATCTATATAACTTTTTGCAACATCCCAGGCATGGAGACAATAGTCTTCTGGTATGCCATTTTAATATGAGAAAGTGGGGAGGTGATTTAGGGGCACAGCAGGTGAAGCTGTTCAACTGAGGCTTGGAATTCCATAGAGCAGTGAAAGGTAGCCAGCTTTTCTGTTAGCCAAGGCTGAGCAAAGCAGCCAGGCATCTGTTGTGGACAACAGGTTGGACTTGTCACTTCATGCCCCTACATCCCATGTCCCTTTACTAAATATGAGGGCATTTCAGAGTGGCCTCCACTTTTGCCCTGTGGATTGTGTGTGGCTTTTAGATGCATCCATAGCAAAATATCTCAACTTGGCTCTATCTGCATTTGATGTTGAATAATTCTCCATCATAGGATGCTGTCTTATGTGCATCCTAACAGGTTTAGCAGAATTCCTGGTCTCCATCCATTAGATGGTAGAACTTCCTCTTGACCTATCTGTGTGAACCAAAAGCAACTTTATGCATTGCCAAATTTTGCACAGAAGACAAAATTGTCCTGATTTATACAATCCAGATGGTCAGAAAAATCTATTTATTCAGTCTTCTAATTCTCTCAATCTATCATTACTGTTCAAGGAAAAAGAAAAAGAGCTAAGAGCTGATCTACATACCCGTCAATGAGCATACGCAAAGCAGGCCATAATGGCCATAAGTGTGTGTCGTTTCCAAAGAATTTCATTTCTTTGTTTTTCCTCTTCTCCAAGCACCCATTCTCTAACTTTGATTCTTTATCTTAAAGGAATCTAAATAATGGGTAAAAGCAGAGGCCCTGCTGTTGCACTGGATTTTCCTCTCCTTGGACTGCACCATCTTAGTGAGCTCAGTCCTCCCCTTAGCCACCCTCTGCTTATGTGGAGTGACATATGTAGACTCCTACCCAGATGGGCCAGTTAGGAATCGTTACTCCTTTACTTAGGGCTCAGATGACTTTAGAGGAGATATTGGAAATAAATAACAATTCCTACTTTTTGAGCAGAATGGAACCATATGAGAAAATAAACACAATTCATAGACTCTACTTGTCATGAGACCTCACCTATCCTGACTTAAACAATAATTGTGTTCTGCTGTCATTACACGTCTGTGTGTATTATGTATTATTATGATCTCTCATGTGAGCTTCACTAAGAAGAGATACTTTTGTGTGAGAATTAAGTCATTCTGAAATGTACTCAGAAATAAGTTCTGATCAGAACCAACCCACATTTCATGATGCAAGGCTTTGCCTCCTTCCAGTTTTGAAATATTAGGGAAGATTGTAATGCTATCCTCTCAATCTAGTCCTGTTATTGTTCTCTTAATGTAATTAGTAGCTCAGATGTGCATTTTGGTTTGCGATTTTGAAAGCACTCTCAATTTGATTCAAGGTCCTAGCAGCTCACAATGGACAGGTGGAGTCAGTATTAATTCAAGGAAAGTAAAGGTGTTTAAGCATGTGTTACAGTGGGGGTACACTGCTCAGGCTTCCACACCAAGGAAATAAAGGTGAGACCCTCAGTTACCTGCGCACTTGTTAACTTGAATTGGTGTCATTACTTCTTCCACTTCACAGGTAGACATTCTTGTGAAGCACAGTGGCTTGTAGATCCCACATACATATGTAAGTTTCCAACATCCACTTGGAGTTCACTTTGTATTTCCCAGGACATTTTTACAGCATTTTAACTACTATACCCTGTTGTAAACAGGGGTGTCTCTTCAGTTTCTTTCATATATATTGAGTTTATTTCATTGCTTTTTCTTCCTTCTACTATTATTTCTTCTTCCTGGAATTCCACTTCTTGTCTTGGGGTTGTTATAAATGCCACATATTATTTACGAATGCAATGCTCCATGCCCACCCTAGAAAGGTATGCTATTCCTATGCGCGTGACCCCATATAGCACTGAGGGACACACTGCTTAATGCTTAGCCTTTCACCAGTTATTGCGTGTATTAGTCCTGCTTCCTGAGCTAGACTGTAACCTTGATAAAGAATAGAGTCCTACATATGATGCCTTCATAGTTACCAAGTACCTAGAATATGATTTCTATTCTGTGAATTCTTTCTGGATGAGTATTTGATCTTTTCAGAGATCAGAAATATTGACTTAGTTAGAAAAAAGTCATCATAGAGGAAATTTCAACTATGAAGGTAATCTTGGAGTTTGCATTGTTCCTAAAGCACATGCTACACTTTCTACATTTTTAAACTATTCTTTCTGGTCAGGCACATAATATACCTTTTTTGCCCTTCAACAAGGCCAATCAGCACAGAACCACTCTCAGGAAGAACTCTTGCTGTTGTGTTGGCAGCAGCTCTTCCTCCAGCCGAGCCAGCAGTTACATCACACATTCCAGAACAGTGTGACTCATGCACACCTAGTGCTCCTTGCTGCCGCAATACATTTGCAAACGTAAGAAAGAAATGCTGCGCTAGGACATGTGTGCATCTAGGACGTTCCTTTGACCTCGCAAAGATGATCACATGTTAGAGAACTGGGAATGATATGGATCTACAATTGTGTAAAATTGGCCCTTATTTTTATTTTTCTTCTGTAAGAATAACAATTTGTTTTTCACACTGTTCTCAGAAAATGGTGGGAAATGGCAGTGAGTGATGGTTAAGAATTAGTGGTAGTGGAGTTGCAGTTTTCACTTCTGCTGTTCTTTCCTATCTGTCTGAAGCATTTTGACTTCCATATCAAATTCAGCTTCCTCTTACCTCCACTTCATATCATGTATGAAACAGGCATCTGTGTTGATCAGATTCTGTTTATGACGGACAATTTGTAAGACTGTTTTACTGTTAAAGTTTATCTTTTATCTAATAAAATATTTAGGGCTGATATACATATAAGGAAAGTATGGATATTATACAAACTATTAGACATTTAAATAATTTTAGGGCATTTCAATGTTTTTTTTCAAAAAGTTTCAAATTATTGTATTTACTTTAGGAATATATTACTGAGATGTTTTATGAATGATCTCCAAGAATAATACATTAATGACATGGGGAACAAGTGAAGTCAGTTTCTATGGGCATTTTACATGACTCTTTAGAACACAAAAGTCAAATTTCTCAATGATTTTCTCTTTCTTATTTTCATGTAAATATCAAATCTTCAGATGCGCATGCAGAAATGAGGGAATGTGGAGGAAGCAAGAGGAGTTCCTCTTGCAGCTGCAGGGAGCCAAAAATTAATACAGTCTAGTGGGGAGCAAAGGAAGCTGAAGCCACAGCAGCAGAAGGATTAACAGGGCACTGTCCTAGCTGGACAGCATCTTAAATGGATGTGTTCTCAGGTCACTGTGGTTAATGAGTCTTTTTTACAGGAAGTAATTTAAGGAATGACTTAACTTTCACATCATGTAGAGCTGTGTCTTGACCTACAAGAGTAATAAATAAGAATTGTCTAGGCCTATAATAGAAACCAGGGTTACAGTGTATGTCCTGTGAACTCATCAAAGGAGCTGGTAGATGAGTGATTATTTCTTCCCCAAGGAACAAGCAGACTATGAACCAGGAAAACCTATTCAGACAGAAAAGTAACATACTTGAATGACTGACTGTGAGTTAAATGAGATGTGTTAACCGTGCCAAAAATGCATAACATTTCTATGACAACATAATAACTGCTTGAAATATGAAAAGATTTTTAACCATTTGAATACTCTCTCCATCTAAAATAGAAGGGAGATTATGAAGACAGACAATTGTGAGCTCTTGGAAGGCTGTTGAGTAGTGGTTGTCCATGATCAGAGACTTCTAGGGAAAGCAGAAGGTATCTAGGGATTTGTAGGGTTGGCAGCACTGATTCCCCTGTGTCCTGCTTTAAGTTTCTGGAAGGTATGATGAGCACATTAGCTACTAGCCACTCCATAACTTGGGATCTCACCAGCAGCAGACATCACAAGTAATGATCATCCTCGTGTGATCTGAGTAACAGCTGGCAGTCAATCCCATGGCTTGCATAAGCATGATTAAATATGAAGAATATAATCCATTCAGGTACGTCTAATCTCCTCAAAAACTGATTATTGTTAAGTGAAGAATAACTACAAATATTCATGACAAATAAGAATTTTAACAATTGAATTCCTCGTTGTGCATATAATTTGAACAGCATGTCATCACCTATCTGATTAGAGACTCTTAGTCATGGTTAAAATCTTAAAACTCTATTCAGGCTCCATCTTCTCTGCACAGCGTGCTGAGTGCTTACTTCCTTTACTCATGACCACAATAAGACAGCGTCCACATCCTCCTCATTTTTCTTCATATGTAGCTTTCCTGACTGTTAGCAGAATCTACCATAGTATCATGGAATACATCTGCTTATTTTGTATCTCTTAGACAAGGATATCTCATGTGCAAGTTTGAAAGTTTGATGTTAAATTTTCATTTCTAGCAGGAAACATGAGCTTTCAAATTAATGAGTATATGCTGTTAGCTAAATAAAATCAAGCCATTTAGTTATAATTCTACATTTTCTCAATAGCTTGGTTTTAGATTATCTTATTTCACATCCTACCATGGAAGGTGTGATACATGTGTGTACATGCTGGCCATTACCCCACCCCTGGCAGGAGGCCCCTACGCTTGCAACTTAATGGATGAAAGGGTTATGTGGCTTACAGTTTCAGTGAGTTCAGCCCAAGGTGTGCTGAGTCCAAGGCAGAAACAGAGTCATGGCGTAGGGCAACTGTCCACCTGCTGGCCTCACCTGCCAACAGGAAATCCAACTGTAAATTCATCAATACATTGATCCACCAATGATTTTAGGGCCCTTGTGAACCAATCACATTTCAAAAACTCCAACTTTAAACATGAGACTTTTGAAAGGCATTTTAGATCTAAACCATAACTGTGTGTGTGTATGTGTGTGTGTGTGTGTGTGTGTGTGTGTGTGTGTCTATATTTGCCCATACATGCATGAGTATATCATTTTAATTCTTCTGGCATCCTTTCTTGAAGGATAATTTGAATCAACCAATATTTTGGAGTACACAGCAAATCCAACCTGGCATTAGAAAGAATATTTGACTTGGATTTTGCAGTTAGGAAATTAAATCCCCTTTTAAAAATTCACTAGTTATATAAACTTGGAATTTGAATTGCTCTATATGTCCATTTCTTCACTTGAAAACTAGTAATGCCCACCTCAAAACGTTGCTATGATCTTAAATAAAGTGGCTTTTATCTGAAAATTTGTTATGAGTCATTCTGAAATCCCAGCAAGGTCTTCCCACCAAGGATGATGATTAGCCCGGAAGGAACATCTACTTAACTGCCAATCCATCTAATCTAGGCTTATTAATCTATAGGATTTTTTGCATATTAAATTATATAGGAAGTTCCATATCTTACTAAAGTACTTATATTTTCCTCTTTCCAATTCATAGCTTCCTGTATTATATTTTGTATGGGTTTTGGAAGCAACTTTGACAAGGACAACAATGAATGATTTTAAAAACTCTCCTAAATTAAACAAGTTAGATCAAATAGTAACAGTAGGGGAAACAGCTGTGATGAGATGATAAAGTGAGATTTGACTAGAAAGAGATGTTAAAAGAAAACTGAGAAATAACAGAAATTTAAGCACATAAGGAGTAATTAAAGAAGTAGGTCATGGAGAGTGTTTGGATCAATGATTTCACAGACTTCCAAAGTTTAAGACTGAGAAAACTGGTAAAGGAAGGAGAAGACAAGTATTGAAAAGAATGAAAACCTTCAGTTTATGTAGCTCCTTATAAGTTTAACCCTAGACCCTGGGATCTGCAGTGTATATTGTACTTAAGTGTTTGAAAATTCAGGTCGCAAACTATTGTTTAGGATTCCAGTATATAAACATACATGTGTAATATAAATTAATCTGTTAAGTAAAGATGTAGCACGTACCATATGTAAAGATGTATTATTTTACACACTGCTAAATAAAATCAAACCATTTCCTTGAAATTGCACATTTCATCTACATCTTGGTTTTAGACTTTCTTATTTCAAATTCTTACCACAGAGGAAGTGGTATGTGCAGTATGTGTATTGTGTAGCAATATTTCAAGAATAAAAAATTAGAGAATAGCACTTATAACACTAAAGAAATTTACAAACATATCAGAGAGATAAAGAAAAACCCATGATGAGGTTGAGAGCTGTTTTTGATACAAATGTATATTTATTGTAGTAGCTCCCAAAAGAGCTGATTGTAAGAATCAACAGAGCAACTTATATAAAATACAATGTGTTTTAACTTTTGTTACATCCAAGATCTGTTGGCATATTATAGAAAAGTACACAAGTAAAGTTTTTAAATGCATGAATTGGCAATGAGAATAAAGTGTAGTCATGAAAAGCAAAGTTCAAACCATTTTTGGAAGATGGTCAGTGATATATGTTCAGGCACAGATGAGACTAGGTAGAAATGGTGTGTAAGAAGTCTGCAGTGTCATGACCAGGACCTCATAATTTAATAATGTGGAAGCATGGAAGTCTTGCGGATGAGTGAATGACACTAGTATTTCTCAGCAAATATCAGTAGTAATAGTTTCCATGCCAAGTGGAGAGAGATGTCTCCATGGTTTAGATGAATGCTGCAGAAGCAGGTTTACATGGATGAAATGTGAGGTATAGAAAAGACTCACAGAAAGCAAGTCAGAAATACTTGAAAGGATAGAAAGGAGTTTATAATTTAATGTTTATCCTGGAACTTTGAATTATTGCATTAAGTCAACTAATGCTCAGATATTAATGGAGCGAAAAATCAATTCAGATTTCAGCAGATTCCATGTTTAATACCAACAAAATATTGACATGGAGGAATGCTAAACACCTGTTACCTCTGGTCAGAAACTAAAGAGATATGAAAACTTGAAATAGAAATTTGGACATCATGTTTATTAAGGTGCAAGTTGAAATACTGATGTTTAATGCAGTAAATGGGAAGAAATGGAAGAAGATCAAAGAAGAAATGCTGGAGAAAAAGGAAGTGGAGATAGGGAAAAGGAGAGTGGATAGTAAGGAAGAGAGAAAGGACATTGTAAATGTGCATTTTCATTCACAATAAAAAGATAATAATGCAAAATATTGTGTAAATTTTTAATAGAATAAAGATGAAGACATTGTGTATTTGGATCATTAGGAGGCCAATGAAGCTCTGTGACTGGGACACATGCCTAGTGCAGTTTTCTACCAAGAATCTACTCATCTTTTCCCAGGCGCTCACTCACCTATGTGCTTGCTGACAGCATTTGCCCTCTGATGAAAGCTTGAAAATACGCTCATGAGAGGTATCTTCCAAAACTGTTCCAGAGAGTGTGGGATAAGTATGTTGGAAACCAGAGTATTTTGAGGTAGATTAATAGCAAGGCATCTTTTAATGTGATGTATTTTAAAATTTTAAATATTCACTATATATTTAAAATACTTTAAAAAGGAACTTTAAGGGGTTTTGTGTCAATACATGTTTGTGTCCATGATGTTTATATTCATGCTAGGGAATAGGACTGTGTGCTCCCCGTCCCTTCTCCACCTGCTTCCCTCCCTCCACTTCCAAATTCTCGTCCCCGTTTTCATTGCTGTTATTATTTTTCTTCTTAGTTCTTATTGATGAGATAGTTTATATTCATCGTGGGTATTTGGTATGAGTGCCTCGTGTCAGGTCCTCACCGTACGGTTTGGTCACGTCCTGAATGAAGTTAAAGTCACAGCCAGCAGAGAGACATGCAAGACTTCAGCAGGGCTTATCAAAGCCTTCACCAAGCAGCCTGGTCCCTGGCGAAACTGTTCAGCTCAGCGAGGCAGATACTTCACATACTCTGATACTCTACTTGTTGAGGAGTAACTTGTGTACGTGTGAAGCAAGGGAAGACCTACTCTGATGAAGAAAGGGAGGAGAATTGTGAACCAAGGGTGACCTGTTTTCAGATACGTATAAGGCATGAATATAATAGTGGACCTAAACATTAAATCTTAGACAGGAAATAAAATCAGTGCCCTACAGAGGCAGGAGCAATTGAGGAAAGAGAAGGGAAACATGCTTGTTAAACAGGCATTTTCCAAGGACCAGGGAATCACGTGGAGAACGTTGGAGTTTATAGCCTCTGTCAGTTCCCGAGCGCCAAGGTTATCCCCCAGACGTTTCTAAAACTCTGTGTGCGATACCCTGTTGTATCTCCTTCCTTCCTAAAGAAGACTCATTTTAGGGTACTATATAGCAAAGTTAGGTCACTGTTGCCTAATACTGTGTGTGTGGCTGTGGTGTCATAGCATAGTGAGAGGAAAAAGTTCTCACCTGGAGCCTCCCAAAATTTTGGTTGTGGGTGATGGACTGGATGTGAGCAGAAACAGTCCCACTGCACCAGAATATGGTATAAGACCTAACCCTGTCTTGGGGAGAACTCAAAACCTCCTACAAGAAGTGCTGTTTAAGGAAAGCTGCAAAGGACATGCTGAAAGTATTCAAGGACAGAATATGGAGGGAGAGGCGAGTGTTTCAGGTGAGAGAAAGGGCAGAAACAAGGGAAACACACTGAGAAAGTAACAGCAAGACCTATTTAAGTGACAATTCTCATTCAATGACAAGTAAACAGTATCTGGTTTTCTATATTTAGCAAGCTCATGTAAGATGACTAAATAAATCATGTAATCTGATCAAATACAACAGTTAAACTGGAAGTTCATTTTACTGGAAAATGTTAAAAATCAGATTTATTTTTAATACAATGCATGCTATGTGCCTGCTACAAGGAAATATTATTTAATATGTGCAGCAGGACAGGAGGGCTGGGGATATAGCTCAGTGGAATAAGCGCTTGCCTAGCAAGCGCAGGGTCCTGAGTTCGATCCCCAGTACCGCAAAAAAAAAAAAAAAAAAGTGCAACATAATAAATTTCCCCACTAAGGAACAATTATTCCTTGATATAACATTATTAAATTGTATGTATAGTATACATTTTTGTCTATTTTATATTTATATATTTTGTGTATATTATTTTTAAGTTTTATACTATGCTTAATTAAACTTGACTTTAAGAGTAAAGATGAAATACAGTTTTTTCTCCCTCACTATATTTAAGTAAAATATATTTAAAAATCTATTTCCAAGCTGGAGTTTTACATTTCATATGGGCACTTCTCATTTCTGGGAAATGCATTTCTATTGTATTGCTTCATTTTTGCTTTCCAGGCAAGCTTTTTAATGTTTTCAGTTCTTTCTCCTTTATACTCTTGGTGCTTTATAAATTTATGGAAACATTTACATAGAATGTATCTTTCAGAGAGGGTCATGTTATTTATTTTTCTGAAAAGAACAGCAGCTTTGCACCTGGAGTACCGCAGGTCATAACACTTGATTGTCTTAACTTTTGTTTCAGATGCAAACACTTGGTCTCCCCTGAGATGATCTGGTACTTTGGATTTAAATTAAAATTATGCATCTTCAGTTGAGAAATTTAGCTTCTGAGAGGATAACTTGCAGGCATAAAACACCAATGGATATAAATATGTGCCAATGTTTACTGCAAGACCTCTTCCAGATGACTGAAAATGGATACATCAGAAATGTTCATCAACGTGCAATGAGTGAAAAAACTTGCTTAGTCTTTAGGGTGTAATGGAAACGATATATTGTTAACACCAATACCCATGGGTGAAAACAAACCAACAAAGCCCAGTATAACAATTGCAGCTAAGGTGGTGCAAAGGGAGGGCCTTGGTTAAAGGTTCGAAACACACCCCACTCACAACCCTCAGATGCTCCACATGGGAACCAGGCTGCCGAGCAAATCCAACATTTGTTAATTATAACCAAACATGAGGTAAATTTTAAAAGTTTTAATTGTGACCTAAATACTTCACAGTAAAACACATTCCTCATACAGATGGCTAAATCTCTGCCTCAAAACTATTGCTGATGGTTTTTATGTATTATGAGCTTCTGCTCTGATGACAGTTAAAAATACATAGGTCTTTTTGGCTTTCAAATCAGACTTGCTTGTGATTTTATTAATTCACCTTAGCCTAATGTGGCTGCTGTAACAGAATCCTGCATATTGGATAGCTTATAAACTTTGAAATGTATTTTCCACAGTTCTAGAGGCAGGAAGTTCAAGATGAAGGCATCAGAATGTTTGATGGCTTGTGACAGCCCATTTCCTGGATCACAGAGGGTATCTTCTTGTGTCCCTGCATGGCCTTTCTTCTGTTTCTAGGGGCAGAAATGGGGAAGAGTGAAGGGAGAGGGAGGAAGGGAGAGAAAAAGAGAAGAAAGAGAAAGAGAAAGAAAGAGGAAGAGGAAGAGGAAGAGGAAGAGGAAGAGGAAGAGGAAGAGGAAGAGGAAGGAACAGGCAGTAAGTGAATGAGATGTGGTGTCTCCTTTTTACTTATTAGGGGACCAGTGCTATTGGATGATGGCCTCAGCCTTATGACCAACTTCAGTTAGCTTGAACTCCTGCCGCCTAGGCCACGTCTCCAAATATAGGGAGTCAGGACCTCAATATGAATTCAGTGGGCCATAATTCAATTCATAATACTTCTGTAATGAGATATTTATGTTATCGTACTTTCTCAAAATTTGGGAAAACTTGTAGAATCTCTGGTTTGGATTAACAGTTGGAAAATACCTAAACCTTGAAGTTTAGGACAGAAATCCTCAGAAACAATTCCCGCATAATTTATACATGGAAGGTCCTGCAACTTGATGACATAAAAATATGCAGAAGGAAAGCAAGTTTAGCACAATTTATAAATTCATGTTATAAAATGAAAGAATAGTTCACCACAAAATTCTCCAAATTATCCCCAAATGACTTTCGTGAAAGGAAAGAGAAGACATTTTGAGCATGTATGATGATGGGGAATGAAGAGGAGCCCTGACAAATTTGTTTCTCTACATGTTAAAATGTAATTGTCTGAAATACAAACAAAGGTACAGAAAAGGTGTAGTTAACACAAGTGTAATTGGCAGTTTTTATCACAAGTTAGGTACCAATCATTGCTTACATGGAACTTAGAGGATGTCATTTTCTTTCAGTACCTTTACTGAACTATTTTATTCTGTCAAATTGGAAGCTAAAAGAAGTGCTTTTATGTGTTCCATTAAAGTATTACCCCTTAACAGAGAGCACACAGGCTACATGATTATAAATACACAAGAATTTTCCAATATTTTTGCTCAACAGAGCCTAGGCAGAAATTAATAGAGCCTGTAAAGAGAAACCCAGAGACTGTCTATGAGGAGCTTGCTGGTCTTCATAATTCCCCTTGGTGTTCTCTGACATTAGAAATATTATCAATGTCAAATCGAGGCCAACGGTACTCTGTTTTACTGTGAGATAAACTACTCTCTCATTTGTCTGGCAGAGTCCAACACACCTATGTTCTGAGTTTGTCCTTCTCTGTTGTTTAAGTGTACTCAGGTTTTTGCAGTGCTGCTGCCAACCAGATTCATGACGTCAGTTTCTGGCCTGAAGCATTCTCATGGCATGGGTCTTTTAAAAGGCAAACTGTATTTCCTTGGGAAACTCCTTCAGAGATGCTAATGTGAGCTTTACCCACATTACCCATACTGAGTGCTGAGTGTGTATTCTGAATCATATAAATTGGTCAGAGACAACTTCACGGGGAATAAAAAGAAATAGGGATAGTAGAGAAGGAAACATCGTAGATGAGGGAGAGATAGGAAAGGGATGAAAAAAGGAAAAGGGGATGTGTTATGCGCATGTGTCAATTCCATACAAGGAATGTAAACATTATGTACTATGATTATGAACTAGTAATTTTTTAATTTTTAAAAAATTAAATTAGATTTAAAAACCCACCCAGGCTGGCCTCCTATCGAGATCCCTTCTTCCCAGTGACTGCATGAACATGTTCCAGTTTAACTCCAGCTCACACTGGGCCCCCAATCCCTGTTGTACTAGGCTCTTCCCCAGCACACGGTCTCCCTGGCATCTCACCCACCATTTCCTCCTCAGAAGTTACAGGGCATCCAGATCCTCCAAGGCTCACTTCTTGATACCTGGCATAGTGGGCAATGGCCTCTCAGACAATCCTTTACCTAGTTATTTGCACATGGCTGCTTATGCTGCCTGTAGCCTGATCAGAAGCTGGTAGCATTGCTCTGTGTCTTTATCAATCTTTTTTTCCTATATCTGGAAGACATATTGTTATGGATTGTGTCTGGATGTCCCCCCCAAAGCCTCATGCGATCCTGGGGGACAGGCTTTACTGAGGCAGCTGAATCTAAAGTTTGATTGGTTCATTGTTTAGTGCTGAGATTGGGGATGTAACTACTACACCCAGCCCAGGGGTGCCCCCTGCCACACCATCTTGCCTTGGAGCCAGCTGAGTATGGACTGAAACCTCCACAAGCTGCGCTAAATAAACCTTCTCTTCCTTAATTTTGGATGTCAGGTATATTGCCTTGAGATAAGAGTATCTAAGACACACATATTACGTCCACCTAATTGCACCCCACTATTGCACATTGGTTGTTGTTCTGAGGAATGGTATTGACTATATGGCTTCTCTCTTCCCCCATAAAAGAAGCCAGATTTAATTGCCACCTTCTCACCCATCTTTGGTCTTACAATGCATGTCATCAGATTCACTGCAGGCTTATCCACAGATCACTCCTCTTCCCCCTCTTCACCTCCCTGAATGGATACTTTTCAGGCTTTGTCTGACTCAGTTTCTCTAAAGTAATTTTATAATTTCTGATTCAGTGTATGATTTGAATTCCTGGTAGGAAACAGTCCCAGAGGTGCTCTCATTTGTTGAGGAATATAGCTCATATTTTAAAAATTCAGCTCTGTTATTTCATTTAATGTGGCTATTTAAATCTATAACCAAATTTACTCATACACATTTCAAGGAAAAAAAACCAAACGACAGTATTTGTAATAATAATTTATTAAAATAATTTTAACTTTTTAATCTACAGGTAATGTTTAAAAGAACTTTACTTGGAATCTGATTATCAAGCTATAGTTTAACTAAATAGTTCTTCATGAGTTTGGAGACACAGTATTAATCTCTGAGTAAGGGATGCCGATGTATCAGTAATAATTTGCTTGACTCCTTTTCATGTATTTCCTTAGTGCTCAATTCATGTATATATTATATATACATATATAATACATATACATGTAAATTACATTTTTACATTAGAGATAATTTTAGAAATAAATGATAACACATTGGCCAGACAATCAGGCTACCATCAGTTGTGATAAATCCTGCTGATAATATGTACCCTGGACATGATATGATAAAAATGACACCATATTGATATGACCTTCCTTTCCAAAACCTCAAAAGATGGAGTATTCATGTGAGAAAGTATTAGACAAATTCTAGTAGAGGATAATTTCCACATTATCCTTAAATTATTAAACATATCCCAATTGAGACAATTCCAAGAAATGGCCCAGCCTAAAGAAACATGGAGGCCACATACAAAGGAGTATCCAGGATGGGATCCTGTGACGGAAAGACACCATATGGGAAGTGGGGAAATCCGAATACAGTGTAGATTTTGCTTAATAATAATATACTGTGACTAATGTGTCATAGTAAAATATGTTAATTACAGAGGAAATAGGGTGGGTGCAGGAGAAAGGGGAATTTTGTTATCTTCTCAATTGCTCTGTAAACAGAAGATTATTCTTAGTGAACAAAATTTGTATTTTAAAGCAGGTCGTGTACACCTAGCATTTTTATTTTAATGTTTTACTTTCTAACATTTCTATTGGAGAAAAGCTAAGTGTAAAATGAGGATATCGGACCTGACATTTAAAAACTAGAGAGAAAATCTTGCCTTTCTCACTAGAATTCTCTCTGTAGATAACACTCTGGTTTGTGCCTTTTCTTTTCTAAGTGCTGCATAGGTAATAGGATGGTACATATTATTTGGAATATCAAGATTCAGTGTTTCTGGTTTTGTGTTTACCAGATATTGAGGTTTAGGACCCAAAATAATTGTGCTTCTTTCTTGGTTTCATTCCATTAGTTTAGGAATCAACTTTTTAAAATATATATTTCCTCCTATGTTTTGTTATTCTATTAGTGAATGATACTGTTTTATTTTAGCCTATTTCTTCTCCCATTTTATATTTTAATATCTGAAAAGTTGACCAAGAGATGCAAAATGTTCGTCACTGAAGTTTGATTTCTGAAGATAGAAGTTGTTGGAAAAGATATATTGGTAAGTTTCTATGTAACACATGCCATTCTGGAAATGAATGATTGTACAAAATATCATTATCTAGTGCAAAAAATAAAAGACATGAGTGTTAGGACAAGTTCTCCTTGAGTATTGTTGTCTATGATGTTACACATTTGATGATCATCCTTTCAAATATAAAAAATATGATAGAAGGTAAAGAATTTCATGGATTCAACATTTAACGTTATCATCCATTAATAGTTGGTCAAGTTTATGTTTGTTCCACTCCACTTTAAAATTTACTCTGGATCATTTAAAACAAAATAAATGCTTAATGATTTGTCATTGATTATCAATTTTAGGACTATGTGACTGAGTCTATGCACTTGCGAAGGCATTAAGTGCCATTTGACCTGTTGTATTTATTTCTGCTTAATGCTTTTACTCCCTGAGTTTTTTGAGAGCTCATTGCATACACAAAATGTGTTTCAGTACATTCTTGGCATTGCTATTACTGGTGCTCAATTATTTTGGGTAGTTTGATGTTTGCTTCTTCAAAAATTTCTTAGAAAGGGTTAATGGAAATATAATCTATGAATTTGTATATTCGTAAGTGTCTATTTCATTGTAAATATAATTAATGGGAAATTTACTTGCTTATAAACTCAATGCTTCATAATTCTTTCCTAGAATCTCTTAAGGTAGTACATTATTTTCTCCTTTAAAGCACTGCTGGGGAACCCTTGATGCTAATTTGATTTTCTTTTTTAGTGACCCAGTTTTTCTGTCAAAATGACATATATGTTTTCTTTACCTTAAAAGTTAACAATTTTGAGGTTGTATCACGAAACAATTTTATGTGCTTGAACAAGAGAGGTATGCAGTTTCCCCCATTCACTATTTTAGAAATATATACCCTGTTATATTTCAGAAAATGAATCTTGCATAAAGCTTTAAGAATTTATTCCATACCATATCTTTGGTATTCTCTCCAGTGTCTCTACATGTAGGTAAGTTATAATTCCTTTTCCTTTTGTGTACGGCTGGCACTGTCTTTCAGATCTTTATTTTTTCCCTTATGACTGTTTATTATTTCATTTTTCTGCTCATTTTCCTGTTTGTATTTGCAGCTGCTTGCTCTTCTCCCCATCCAACATAATCTCGATTACTGAAGCTGCTCTCACTCTCTTTTGGTTCAGTTCTGGTTTGTCATTAATTTTTTTCACAGCCTCCTTCTCTTGCACTTTTTCTTTTTAGTTGGTTGCATTGCCTTTAGTAAGTTTTCAGTAGTACCTGTTTTTGGTATGTCTTTTCAATTTTTGGCTTATTATCACACATTAATATGGCTATCTCATCCTTTTGTTCATATTTTTCTAGTGTGTGTATAATATACTGAAATATCACTATTTCTGTACATATTTAGGCATGTTTTTGATAAATTTTCTTCTTGTTGCTCTTTTGTGAATATGTAGGGTATTCAAAGATTGTTAGAAAATATTCTGCTTTTACAGGTGAGTCAGGACAGTATCCTCAAATCTGAAAATCTTTTTTTCCTATGCTGGTGTGAAAGTTCTCTTTTAAATGAAAAAGGTTTCCTCAAAAATGCTCTCTGCCTCTATCGCTGTAACTGGAGAAACTCCGTCAATCTTGTCTTCTAAGACAGTTTTCACCTGAAAAGATATTTTTAGTAAATATCTAATTACACCTCTTCCCTGTCTCTTTTCTTCTTGGCATTTGAACTTATCTGTTCCCTGGAATTGTTTAGGTTGTTTCAATGTATATATTTTTAAATTTTGTCTGGTTTCTATCCTTCTAAAAGGACTTGTTGAATGTTTTTGAGACATTTTTGAGAGCTTAGAAAATTTCACACTATTAAATGTCATCAAATGATATCTTTGGTATTTACTTTGAATCCTAGTCTACCTATTGAAATCCTAGATCATATAAATACTTCATGCAAAAAAATAAATGTTGCCCTCATGCGACAGACGATGGGATTTCTTAGGCCCTGAGCCACGACCTGTTACCCACTGAGGGTGCACATTTGTTATTTTCCCCATCTCTGCTTGCTACCAATGCATGGAATGCACCTCCCGTATCATCCCAGAGGGCAGATCAGGGATAAGGGGACAGGGCTTCCACTAGTGTCTCCATGGAAGAAAATAACCTCAGATCTATATTTTACACCAGAAGCAGATTCCATAAAACAGAAGAAAGAAAGCTCCAAAAATGCTTTAGTCACACCCCTATGGAAAATAACTAGTTGAGACTAGACCACCTCGGTGGTCTAGTGTGATTGGGCCATTTTGATCTTCTCAGTGCTGAACCTAAAATCCTTTCCCTGCTTCTCCTTTCTTCCTAAGCTACCATTAAAGTTTTTCCTGTACATTCCTTTTGTGGTTCAATTTTACTTTCTGTTGCCATTAAAGCAATTTCCCTTGCACTTTCGATATCGTTGGCTTCCCTAGCTATTCAGAGATCAACCAATCTAGATTTCACCTGGAGTGTTGTCCATACAAGGGTGAGTGTCACTTGGCAATTTCTTGCTTTCTCTTTTCTAATTTTCTTTGTAGCTAGCATTACATATCTACTTATCACTGATATCGCCTTTCACTTTCAGTGTTTGCACAAAACTATTCACATTCTGTGGCTAATTGACTCTCTTCTTTATGAAAGATCAATTTTCTCACCATCTTTATTGAATTCCTATTTTGACAAGAGTGGAAGACAGTATGGGGTGTTGATATTAAGTACTTATGACTTAACACATTTCAGAGGTTTTAGAGGAGTTCAAGTCTTCACAGTCATAAGGTGACCAAACTGCACATTTTCTCTCAGTTTGAATAAACTTTAGGTAAGTTTATTCCTAATTGTAGCCACCGATCTTTCTTTTCCTAGAGAGTGTACTTCAGCAATTTGTAACTATAAATTCTTTTTGTTTTTGTTCCTTTGAAATGTAATATCTCTCCTATCCTTTTTCTAGTTTTACAAGCAAGACATACCTTTTGCCATGACCAAATTCATTCCTTTAGAATAAAATCATCAAAAAGATGGTTTCTCATCTCTCTGCCCCTCTTGGAGGGCAACTGATAAGCACCAATGACCAGTCAGAGGTTCTCACCCCCTGCTTTCACTCTCTGCTTTCCGGGTCCAATCTCTCTTCTCCCTTCCAAGAGTCTTCACTGAAGTCTTACTATCACTTCACCTTTCTGAGTGAAATTTTCTTTAACAAAGGAGATCATTAACAGACTTAGGAAATGTAACATCTAACTCTGAAGAATTGTTACCTGTTGGTCTGGAAAGGAATGTTTTGCTTTTGTGTATTTCTGATACCTGAACTCATTTTCAGAAGATTAAAGAAAATATTGCCTCATGTTTGAAAGCGCATATTTTTAGGGTAGAGGCCATTCACAAGTTCTTTAGTGTTCTAAGACTTTCAAGTACATCCAAAGTCAGACTGAATTATGTGCCAAAATAACTGAAAACTACACCAGATGGATGATAACTGCATATTTTTAGAAATGGAACCTCTTAATGAGAATGAGTTGAACTACAGGACAGGCTAGAAATTGATTTAATTCTCTTTATCAATTTTCCCACACTCTATCAATTTTCCCATAAAAGTTCGTTTTATGTGCATCTGATATATTTAATGTATGGGACATACTGATTAACAATATCAACAATACTAAACACAAACACGCACACACACACACACACACACACACACACACATACACACACACACATACATACGTGCGTGCGCACTTAAACACAATCCAACAGGAAAAACAAACTAGAAATTATGCTGAGGGAGTTCCTGGCTACTTATATTTTGGAAATCCCGTATAAAATGCTAAATGACTAGCTTACACATGTGGCAAGTCTGTCTTAAATTAACTTTCTAAGACCATCTTAGCAAAAATAACTACCTTTTAGTTTTAGAAGAAGATACATTGTAGTTGTTATTTTATTGTTTAAAAAAAGCCACACTTGAGGAACAGCTGTTAAAGTAGAAACTCATCCATTCTCTCTCCTTCCTGTTTCTTTTCAAAAGTTTTTTAGAGTACCTGCTTCCATTGTATTCCCAATGTAAGCAAATATATAGGAGTGTACTCTCACATAATGTGTGTGTGTGTGTGTGTGTGTGTGTGTGTGTGTGTAAATTCAGGGAAAATTTTGCAAAGCAGTGAAGATTTCCCTAAATCCACTTATAATCTATGGTCAAACAATTGTCCCCTTTCTCGTGGAAAGGAGAGGGTATAGTATAGCTAGCTGCCACTTTCATCTGGGAAATGTAATAAAAGAGACTCTGTGCAAGGGCTTCTGCATCTCATTATCACGCATTCTACTGAAGTAGTTCTTTCTAATGGAACAAAGGAGTCCTTTCTCCCAAGACTGTCTAAAGCTCCCTGCTGTTCATTAAAAAGGCTGAACAGAGAGTTCTCACATCTTTACTCAAAACCAACATTAGACGAATCTTTAAAAAATTATTAGAGCACTCTTTGTTACCAATGCTACCTTGTTTCTTTAACCTCATCCTCTGACTGTGCACAGATCTCTCCAGAGAAAGCACATTCAAATTCTTTTACTGTAAATGAGGAGGGAATTTGCACTGTGCCACAGGAATATTAACCAGTCAGGGGTACAGGAGATCTGGAGGTGTACACTGAGTTTATTTCTTTTCACTCCTTAAAGCAAATCCATTAAAAAAAAATACTTGACTTGAGCGCAGGAAAACAAACTTTGAGAGCAGTAAGGAAAGAATTAGCATGAGGTGTTGGAGTTAAAGATAGTCTAAATTTGCTTGCCTGTGAAAAAAGCAAAGTGATAGGTTGCAGTAAAGATGAGACCACATTCATTGCTTAGAAGAAAGGCACATGGTTCCTTCCTAGGTTCCACTATGAGACATGCTTTCAATAAAAAGTTGACACTTAGAATTCTCAGAATCGCCAGAAAGTAGGGAGTTAGGTTCATTTTGGCCTTTTCCCTTATGACTGGAAAAGCAATCTATGCCCATGAATATAAAAGAAGCTGAACATAACATATCTTACGTACTTAACACTGAAACTGCCAGATGTCCCTCCTGGGACGTTGAGAACACATAATGACCACAGAGTACTCGTATGCTGCTGGCAGAACTGATTTGAAATTCTACTAAAAAAATTAGAGAACTCCAACGCAAGTGGTTCACACAAAGTGAGAATTATGACTCAAGCTTGGCTTATTCTTAATACGTTATGTTATGTAGACACACACGAGCAAAGGTCTGTCTCTCAAATGGCAATGGCTGGTCTGTGAGCTGTGCACTGCAGTAATGGCATTCTTTAAACACAGCCTGTGGAGTGTCACAGCCTGACTGCCTCTTATAAGGGAAGCTCAAAATATAGAGTGAATGTGTAAAAGAATTACAGTGAGAGGTGCCTTCTCATTAATCCCCCTCAACATGCTGTTACCACTTAGCACATTGTTGTCATTTGGGGAAGCACTTCTGCAAGTCCTCTTCCATGAGTGTCTTTAGTTGTGTTGACCCAGTGTTCTGAGCCAATTCAAAGAGTCAGTCTTTCATGGTCACTTTAGTGTTAGCCCAGAGCCAGAAGTCCCAAGGTGCCAGATCCAGTAAACAAACTGGATGAGAACACACAGTAACGTGTTTGCTTGCCTGCCTTTCAGTTGGATGGCACATGGCAGCAGCATGTACTGAGCATTTGATTACACTCATGAAGATTGGAAAGAGGACTTTCAGAATGACCTCAGAAAGTGGCCAAAAGAGGAGAATAAGTGAATTTGAAATGCAAGGGATATATATTAAGGGGAATTAATGGCATAGTGTCTTTTAGTGTAATATTATTTTTAAAAAATTAAACATTTACTGTTTAGTTATAATCCCTTGTACTGGCTGGACAATCTTTTCTTGAGTCAGATTTTTCACCTGTCAAATGGATGTAATAATACTTTATATCTCAGCTGACTGTGAAGATAAAATTAATAATGAAAATATAGAATTTACAACTGCGCCTGGCACATTCATGCAGGTAATAAACAATAGCTCTTATTTCTAACAGTTTGTGTCTATGATGATGCTTTTGTGCTTCACACTACAAGAAACACTAAAAAAATTCAAGAAAACCAATAGAGTAAGAACACCTTAATGCCCATCATCCCAAATATATATTTGCACAAAATAGCCTTTTCAATATTTAACGCCACTCTGTGCTTCCATTAATTATACATGATGCACACACACTAGACTTCCATATGCCTTGTTCTACATGATGTTCTATATAAAGCAAGCAAATGTCTTACCACTATGTCTTAGTGGATAAGAAAGACCATTTAAGGCATGTAGGCCTGGATGAATAAGTCCATAAATAATTGCGTAATATATATGTAAACAAAGAATCATTAAGTTAGAAAAAGTATCCTGGACAAAAATGCTATTGAATGAGGAATAAGTGACAGATGATGTTATTTAGATCAGGCATTCTTTCTGAGGTGACACTGCTGTGGGAACCAGCATGAAGTGAAGCTACATGACCACCTAGCGCAGCACCGTCTAGGAAACGGGAGGCGAGGCATGTGTTTGGAGCGAGGCATTTCATGCACAGTAGAATTCTGTTCCTGGAGCTCTGTGGGAGCAGCTAATGCAAGGAAGGAGCTTACAGTAGACAGAGACCAGAATACTCAGGGGCTCTAGCTGTTGTTGGGACATTAAAATTTATTTTAAGTGGAAAAGAAACTACTGGAAGATTTAGAGTAAGGAAATAAAGTATTATAAATATTTTAAAATATTCTATATGGCTTATCATAAAAGCATGTTGTTTTATAGCTTAGTCCCATGACACAGATGAACATGCTTAGAGTCAGTCAGTGAGACCAAGGCATTCCCAAGCAGGGAGTGCTGTACGCACACGTGCCAGGACAAGAGCCATGCCAATGACAGAACGTTTTAGGTGCACGAGTGCACGGATACTGTGGTGCTCACTCCAGGGGTCTTCTAAAGAGGCTGTCCAATTTGAGTAACAGGAAAGTAATGTGGCTTCACAAAGGTGGGGTTTTTTACATAGCTAAGCCAGAGGAAGAAAGGGTGACATTACAACCCATGAGACTTCAAGCACACTAGCTCACTATACGCATACCCAAAGTTTACCAGCTGGGATGGGTGAGACTGTGTATTGGTCCTATTTTCTGTGATATTTTTATTACATTGTTATTTATTTATGTTATCTTATGTGTATATCCTTTTGCTAATTATATAAGTATGTATTTACTATAATGATAAATGCTGCCAAGTTGTTTATTTTCATTGCTAATCATTGATCTCTTCTGGGCATTTTTGATTGCTACTATTCAGAAGGAAATATATTACATTTTACAATCTATATTTTTGAGCTTTAGTTGCACTGACTAAATGTCTCAGAACTCATGTATTTTCTGACTCTGAATGACCTTCCCAGCAACTTTGTATCCCTGTGAAACTGTTATTTACTTATCACAATAGCATTACACATACATTCCACTCATATGTGATAAATCTGACCTGTGCATGCCTTGTATTTCAATTATTGTTTATTCAAAATTCTATATTTTCTTTGATAGTTTTCATATTATGATATATTCAGGAAGCTGTCCCACAGCTTAATCTTGTATAAATGAATACTATTCAAGTTTTTAGAGTACTTTCCTTAAATTAAATTTATATTTACATCATCAGCCAAGTGGAATTTTTGGGTTATATGATGTAGTACTAGAATTTGACTTTTTCTAAAAAATCAGTACCTTCAAACACATAGTGTCAGATATTTCTAGAAATCTACATTCCTCCCTGGTTTTACAGTATTTCTCTCCATACCAAGAGATTGAAAGCCTGAACACCACATGGGCTAATCACAGATGACTTCACGAGGGGCTCTGTCCAAGAGAGATACTGGGTGGGAAGAGGGCAGACGCTGTTTATGACCGTGCTCTAATCAGCCTCAAAGCACCAGTAATGGGAGGCTAAGGACTGGGTGTTAGAGCCTGTTTCTCTTCCTAGCTCTAATAAAAGTTTGTTACCATTTAAAAAAAGAATTATAAATTGAAGCATTCATAGGTATATGGATGCACCTTGAGAACATAATATTAAGTGAATAAATCAGAAACACAAGCTTAAATATCAAACGGCTTCTCTTATACGAAAAACCTAAAATATAAACAAAGAACAAAACAATAGATAGGAAAGTACTCTAAAAATATGAATAGTATTCAAGATAGATCATTGAGAAGTAAGGAGATCAAGTTCAAATGAGTTGACCAAGAGTTGGAAAGAGCAGGGTAGGGTGGGTGTATCAGGAGGACAAAAATAGCATAAGATGTGTTGTATACCTGTATCAACTCTCCATAGTAAATGTACTGCAAACATGTACATATAAAACTGATAAAACTGATAGAAAAGAAATAAAACTTACATAAGAGCACACATCATTTCCTTTTAAACATAGTTTTTCCTTCCATGGTACTCAGGCATTTAAGCAGACTTACATTGGTTTTCTGTTGTTACTGTAACAAATAACCACAGACTCAGTATTTTAAACAAGAAACCCATTGTTTGGACCTGGGGCTGAATAAATCACCTGTACTTCTCAGCCCAGCATGAGCTCACTGGTCTCTGTACTGATAGCCTCAAGACACGAGAACTCAAGGGGGCAGCAGGAGGCATCTTCTGAGGATGTGCAGACTTCCAAGTTCATCAGAGTGTCAGTAGGATGTCCCTCCTTTTAGGGGGAAGACTGAAGTCCCAACTTCATGCTGGTTGTCACCCAGGGGTCACGGGTATTCCCCACACGCCTCATGGTGGGGGGCTGCACCTGGACCTCCATATCCAAGGGGCAGAAAATTTATATCAGCTCATCCTCATACTGGACTCACTCCCAGTTCCTTTTCTACTGACTCTCTGATTCTACTGAACCTCTGCTTTCAAAGGTTCATGCTATTATACTGATCTCGAGGATCACATAGAATGGTCTTCTTATTGTAATACTGCAGCCTTATATTTTTGTGAAGTCCTTTTATTTCTTTCTTGTAAGTAATGCATTCACAGGTAAAGGATTAAGTTACTAACATTGATGGAAGGCATTCTTCCTACCATAAGGCTCAAATCTGAGCGTGCAGGAACAGATTTTGAGAAGAATTTTTATGATCTGTGACTGCTGCTTCCCCTCCAGCTCAGGTTGTTTTCATGTTTACTTTGCCCTTCAAGGAGAACACTTTATTAACTCTATATATCAATCTAGTATGAACTTCTTAACCTTTTCAACTAGAGCCATCCAATCTGAACTACAATTTCAACCCCATCACTTCACACAAATTTCAGCTAAGCTCAAGAAAAGTCATGGATGTGTTTGGATTAGCTTTGGTATCTCCTAAGATCTCGCACTTGTGACTTTGACAGTCAGTGGGACTCTCTGCCCATAGTTCACAGAGACCTTCTGCTCTACCTGCTCAAGTAACAGATAACTATATAAGACCAGCAGTAGTATTGTGCACTACCCTCACCCTAATTCTCAACCACTAACAGAAGGAAGACAACATCAAACTTAGTTCACTAGTGAAGACCTCAGAGTCTGAAAAATCAAGAAGTTTACTTTGTCTTTTTCTTTTTTCAAAGAAGCTTATTGTCTGGATTTCAAACAACATTTGCTGCCTGGATTAAAATTCCACACCTTTTCGTGAGATTGTTCTGTTATCCATTATTTGTAGATCCACTTAGGCATGTTATCCTAATGGCATCATGAATTGCATCTATGATAAAATCAAGGGCTCCCAGACAAACAAGAAAGCATGCTTCTGAAGAAACCAGTGCACTGCTCATGCCTGATGAGGTTTGGGAAACATGTGAGGATTCCCACTTATACACAGAAACAGTCTAAGAGCCACACTGCGTACTTACCAGAGCAACTTTATTCACCCTTATTTGAAGCAGACTTAGTTTCGCCTTCTTTCTTTAACAGATATTTCTATATTCATTTAGTTGGTGATATATAAACATTCATGAAAATAAACTTTGTTCTGAATTATCTTAAATTCATTTTGGAAGGTAAAATGATATCAGTAAATTCAATCAAAAATATATATATCCAGTTGTGGTTTTCCAGTGAAGAGTGTGGCACAGTTTAAACAAATCTAGAAATAAACAACAATAAACTCCACATAAGCATTTAATATGCTTCCATACCCCAAAGAAAATAACTATAACTACACCTACACTAAAAATATAGAGTATCCAAATCAATAGAACAAATGTTCTTTCTCTTACTTTGAGAAGCTCAAAATAAAGAAGGGGAATGAAGCTTTCGTACCATTATAACTTAAGAGAAAGCTGGCAAAGAAGGAGAAAAGTGGACAAGGTGGATGTCAAGGATTGAGGAGTGGAGGAGTGTGTGTGCTGGGGGTCAATTTTAATCACTTAGTGTCTTGACTTTTAACTTTTAAGGTGATAGGAGCTAAGGTCACCAGCATCCACAATCAGAAACTGAAATCAAACAATGATTTTGTCTTCAGTGAAAACGTGCATTAAAAAACAAACACATTGACTGCCACACTGATCACAATACTTGTGAGGATAGCTTGAGTTTGAGGATGGAAGCAGAAGTATTATTTAGGAATGTTTAACCACAGACATGTTGCGTTTGCACAATTGGGATTTGAACTCTTAAAACTACTGGGACAGATTGTCTAGCATATAAATATAAATATTTTCTAAATTTTATCTTTTTAATGTTCCAGACTTCACCAGCGATATTAAGATTCTTGATTATAGTCAGATACAGGTCCAGAAAGATATATGTGATCTATTCCTTTAACATGACTTGGAATGATTTTTTTTTTTTTTTTTTTTTTTTTGGTGGGATAGTGGGAATCTTGCACTTGCCAGGCAGGCACTGTGCCTCTATATCTTTGGTCCCTATTTAATGTTTATTATCAGTGTGATCAGAAATCCATGAGACAAATCTTAACACAAAAATCTATTTCATATCAATGATACACTTGAAACAACTTGAGTAAGTCATCTGAGAGGTACATGTTATCAGTCTAGGTTGCCTTGTATTTTGTAAATGATACATTGATGATGATAAAAATTGTGATCCAAATTATAATTCACACAAAATGAATTGCTCACAACTAACAGTATCAAGCAAACCCAAACAACATCAGATAATAGAGTTTCATGTACTCTAAAGACATCTTCCAAATGAATAAGATTTTTAAAATATAGCACTATAAAAAATTTGTAATAACAAACAACAAAATCCTAAGACTCTAAAAAAATCAAATATGCATGTATGAAAAAATTGGGTGAAGTAAGAAACCCACTGAAAGGATGAAACAGTTTCTTACATGCAGCTAATAATTTGGATGCTAGATCTGAGTTAACCACTCAAGACAAAATAAAATAAAACTAATGTGATGACAATGTAATGGGGCCATTTTATTTCACACATGAAGAGTGAAGCAGAAGACACAGTAAACCTTAAAAGGGTTGAAACAGACATCACACAAAGGCTGGAGCAGAGTTCATATTATAAATGTTAGGACTACTTTTCAAACTTCGAGTTTAGTCTTTTGTGTAAGAAATTCCAGTGCACAAGCTATAGGATAAAACGTTTTATAAATATGAAATTATTTCTAAAAACTAGAATGCCAAATAAAGAGTGAACATCTTCCAAATAGTAAGAAAAAACATGATAAAAGAATAAAATTATATTATTGATAGACTTTGCAAAAATAAAAGCCAGAGAATAGGTTAATATTTTCCCCAAATTCTTGCAACACAAGAAAGCTGTTCAGATTTATGTACTCATTCAGATCATTATCTGAAAACTGGGATAGTCAAAACAAGAATATCTCAATAAAACTGAGATAGGTTTACACTCACAAAACCGGAATTTAAATAATAGAATCTAAAAAGCTATGCACTTATGCACTACAGAAAGAAAATTAAAAGTTAAGAAAATAAACGGTTAAAAGGTCAGTGGGTTTAATGAGCATTGCGTATGGCACAGGGATAGTGATGATGGTGTTGATTGTGTAGAAATGAGATTTTCAAAGTGAGATAAAAATAAAATACTAAAAAGAAGATCATAAAAAGTGTAAAGCAGGCGGAGTTTTTGTAGATATTCAGACTGCTTATTTTCCAAGTTCATGAAAAGAGCATAGAAGTTTACAGATTCAAAAACCACCATCCAAGTGATTAAGACTAAAAAAGTAAATTAATAATATTGTTGATGGAAGATTAGATAATATCAAGAACTGAGTCACACTGTCTGCTCAGCTACTCGGTGAAGTTTCCTGTGCCCTTGCCCATGTATCCACCAACCTGCTCATTCACACCGCCTCCGCTTGCCTCCCAGCACTTCCTCTCAGCCCTGTGGGATAAAACATAGTGTCAGTTGAAATGAGAAAAGAGTTTTAAACAGTAAAAAATGTCATAAATTTTCATAAAAGTAAATATCCGGGTTTTGTTTTTAAAAGTCCTGCTAACACATATATAAGTGATTACTACTTGTCAAAATTCCTACAAAAGAAGACATAAAAGATTTTTACAATCCTATAGGGTAAAAGCAGCCAATATTTTAGACCTTGTAGGCCACAATGTCTCAGGGCGGCTCTCACCACTGGCGTTGCCGAACCAAGACAAGCACAGAAGGCACGGGCCCGAAGGATCCTGGTTGCTCAGACCCTGGGATGAGATTCTGTTTCTCCTCAAGTGCTACACTAGGAGCACGTAAAGGCTAGTCTCAGAATAGTACTCATCACGTGTTACCATTTCTTAAGGTTTCAAATAATGTAAATCAGTAAATATTTAAACATATTAAAGTTAGTGTATCTAAAACTATGTTCAAGGCAGAAAAATGGCAATCCACTCCTTAGTATTTAAAAAAGTAAAATGAAAATAAATATCTATGAAACACTCATATGAGGATATTTTCAGCATGTTTATTTACAATGCCCAAATGAGCAATACGTCTGTCAATAGCAAAATGAACTCTCTGTGGCATAGTCATAGGATGAAGTTATACATAGTTAAAGGAAATAAGTAATATTTTAGGGAATAATAGAACACTGTACAAAATATGACATGTGTCTCATAGGCTTTTGTTATTGTGAGTTCTAAAGCAACTGCTAACTGATAGTAGCAACAGGTCAGAATTGTGAGTGAGTAGCTGGCATCAACTAGAATGTAACTTCAGGGAGCTTGCTGGGATGATGAATTCGTTCCACATCTTTACAGTGCTTTGAATCACACAGCTATCCATATTTTCAAAACTCATTAAAAGACTCATTAATCAGCCATTTTTTTGTTTTTAAATTTTACCTCAGAATGGTGGAACAAGAATAAATCTTGATTGTACCATGGGTTTCATTCTTGCCCAGCCATTTAGGAGGTGCCCTGGTGACATAATTTACTGAGAAAACATTCAATATTAAAATGAGTGAACAAAGGCTAGAGGGACAGATAAGAAGATACACAGAGGATAAAACAAATTTTAGAAAAATATAAAAGTAAAATCTAAATTTTTAGTATTCACTATGAGATTATTTTATCGCTTATGTAAAAATAATTTTAGGACAAAATGGAGGAAGAAAAATAAATAGGAATTATAAGGAAAAATAAACAGGAATCATATATAGGATAATGGTATTTGCCCTTATGATTTTATTTCTACTGCATAAATTATATTTTTGAATAAATATTGACAAGATGGTAAATTTATAGAAAATGGCATGAAGCTATAGTTTTATACTTGATGACATTTCCATTAAAATATTCAAGTAGAATTTGCTTTCAATTTTTCTTTGATTTTGAATCTCTGTTCAATGAGTTATTCATGAGTTCTGAAATGATTCTGTTAATTTATGTATAGTTGGAAGAAAATTTTCCTAGATAAATAAATGCACTGTATAATTTCTTATACTCATATATATCAGCTATATTCCCCTATTAATTTTAATGCAATTTTTAATTTCACTATGACATTTTATTTTGCTCATGCTTTCTGTGTGAAATAGATAATATATTCTACAATGATCTTTAAGAAGACATTTATTCAAATATGACTTATTGAAAGATAATTTCATAACTTTATTAATCAAATTAATGATTTTTATTATTTCTGACAATATATTTGGTACATGATGAAACAATTGAATTATTTCTTTAAGATTTAAGTAGATTATTTTCTCTTATTATTCCATTTAAGGTGGCATATTGACATTCTTGCTTAGATGTTCTAGAATTTAAATATATCAAAACACTTTTGAAAAAGGTATTTCCATTACAGACTGAGTCTCTGCCCTCCATGTGCCTACTTCAAATAGTACATCCTTACACAGGAGGCCCATGAACTGATTTCACTGGGGTTCACATGTGGGCCCTCCCTGCATGTGCCCAGCACTGAATGGGGTACTAGAGTGGGTGCTCCGCCAGCTGCTGACATCACAGTTAAGGTCTGGGCTTCACTTGTGCTCTGACCTCCTGGACGTCACAGACGCAGGCAGTCTGTGATCCCTACTGGTGTGGCCCATACCTGGCTCCAGTGTGTAGCCTGAACTGGCTGGAGATGCACAATCAGGTGGGCTATGGCCTGCTCACAATACAGTTTCCAGCTAAACACTGCTGAAACAAGTATTTCCCACCTACTTCCTGCGGGGCAGACTGGGCCACCCAGGACACTTCTGCCATCACAGTCTGAGTCTCTGCCCTCTGTGCGCCTGGTGCAGACAGGAGATCCTCACTCAGAAAGCTGGCAAAATGCTCTCACCAGGGTTTGTGTGTGGCCCTCCCTGCATGTGCTCAGCACTGTGTGAGGTACTGGAGCAGGCACTCCATGAGCTGTTGGTGTTGCAGTTTGGGTCTGAGCTTCACTTGAGCCCTGACCTCCGGGAGGTCACAGACACAGGTAGTCTATGATCATTGTTGATGCAGTGCACATCTGAATCCTATGCGTGTCCTGAGCTGACCAGAAACATAATCAGATGGTTCATAAACTTTGACCCTGCAGTTTGTGTCAGGTTTTGCCTGTATCCTGAACTGCCTGGGGTCACAGGACCACTGGTCTGGGATTGCACCCACCAGTGGAACCAGATTCTGTGTCATACACATACCCGGAACTTCAAGGGGTCACTGGATCAGACCATCTACTATCAACTGACATCACAGTACATGTCCGAG